>SRMA01026793.1:2885-79542 GCA_007224835.1 Danionella cerebrum | reverse complement strand
AGTATCGATATATCGATCCGCCCATCGCTAATGTGTGGTTGTGTTACCACCACCTCCTGGATTTGAATGCGAAACAGGAGCTGTGGACTTTTTCTATGCTGTTAATCAAACCAGTTTGTTTGTAATATGGACCTTTTTTTCCAGTTTTGATGACAGTGATTGGCAAAGGAGGTAAGTGATGACCGGCGATAATCATGAACTTTGCAGGTCTGTGTTACGTAACATGACAACCTTAATATCTTAATATGGATTCCTGGTACATACCAAGTTCTCATAAAATGGTCATAGGTGAAACCTGCTAATAATATTATCAGCAATTAATTAAAGGATTGTTGCTTAATAATAACAGAAAAATAGTGCAAGAGTTAATTATAAAATGACAGCAATGTCTGTTGTTTTTGGTCTGACTTCGTCTTGGTTTATTATGTGTATTTCTAACTTGTTCAACATTTTTCTAACATTCTTTTACAAAAATATACTTTAAGACCGAAGTGTAAAAGTGTGTTATAGTGGGCGTAATATTTGTTGTCATGGGAACCTAGAAGCTTCTGTTGTTCTAGCATGTGACTAGAGGTATGAAATAACGACTTTGAGTCTCGTTAAGTAAAATGAACGGATCTTTTTTTGAGTCATTTGGTTCATTTTACTAAAATATCAATAAATGTTGTGTGTTACTTCCACATCTACTAGCGTTTTATACACAAACGCGAATCACACTACAAATAAGACAAAACTATAATGCTAAATTTAAAATAAATATAAATATATTACTAAAGCCTACCCGGGTCTTTTAGTCTGGTTTACCCAACCTCTGATCTGTCTTCATTAGGTTTTAATCTCTTTTGTTCGACACAAAATTACTTCTCTCTGATGTTAACGTGTGCAGTCCGTGCACTCAGTCCGGACTGGCTTTTTTAGTACTTTTGTCACGTGACCGCTATAGTGCCGGGATCCGAAAAGATTTGTTCTTTTAGCGAGTCCGGGTCCTTTCGGTCTTTTCTCTTTCCGGCTCATGATGCATTGGTTAACATTACGGAGTGGCCATGAGTCGGAACCCGAAAAGATTAGGTCTTTTTGCGAGTCTCCGGATCGTTTCGGTCTTTTCTCTTTCCAGCTCATAATTTGCTAGATGTCCAATATTTTGTTTGTTACATTGTGATTTTAGTGTTGATATGTTAATGTTATTTAGTATATTTTGATTCTAATTTATTTTTTATTTATCATTATTATTATATTGCTCTTTTGGCACAAACGTGTTATTTGTTTTAAAACTTACTTATTTGTATAACTTTACAGCTTGTTTTGCACTTTAAATGTCTTCTGTTATATAAGTATATTTTGATTTATCTTTTTAAGGTTGTATTTAAAAAAATAAAATATCCAAGTGTGTATAAAGTATTTATAATATCTGAAACATCATATGCTACAGACAATACACTGACGATCTTTACACTGATTGACTTATTATATATCGACTTAATAAATTCAAGAATCAAATGCATAAAAGATATTTAGTTATTACATATCATTGGCAAGTTACTTTTCAATTACATGACAACTTGAAGGGAATTTATTATAAACTAAAAATAAAGTGACTCAAAAATGCTTCATGAATCTTAGGCTATGTAAGGTGTGTGATGGAGCAGGGTCTACTCATCACAATTTTTTAAATACTGATTAATGTTAAGTGGTACAAGCTGAGTTAAACGAGGTAATCAGGTGACTCAGGGTCTCATGACCGGAGTCTTCCATTTTCCCATTCCAACGGGGGGAGTTATTAAAATTCTCTGTAAAAGAGACAGGAATATAATTTAGTTTATGTCAATTGTTGTTGTGCCTAAATGAGTAATTGTTGTTTGTCAATGTTGATGTAAAACATATTGTATAAATTTGAGTTTCATTTTTGTTTAAGGTTTTCTTGGGTTAACATACTCACCTGCTGATGGTTCGACCCATTTTGAGCTCTCCAATAAAAGAGCTCAAGTTCATTCAGTCAGGAGGAGAGAGAGGGAGTCAACAGACTGGTTTTGACTCCCTGGAAAAGTGTGAGGTCACCCTTATACATGGAAGGAACCTGGTGACTCTTAACTCTGATTAGAGCTTGTAGACTTCTCCTCATTTTGTTGTTGGACCCACCTCTGCAAATTCTAAAGCAAGCTTAGCTGACCCAGTTTAGCAGAGAGGTTTTTGCTGCTGAGCAAATTTTTCTTTTTCTTTTTTAGCCACAGTGTTTTGTTTTATAAATATTTATGTTTGGTTGTTGTTTTCGTTTATCCCACTGGTAGCACAATAAAAACACCTGAAATTCCTCCTTGCCTCGACCCCAGTCCAGTTCCTTTGACCCTTGGTATCCCACACTACGACACATGGTGGCAGTGGTGGGATCGAACCAATCTACCAAACGAAGGACTTCACAAGGACTTACCATCAACAGTCCAGGGGTTGATTTGGAGTGAAATTAACAACGCTACCATGCTATTACGACGTGCTGACAAACCAGTCACGAGTGAGGGGACAACAACCATGGAACCTGCAGCATCAAGTGTGTCCACATCTTCTGGGAATGAGGATCTGAAAGAACTTCTTAGAGGATTCATCCAGCAACAGCAGCAGCGTGAAGAGAGACAGGAGAAGGAAACACAGCGGCATGAGCGCAAATGGCTTCAGATGCAGCACCAATTCAATCAGCTCCAGCTGGAAGTACAAAGAGTTTCCCGTGAATCTGCTCACCCTGAAAGAGTTCAACAAGTTCTGAGGATGGACGTAGACGAGAACTACGAATCTACACCAGTTATAGAGTCACAACATGCCCACCTGCCTACATATCCCAGAATGCTCCCTTGGACCCCGTCAGATGATGTCGAACAGTTTCTCACAACCTTTGAACGAATTGCCCTGGCTTGTCGTTGGCCGAAGACTGACTGGATTCTCTACCTTTTGCCCCTTCTCACTGGACAAACCCGAGCAGCATACCTTGCCATGAGTTTAGAGGACGCCCAACACTATGACCGGGTGAAACAAGCAATCTTGTCCAAGTTTGATATCAGCCGTGAAACCTATCGTCAACGATTCCGGCAGTTAAACATTCACCCTGAGGAAAGCCCCAAAGAGTTACAAGTTCGGTTGAGAGAGCTCGCAAACAAGTGGCTAACCCCTCATCAAGCTACCAAGGATGAAATGATTGATCAAATAATACTTGAACAGTTCCTGAGGATGCTTAACCCTGACACCCGATGCTGGGTTGTTCAAAACTCACCGTCATCGTCCATGAAAGCAGCCGACCTCGCCGAGTCATTCATCTCAGCTCGCAAAACTGTTGGTATGACGTCTGCAGTACCTTCGAGTCAAACAACATGCTCCCAAAGCAACAGTGAGCGGTCCAAACCTTTTAACAGATTCAGCAAGCCACAGCAAGTTTCTAAAGCTAGACCCCATGAGCATCCTGGGCAACACCACACTAGAAGTTCGCCAATGACCATTTATTGCCATTTATGTGGTCAGCCGGGTCACAAAAAGCCAGAGTGTCCACAACGTTTCATGACCAAGAACAGCTTCCTATCTCTTCCAGCCTGGGGAGACAAGGTGTGCATGCTCACTACTGCTACAGACGCCTGTATTACTGTCAGGATTGGCACGAAGTCATTCAGAGCACTGATCGACTCGGGCTCCGAACAGACCCTTGTTCGTCCAGAATGTTTCCCAGACCGCCCAAACTTTAATTCCCATTCACTCAAGATACGCTGCATACATGGTGACGAGCGAGAATATCCTTGCGCAGATCTCAAGATACGCATTGCTGATCAAACGTACTGTTTGAATGTCTGTGTAGCCCCAAACACTCCTTATCCTGTCATTTTGGGCCGAGACGTACCAATACTGGTCGATTTGCTACATACCTCTCCCCGAAATGTTTGTGCAGTCACTCGTTCACAATATGCCCTGTTACCTGAGCTTGTCTTTCCTGATTATGATTTTTCTCCTCAAGCTGACAAGCAGAAGAAGTCTCGTCGTGACAAACGCCGTATTAAAGTGCTAGGCACTAAATTGGAGAACGACTTACCTCCCCCTGTGCTTGAAGAGCACATACAGTTACCAGAAAATTTGGAGGCTTTGCAGCAAGCTGATCCATCTTTGAGAACAATGTATGAAAAGGCAGCTTCAAAAGAGTCCACAGCTGAGCCTGAGACCAGCACCCACTTCGAGCTACTTAATGGGATTTTGCATGTCCGCAGCCCAAATGGCTCACGCCTTGTTCTCCCAAAGGAATGTACAAATTTAGTTTTACATGTGGCACACACCATCCCATGGTCTGGTCATTTAGGCCAAAACAAAACGTACGCCCGACTGGCTGACCGATTCTTCTGGCCTGGCATGTATGCAGATGTTGTCAAATTTTGTCAGTCATGCCCCGAATGCCAACTTGTCCGCCCATGTCAGAAGTCTGATCGTGTTCCATTAAATTGTCTCCCAGTTGTTGAAACGCCATTTAGCAGAATCGCTATGGACATCGTAGGGCCCTTAGAACGTTCCAAAACTGGAAATCGCTACATCCTGGTCATCTCTGATTATGCCACCCGCTATCCAGAAGCTTTCCCCCTCAAATCAATTAAAACCAGGTCTATTGTCAATGCCCTCATCCAACTTTTTTCCCGTGTTGGCATACCCAGGGAAATTATAACCGATCAAGGCAGCAACTTTACATCAAAGTTCATGAAGCAAGTCTACCAGCTGCTTGGTATTTCCCCTATCCGGACATCACCCTACCACCCTCAGACAGATGGGCTGGTGGAACGGTTCAACAAAACCCTCAAATCCATGTTACGTAAATTTGTCTCCAACAACGCAGGAGACTGGGATTCATGGCTCCCCTACCTATTATTTGCCTATCGAGAAGTACCTCAGTCATCCACAGGTTTCTCCCCCTTCGAGATGCTGTTCGGGCACAAAGTCAGGGGACCACTAGACATCCTCAAGGAACATTGGGAGGGAACACCCAAGAGGCAGTCTCAAGACCTGTTAACGTACATACTACGGATGCGCGAGAAGATGGAATCACTGACTGAGATGATGCACAGCAACATGAGTGCGGCCCAACATCACCAAAGACGGCAATATGACAAGTCCAGCCGCCAGCGTTCTTTATCAGGAGGCCAAAAAGTTCTATTATTACTCCCTACCACGGAAAGCAGCCTGCTCATGAAGTGGCAAGGTCCATATGAGGTCTCGAGAAAGATAAGTCCCACAAATTATGAAATTATAATGCCTGAACGTCGCAGAAAACACCAGATTTATCATATCAATCTGCTACGCCCTTGGACTGAGCGAGAGGAACAAATTACTAACTCATTAACTGCTAGAGCCGTGGAGACCGATGAGGAAGATGAATCCATGTACTTCCCCATTCAGCAGTCACCTTCACACCCAGACGTGAGTCACCTTACCACCGAGCAACAAGCGGCCTTTCAGACCATCCTGATACCAGGGTTATTCAGTGAGATCCCAGGCAAAACCTCCATCCTGCAGCACGAGATCAAACTCCTCAACCCAGATCCCATACGACAAACTAGTTGCCGAACGCCAGCTAAATTAATCCCAGCAATCAAGAAGGAAGTCCAAGCCATGCTCGAAATGGGCATCATCTCACCTTCTCATAGCCCTTGGTGCAGTCCCGTCGTGTTAGTACCAAAGAAAGATGGAACGCTCAGATTTTGTGTTGATTATTCTAAGCTCAATACTGTCACACAATTCGACCCATATCCTATGCCGAGGGTGGACGTCTTGATAGAGAGTCTGGGGAGGGCAAAGTTTCTCACCACCCTCGATTTATGTAAGGGATACTGGCAAGTACCATTGGCAGAGGATGCTAAAGAGTTGACGGCTTTCCGAGTTCCAGCAGGGCTTTACCACTTTAATTATTTACCCTTTGGCCTGCAGGGGGCAGCTGCGACCTTTCAGCGTTTAGTCGACAAAGTTCTTCAAGGTTTGGAGGATTATTCCGCCGCCTATATTGACGATATTGTAATCTTCAGCGAAACATGGCAAGATCACCTGGCCCATATACAAGCAGTATTTCAGCGCTTATCTGAAGCCGGCCTAGTCATAAACGCCAGCAAATGTCAAATAGCACAACCTTCGGTCACCTATCTGGGATATACTGTAGGTGGAGGAAACATCAGACCACAACAAGACAAGATCCGTGCAATCCTCAATAGTTCACCTCCCAACACCAAGAAGCGTGTAAGATCCTTCTTAGGACTCATCGGATGGTACCGCCGATTTGTTCCTGACTTTGCCACAAGAGCTGCACCTTTAACGGATCTGACAAAAAAGTGCGCTCCAAACAAGGTGAAATGGACACCGGAATGTGAAAAAGCCTTTACAGATTTGAAGAACTGTTTATGCACTGACCCAATCCTTCAGAGCCCTGATTATGATCTTCCTTTTACAGTCCAAACCGATGCATCACGGGTTGGCCTGGGTGCCGTCCTCCTGCAAGGTACTGAAGATAACAGACACCCCATCCTCTATCTGAGTCGCAAGCTATTTCCTCGTGAACAAAATTATTCTGTTGTAGAACAGGAGGCTTTAGCAATCAAATGGGCCCTTGACTCCCTCAAGTACTACCTGCTGGGGAAAGACTTTGTTCTAGAGACAGACCACCGCGCATTAACATGGATGTCTCATATGCGTGACACGAATGCTAGGATAACACGTTGGCATCTGTCATTGCAGCCTTTCAGGTTCACTGTCCGCTATGTCCAGGGGAAGACCAATGTCACAGCGGACTACCTTTCTCGCTACCCCGAGGTCCACGAGATCGAGTTGGGGGGTATGTGATGGAGCAGGGTCTACTCATCACAATTTTTTAAATACTGATTAATGTTAAGTGGTACAAGCTGAGTTAAACGAGGTAATCAAGTAACTCAAGGTCTCATGACCAGAATCCTCCATTTTCCCATTCCAACGGGGGGAGTTATGAAAATTCTCTGTAAAAGAGACAGGAATATAATTTAGTTTATGTAAATTGTTGTTTGCTTAAATGAGTAATTGTTGTTTGTCAATGTTGACGTAAAACATATGGTATAAATTTGAGTTTCATTTTTTTTAAGGTTTTCTTGGGTTAACATACTCACCTGCTAATGGTTCGACCCATTTTTGAGCTCTCCAATAAAAGAGCTCAAGTTCATTCAGTCTGGAGGAGAGAGAGGGAGACAACAGACTGGTTTTGACTCCCTGGAAAAGTGTGAGGTCGCCCTTATACATGGAAGGAACCTGGTGACCCTTAGCTCTGATTAGAGCTTATAGACTTCTCCCCATTTTGTTGTTGGACCCACCTCTGCAAATTCTAAAGCAAGCTTAGCTGACCCAGTTTAGCAGAGAGGTTTTTGCTGCTGAGCAAATTTTCCTTTTTGTTTTTTAGCAACAGTGTTTTGTTTTGTAAATATTTATGTTTGGTTGTTGTTTTCGTTTATCCCACTGGTAGCACAATAAAAACACCTGAAATTCCTCCTTGCCTCGACCCCAGTCCAGTTCCTTTGACCCTTGGTATCCCACATTACGACAAGCATTCATTTATAAACTTTATCCATGGTGTGGAAACAAGCCAAAAATCTATTCTTGAACTCTGACCATTTCCAGATGCATTAAACCAGGTAAACTTTGAAGTGGTTGGGTTTAAAATTCTCCAGTAGTCAATCAAATTAGCACTATTCATTAATTTAGCAATTAGAACATCATATTTATGACATGATGCCTTTGGGGAGTTTCTATCCATCCACAAATCAGGTACCATGTTAAAATCACCTCCAACTATAATTTTGTCTGTTGAATAAGCGTTCCCACAGTCACAAATTTGTTTGCATAACTCTTCTATTAGATGTTTGTTTTTTGTTCTTTCATTGTATCCATATACACAAACCAAAATAAACTTTTCATCATTAAATTCCACTATTACAATCATTTGATTGTATTAGTATGCCCATTTGAATCACTAAAATGGTTGATCACGTTGCCTGAGAATCTGTAAAGCAAGATCATTACCCCCGCAGAATGTGAAGTCCCATGGCTAACAAAAATTGAATCACCCCATTGTGACTTCCAAAATTTAACATCCTCCTCACATGAATGAGTTTCCTGTAAACAAACAAAATTGGCATTCTGCTCTTTACAAAATAAAAAAATAGCTTTTCTTTTAACCGTATTCTTAAGCCCCCTAGCATTCAATGAAATAAAAGACAACATACCTGGAAATAAAGGAATAGCGCAATAAACAAAAGATGCGCAGGAATGAGACTGTCCATCGTCCTATTCGAAACACGGTTAACTTTAGAAACTTGACAAACCCAAAGAGATAAGCTTAAGTAAACCTAGTCAGGATCCACGCGTTGGTTGTTAATTAGAGCATAACCTTCCTTCAGGAAAGCCCTTTGGCCTTTACGCCGTGCGTCTTGAACAAGTGGCCATAGCTTTGCGCGTGCAGCTCTGTCCTCTCTGGAGAAGTCTTCCTTAAAGTGGATGTGCTTCTCCTTGCATACAGGTGCATCTCTAGATCTCTTCCAAACGTCATCCCGGACCACTCTAGACACAAACTGCATAATTATTGAACGCGGAGTGTTGTTAGAAGTCGCTGCGCTGCCCTTTTTCCCCAGCCGATGAACAGTGTCCACTGCTTCCCGGAGCCGCTCCACAGACAGCGGCACCACTCTCAGGATCCCAATGATAAGCTCCCGGGTGTCTTCTCCTTCCTTTTCAGGGAGACCATTGAGCCTCAAGTTCCAGCGCCGTTTGCATCGGGCAAGGTCAGCCACCCCTTCTCTCAGACTCTTGTTTTCCACTTGAAGCTCATCTACTTTTTGCTGCAACTTTTCGATAGTTTGCCTGTTCTCTTTAATTCGTACAGTGTTAGCTTCTATCTTGGCATCCACTTTTTTCAGCAGCTCAGTTTGGGAATCCATTTTTTCCGACTGTTTATCCAGAGTTGCTTTCATCTCTACCAACGCTGTTAGGATGGACTCAATAGCACTCTCTTCGCTGGTTTTCTTTCTCTTCTTTTTTTTGGGTTGGGTGCTTTTAGAGGAGTATGATCAAGATTTAGAGATTTTTCTTGCAGAGGCAGGTCATCCATTTGGGTATTAAAAGCAACTTGTTCACTACAGTCTTTATTAGAAACTGCCATATTGTAGTCGTGGTCCTCCATAGTAGTATTAGCTAGCTCGAACGAATTGCAAAGAGTGCACCAAAAGGTTGTACTGACATTCACACACTTAACAAAAGTCCTTTACCAAAAGTGTATCCTTCTAAGCCATAAACCGCGTCGAAATTACAATCAGGGACGAAGAAAAAATTTTTTTTTTATGGACAAGCCTGCAAAGAGCAACCTCTCACTCCGCCATCTTGGCTCCTCCCCGGAAATGCCTTAATGGCAGATAACGCAGAATTGCGTTACAGAATTTTGTTTCGAATTAGTAATGGGAAGTTCAGATCATATTACGGATTCGGTTCTTTGAATCTCTTTCAGTTAAATGAATGGATCTTTATTGGAGTCATTTCGTTCATTTTACTAAAATATCAATAAATGTTGTGTGTTACTTCCACATCTACTAGCGTTTTATACACAGACGCGAATCACACTACAAATAAGACAAAACTATAATGCTAAATTTAAAATAAATATATTACTAAAGCCTACCTGGGTCTTTTAGTCTGGTTTACCCAACATCTGATCTGTCTTCTTTAGGTTTTAATCTCTTTTGTTCGACACAAAATTACTTCACTCTGATGTTAACGTGTGCAGTCTGGCTTCTTTAGCACTTTTGTCACGTGACCGCTATAGTGCCGGGATCCGAAAAGATTCGTTCTTTTTGCTTCTCCGGGTCCTTTCGGTCTTTTCTCTTTCCGGCTCATGCTGCATTGGTTAACATTACGGAGCGGCGATGAGCCGGAACCCGAACAGATTACCGGTAGGTGTGGTATGCTAATCTCTACACTGCAGAATGAATGTTGTTATTAGTTGGAGAGGATTGGACTCTGACGATTGTTCCTGCAGTCAATCATTCGACATACGTCTCCGTCGGGAACGGGGGTCACTCATGTAACCTAGACGATATCTGAGCACCATCAGTTTGTGTGAAGCCTGCTCCATCCACTACAATTAAATAGAATTAAATAAAGACTGTCACATCTCTAGTGAGTTTTTGTAAATAATTATTGTAAAGACACAAACACAGCATCAGTTTAACAACTAAAACAAGTTTATTAAAAAAACATGGATGTAATATGAATTATGTTTGATTTAAAACATTTCCATTTCAAACACTTTTCCTTCACAGCTCATGTTTCTCTCGTAGTAAAATTATCTTAATGTTGTAGACGATCAAAGCTTTTCATCAAGGCAGACCATCAGACTACAGCATTTAAATCAAACTGTTCTGTACAAACTCTTAAAACTCATGAATAATTTCAGAAATATCTCTGGGGAATAAAAACTTAAATGCTTTTTAACAGACAGACAGATTTGTTTGATACTCAGAGAAACACACACAGAAGCTCTCGAATCCTTCAAACACACACTCCACACAAGAGTGAGGCATTTCATACTGTGAGACTAGTGTCTGGTTCAGAAGCACAGGACGCAGAGATGTTCTCGATCAAAGTGTGTGGAGCACACTCCAGCTCTGTGTGACTGCAAACACGACTGATTCCTCCAGGAACATTTGCAGGGGTTGATATCAAATTTATAATTCTGGTAGTCATCCTCGTGTTCATCCTTGTATTAAACTCTGGTTCACACTTTGATATAAACATGTAAATTAGAATGTGAGAGAATTATTTCATGTAAGAAAGAACTTTTGTTTCTGATTCAGAAAAGAAGAGAAAGTATTATTTCAACAGTGTGTGCGACTCAACGGTTAAAACTGGTTTCAGTGAAGCTCCATCGATTCCTCAGAACGAAACTAAAGATTATTATTTTACATTCCTTGAATATATCCATTGTTCCGAGTTCACTTCTCCCCTTTAGATGTATTCACATTCACCTTAAACACTTCCCAAACTTCCCAGATTAGAACAAAAAGAGTGAACCGAGGCGCCATCTAGTGGTGGCCAATAATAAACTCTTCAAAATTGCTCTTACAGACAGAACTGGAGAAAAACTGTCAGAATCATGTAAAAAGTGCTTGTTATCTCACCTGGGGGGGGGGTGGAGAATGTTAAAGAGTGGAGTGTTCCCAACACGTCCCAGTTTTGTCTGATTATGGTTAATGTGACTGCGTTCAGATTATTGAACTCATGCCGCTGCTGATGGATCCATTTCCTCTTGTGAACCTTTAACCAGGAAAAGTGTCCCCCAGGAAGCTTCCACACATCAGCACATTAAACACTGATGAAAACAAACACATTCCTGCAGTAGATTCACGAGGGGTGATGCGGTGGTGTGGTTCAGGAGAGAGTGGGCACCGGTAGAGTTCCTGTGTGGCAGTGGAGCGCTTTAGAGAGTGTTTGATCAGAAAGAGAAAGAGCTTTAGATCCAGAGTTCCAGGCACCAAATCAGTTCCATATCCTGAGAAAACTGTCCCAAGAGCCGGTGCCCACAGCCATGCCATCACTGGTCACCCCCAGACAGCTGACCCTGTTATCATGCCCAGCGAGAACACCTTCACATTCCCAAAACAGCAAACAGGAACACGGTTAAACATTAGAGGTTACCAAACATGTGAAGAAATGGACAAATATCTAAAACAATGGCAATCACTTTTTGTCTTTTAATTTGAATTATTTCTAAAAATTAAAATAAAAGGTTTATTCATAGAACATTGTTCATACAAATCAGTAAATAAAAGATGTTATGTGATTAGTGGACTGTGTAAAAATCAGTTCAATGCTTGCGCCTCCTTGTGGGGGCACTGATAATTCTGTTCTGAAATACAAAACACATAAGGTTACACCAAACTCACGTATAATTGCTAGAAATATCGAATGATTTATTTTAGATCTAGTTATTAGTTATTTTATAAACACACAAAACCTTTTTGAGTTAGTTTTGTCTTTTTTTTGGTATTTCCTTCATGTTCTTTGCTGGAATCATTCATATTTTGGATGAAATTTCAGCGAAACACTGACCTGCGCGCTCTCCCTTCAAAGTGTCCCACACGTTGCAGTTGAAGTCATCATAGCCAGCGAGAAGCAGACGACCGCTCTTAGAGAAGGCCACAGAGGTGATGCCGCAGATGATGTTGTCATGAGAATACATCATTAGTTCCTGGTCCGCACGGAGGTCAAACAAACGACAAGTGGCATCATCTGAGCCCGTGGTGAATGCATTTCCATTAGGGAAAAACTAAAAGAACACAGATGAAATGATGAGCTACTAGCATTAGCAGAACTACATTAGCAGGAGATGGACACTGAGAAGCGGCACCATCAGCAGCGAAACGAATCAAGCATTAACTTTTCCACGGAACAGCTTCTTGAGCAGAACATTGTGGGCAACATGTTTTTCAGAAACGGCTCAATTTTGTGGCATTTAACTCAATTAACATGTAATTAAAAAAGGAACATCCACTAAAACCATATAAAACACACTTAAAGTGATGACGTCACAGCATCTCTCTGCCAATCAGAGCTGCGATGCCCTGAAAGAGAGTGACTTGACTCGACGCGCAGCTCAAAAATCATTTATCTAATTTATTTAATTGGGATTTTTAGACTAATATTAAAATAAAAAAATGTAGCAGCTATATATAGATTGTAGAGTACGGATTATTTAGCTTATTTTTAGAAAAAAAAAGTTTATTCTGATCATTTATTTACTTGACTATTGAATATTTTGCCACTAAACTTAAACTAGAATCTTAAAACAAGAAATTCTGACTCACCTATTCTTCAAAAATATTATAGTCGTCTTATTTTAAGAAATCAAAACAAGAAAGAAGTTTTTTATTTTAGTTTAAATCTTCTTTGATTGAGCAAAAATCTGACAATGTGGGAAGCAAATATGACTTGCTAAGAATTCTTAAAGGAATAAAATGTTTGTGAAAAAGATCATTAAAACAAGAAGTTATTTCTGGTTAATCGTTATGTATGTTAACGTTTAATGACAAACTTAATGTTCGTCTAAATTTTCTTCAAAAAACAGAGAAATCTGCGCATTTTAAGCAGGATTTTCTGGCTTTAAGTCCATTTTATACACCTTTATGTCTATGTTTTATGTCTATGTTTTAATACTGTTTATCCTAAAAAAATGGTATAAAAAAGATTATTTAGTTTGTAGTTTTACGATTTATTGTTGCTCAATACTAAGCACAAACATTCTTAAGTCAGTGCTGTTTTCTTACAATTTATCATCAGTTATCTTAAACTCTCGGGAGAGATCGTGGTCTGTTCCTTTATCTCCTGTCCGTGTAAACTCTCCTATTTAAGAAATGCTAATATAACCGTATAAAAGAAAAAAAATACATTTTTCTTGTTTTAAGGTCGCATATTCTATTCTGAATACTAAAATCAACTGAAAACATTCTTGAATCAATGCCTTTTTCCTAAAATATCAAATATTAATATTAAAACAGAACCTATTTCTCACTTTAAGACCAAATCGTACTGTTACTGACTTAATTAAGAACATATATTCTTGTTTTAATGCACAAAACAATTGCTTTAAGACAATTTGCCTACTTTTAAGATCACTTATGACTAGATAGATATAAGTTCAAATATTCAGCAGTTTTACTTTCTCAACATCTCAAAAACACTTGGTTTGAAAGCTTATCTATTTTTAAGATCCATACAATTTTTAGAAATCTTGTCAAGTTGAAATTCCTCACCGCACTGGAAGATTTTTATTCTTTCAACAGTTTTTTGCAGTGAAAACGCAGAGAAAACGGGAAAAAACGTCTCGAATCAGCAGGACAGGCTTCACATAACTAACACTGGACATGGAATTTGTCTGGAAGAGCCTAGTAATTTTTTATAAAATCACCAGCGTGAATGCACCAAATGAAACCTTGGGGTCAGTATTTCCTCCATCACCTCAGAGCAATGTGTTTTTAATCTTTTACACTGGCCACTGTTCTGTGTCTTCTTAAATTTCATTTATGCTTGCGCTGACTGTAAGAGAAATTCCAAACTGTTCTGAATCATTCTGAAGATCATTTTACCACTTTGAAATATTCTTTGAAAGGCCATTTAAAAATCCATATTGTGTCTTTAGTGGACATCAGTGAATTCTATAAAGGAAATGAAGCAAGCATGACCTCAGAAAAATGTAAAAAGTGTATAAAAATTAACAAATTAACTGAAAATGTCAAAAAAGTCGAGTAGGAAGTGGATAAAATCTCTATGTTGGCATTGGATTCTTATT
The DNA here is from genome assembly GCA_007224835.1 of Danionella cerebrum. NCBI lineage: Eukaryota > Metazoa > Chordata > Actinopteri > Cypriniformes > Danionidae > Danionella > Danionella cerebrum. Next base: position 65,189 of record SRMA01026793.1, on the reverse strand, counting down.
CAGAACCAGTCATTTTAACGAGACTCTTTTAATAAAACTAGATTATAAAACCAAAGAAATATCACCGAGGAAGGTTCCACTCACACAGACAGCATTAATATCAGACACGTGTCCCGTGAAGGACTGCCTGCACATCCCGTCTCGAATGTCCCAGAGTTTGGACGAGGCATCACAGGCACCGGAAACAAACGTTTTGGAGTCTGGGCTCAGGGACAGGCTCATCACGTCCCCGCTGTGGCCTGTGAAGGTGGTGGTCTGCTGACCCGTCTCAATGTCCCACAGAGCACTGCAAACAGAAAGAACATTCGGGTTCAACCATCTGCTCCCTTTTGTTCCCGCATTACATCCCCAGGCTTCACGATTAATTCAGATCTGCAATATTTGTAGGTTTACGTGAGAATCTTTTGTTTTTTTTTTGCTAAACAGGTGGTTGTTTACTAATTCATTTGATGTAGTGTGACGTGCACTGACAGGGTTTGGCTTGCATCTAGAGTGGGGACTGAATTTTCACCCACTTTCCCTTAAACCTTTGATTCTATTCGGTGCATAGTTTTGTCATTTCTGGAATAAAGTCTTTAAGCAGAGCCCCAAAAGTCATCTGGATGTTTGCATTTCATTGTATTCCTCCAGATTCATTATTTTGCCCATGATTTGGTTAAATGCAGCTTTTCTAAAGGTCTTAACCTTGATATTCAAATGACAGACAAAAGTCCAAAGCATTTTCAAATGATCAGGTCCAGCTTTATTCTGAGCTACTTGAAGAAATGAACTCTGAGGCTCACCATGTCGTATCTCCAGAGCTGGTGACGATCTGACTATCATCTAGAAAGCGACAACACGACAAATAACCTGGTGGAGCAAAAGCAACTTCATCAGAACTGGAGCTTAACCCCTAAACATCGTACTCTATGTAGCATAGCTTCATAACGATGGATCAATATCGCTAGTTCTGCATGTGACATGGTTTACCTGTGTGCCCAGGCAGTTCTCTGGTGACTCGAACATTGCCCTCGCGAGTTTTAAGGCTGTAGATTGAACAGATGTTGTCCAGGCCTCCGCAAGCTACGTAATTCCCTGACGGAGCGTAGGCACAAGTCATCACCCATGACGACCTCAGTGGTATGGCGTGAATCTACAAAGAATCAAAAGAGGATTCTTGACCTACCACTGATGATGTGTAGCCAACATTAGCCCTTTCATCTCGCTAGTTCTGTACTATTCCGAGACATCCATGTCCCTGGACACCTCCTCCAGCTCATCTGGTGGAACTGCATCAGAAGCTTATTCGTGAACAAGACCCCAAGATACTCAAACTCCTTCACTTGGGGTAGGATCACTCAAATTGATCATTCCACCTTTCGCCGATTAAGAAATCATTAAATCCAACTGAAATCATGTGGCCCCCGAACCAGATTTCCTTCGGCCCCTTCCTACACCTACCCAAAAATTATGAACCAGTGACAAAGGCGGCCCTGCAGGAGTCCAGCATGCCCTTGGAGAAGCTCTGACTTACTGCCAGCTATGTGATCCAATCTCCTGCTCTGATTCTACAACGACCGGACAGCCCTTAGCAAAGCACACAGAACCCCATGCTCCCAGAGCGACCCAAAGGGACACTGGAAAGTTGAATGCACACATATGGACTGGTTAGGTGTGTAGAGTGGGTCAAATGATCCACGACAATAAACGCATTGTTCCTCCTGAAGATTTTTCTCTCAAGTACCCTGCCATAAACTTTAACAGGGAGGCTGAGGAGTGTACACACCCTCTGGTAACACTTCTTAAAAAGAGGGACACCATTCTGCCATTCCAGTACCATTCTGTACTGATGGAGAGCATCCAGGACCTTGAGGAATTTGGAAGATCTCATCAACACGCAATACCTTGCCACCAAAGAGCTTCTCAACTACCTTGGTGCTTTCAGTCCCAGTGATAGGAGGGTTCACTTCTGAGCCCTAAGTCCCTGCTTCCTCAGAAGAATGGAAATACCCTCAGAATATTACTTGCACTGTGTGACGAGGTCCCCAGTTGAGGTCAACAGCTGCCCCCTCTCTACTATAAACAGTTTTGGCAGAGCACTGGTTCCCCCTCCTGAGGTGGTGGATGATTTGCCAGAATCTCTGTATAGCCAACCAAGTCATTCTCCATTTTTGCCTCTACAACCACCCTGGCCATGGTCTGTTTGGCCTGCCTGTACCCATCGGGTGCCTCGTGGGTCCCATGAGCAAGCCAAACTCAATAGACTGCTTTTTTACCTGACGGCATCCCTTACATCCAATGTAAACCATCGGGTTGCCGCCCCACCAGGAACCAGAAAACAAACTTTTTTGGATTGCTGTGTATTTTTTTCCTAATACCTAGACTTTTACAATGGCCCCTGTTTTGTTCCCTACCAGATTATTTCAACGTGAGCGGACCCTGAAAGTCCAAAACTACTGACCAATAAAAGCACTGAAAATTTGAACATGGAAGAGTTTGTCAAAACACTACTGAAACCACTTTGTATTTTAAAAAAGTGAGATCCATATTAGTAATCTCATTTATCACAAAACAGTTTAACACCTTTCTATTGAATACTCCTCTCCTTTTAAAGGATTTAAAAAATTCTCTCCTACTTGAGTGGCGTGGTAGTAACTGACCTTGTTTGTGGAGTAGCTGTCCCAAATAATCAGTTTACCATCTTGAGAGGCACTAACTAATAACCTTTGAAAAGAAAAACCCATTGTTAGAATGACATTTTTTCAAGAGAGAAACCATGCACTGAAACTCTGTGAAAAATAGTGCCAACACTTATATTCTGAAGGGTTTTATCTGAGTACAAAATGAACAGCAGAGGTTAAAAAAAAAAACCTACAAATGAAAAACATGCTTTTTTCATGATATTCTTTTATTTGTAATAATATGTTGTTAACATTGGTCGGGAAATGTGTTTCTTTTACTCAAAAATAATTTGTAATTAAATTCAGATTAAATATCTTCATTTTATAGCCGAGGCTTGTTTCTGGACTAAAATTTTCATTGGTAAAACTTCATAACTTCTCCCCAGTGACTCATTTATTGGTTACTGATTTGCATATTCATGACGTATGCAAAATTATGGAGAATAGAGTGATTCATTTCCAGCAACTTCAATACTGAGCGATCAAAGTATTATAAAGCTACATCGACGGATGTTGTACTGGCGTTTGGAGGACACGTTATACCTGGATCTGGATCAGTCAGCGAGGCACAGTCGTGCAGTGTGGAATGTGTTCTGACTGAAATAATGTCTGTGATCATCTGCAGCCAACGAAAGAAACACATCCAGAGCAATGTAAAGGCATAGACGCCAATATAAACAGTGGTTTTGGTTCAACTGGGGCTTCTTTTCGCTTTATTTGGACCAAAAAGATAAAAAAAAGAACTTCATGCTCACATTTCTGATAATACTCCTGGTCTTGCGCTTCAGTCCGGCACACATGACCCCGCTCTGTTTTTAAAACATTTCTCGCGAGTGTTTGATTGTGAGACGCAGGTCGAGCAGTGTGAAATCCTCTGTCGCCGATCTATTGTGTTCTGTGAATTCAACACGACTGAATGCTGCTCCAGACAGTCCTTCAATGTGAAAGCATCTGCGACACGACTGCTGTGACAATCGTGCAGTCTGAACCCGGATCAGTGCAGTCTGAACCCGGATTCTTACAGGCTGTGCCAAATATACTTATCAGGTAAGTGCTCCGTCTCTCCCTCTGTTTGACTCTTGGCGTTCGTTTCCAGATATCGAGAGAAAAGGCGTCGTTTTGTGGATAGTGCATCTCTTCCAGGGGAGGTTTCATGTCCGGCCGTGACGTTACAATGGGAGTCGTGTGACTGTCAATGGCTCAAATAAAACCCGTTTTTAAAAGAAACAAACTTGTTTTATTGTTCTGGAACGTTCATGTTTGTATTTTTGATTTCATTTAGTCTAAAAGTTCAACATGATCGATTTACCACTAATCAAATTTTTATGACTATACGGCACCTATAAAATCCCCTGTGTCTGTGTTGCATGTAACTATAGCTTCTCTATTAATTCTTGCTCTGCTTACCGTCCTCATCCAATTTCATCTTGTTCACGGTGCTCAAAAGTATAGCTATAGTTCATTAGTATTTAAATGATGTTTTAGGGTTTAATACTGACAGTGCCTTGACACTCATTTAAATCCAGTTCAAAATGTTTAGTATCGTTAATAAAACTTGGGCACATGTTTAAGACGTGTGGGAAAACCGAATCACCCAGAGGAGAAACCCTTACCGTCACTGATGTTGACCTGAAAAGACCTTTGCCTGGAGACTACATGGCTACCCTCTTCTGCACTTGTTCTAGGCTGATCCCTCACTTTTCTCAGGAGAATTGATGCTCCACAAGTAGGGCTGGGCGATATGAAGCAAAAAATATATCTCGATATACGATATATATCTCGATATCTTTACAGGATTTATAACCACCCCCCCACCCCCCCAAAAAAACCCTACTGCAAAAAAAATAATAATACAAATGTCAAAGTCGTTTTTTATTGAAGCTCAGAGGTGCTTCTGCAAATTTTCTTTCAGAAACCCTTGTATACATATTATAAAACAATAAAGAAATACATATTGCCTTTTCATTCAAAAATAAAACTAAAAAACAGGCAGTGAATAGGAACAAAGTGCTCCTGTAACATTTAGGATATAAACAAAATCTCTGATAACATAAATAATAATTTAACTGTAAAATAATACACATTGCCTTCTTTTCATTCAAAAATAAAATAACTCAAGCTCATCTTTGCAGGACCTCTGTTGTAAGTAACCTTTTCCAATTCAGCAGCAAGCCACGCTCTCTCTGTAGTGTACAATCGCGGGAGTTCTGTAACGTTCACTGTACCATATTATGTTTGTGTGTTGCCCTTTAAGAGCTGCGCCCCAGAGCCCTCAGTGTGTGCGTGTGCGCGAGGAGAGTTAGAGAGAAGTGTGTGCGCTGCTCTTCTCCTGAAATCGCTACCCTAATATATCTTGTTTGCTTTTGTTTTTGTGATGTAATTTTTTTGTGACGCTGAAGCTAACTATAAAGGTTTGAGTTTGGGATGACGTGTTCGTATTGAGGCTCCTTTTTTTCACTGGCTATCCGGCACAAAGCGTCACAGTTCCTGTCTTGAAAAGTAATGCCGACTCGGTAAACTGTATCTGACTGGGATCAAGTGTTTTTAGCATACGTTTAAAGCCACGTTGTTCAACGACGGATATGGGTGCCATGTCCACTGCTATGTGAAATGCCACGGACTCTGTGATGTTACACCACCTTGCTCTCTGTCTTTCATATCCTACACTCCGCGTTATAGAATTGTGGAGATTAGTTGAGCTTTGGTTGGCAGCAACTTTCACGGCATTCACGGCAGTAGACATCTGTCTGTTGTTCGTCTGACGACTTAAAACCAAAGTATTTCCATATAATGGAGCCAGCTGTTCTTTTTTTGCAACAAGTAGCCTCCGGGCTGGTCGCGGGCGCCGCCATGTTGATTGAGACGACAGGGGGAACAAAAGCAAGGAGGCACGGACAAGCACAGCACAGAGAAGGCAAACAAGCAAATTGGCGAAAATTAAATATAGACATTATATCGATATGTACGATATGCCAGAATTCATATCGAGTTTAAAAAATATCTCGATATATTTTAAATATCGAGATATCGCCCACCCCTATCCACAAGGATCTTGCATGTAGGCCTAGAAGTTTAGCGTTTATCTTCAATTTCTTCTACTTTCTAATACAGGTGTTTTTTCTCAACAAGCTGTTCCCTGCATTCCATTCCAGCTTTATGTAGGTCTACAATTTTGTCCCTGGTGTCCAGTGATGGCTTGGTTTCTCCCATTGTGGAGACACTTGAATGTTTGACTAAGTGTTGGAAAGGTCTCTTTGTAAGTAAAAACAGGGGTGCAATGTTTTCAGGTCATGAGTGGAAGAGGCTCGATGGCTTCAGGCTGGTGATCAAATTTCATGTAATAAAATGAAATTTACATTTTTTTTCAATCCTACAATGTGACAAAAAATCAGTCGCTCACAGGTTTACCCTAAATAAAAATGACAGGGGTCTCATTTATAAAAGAGCACTGACTAAAACTAAACGTATGTCAGAAAAGAAAAAAAACGTAAAAATTTATGTCTGCAAAAAAAAAAATAAAATAAAAAAAATATAAAACCATTCGTAGACACACCTGCAAGCAATCTTTCTTTTATAAACCACAGATGGGACAAGTGTGTAGTTATTCATGTATATTTAGACTAGCCCTCCCTGCCCTTGTTTGGGAGTTGTGAATCATGGAAGAGAATAGAAATAGAAATCTAAATTTTTGTTGGGGAGGTGGAGACCTGAAAAGCTGTTGCCTCTGAAGTGCTGGACCCAATTCAGCCTCAAATCATCTTTGGCCATCCCGTAACGTTTAGGCACAAGGGTCAAGGCCCAATCTCATCAGTATCTCTCCCAAATTATGTTTTTTTATAGAAATTTTCCTCAGCCAAATTTCAAATTCACAGGCATTTTAGTGCCTTGTGCGCTTTTAATTGTAAATTTTCTCAGATCTTTTTATATCAGGTGGGATTTATGAGTGATGAAGTATGTTTACTAGTGACATTTGATACATCTTGTTTAACAAATACATCTGCTTTAAAAAAATTAAGGTGGAATGCTCAACATTTCCACTAGATGTCACTAATATCTCGCACAAAAATTATTTATAATGATCTTATTTTATTCATTATTGATTTATTTTATTCATTATTGAAAGAGAGAGAGAGAGAGAGAGAGAGAGAGAGAGAGAGAGAGAGAGAGAGATAAAAGTGAGCAAGGAGGACTAACACTAGGAGTTAAAACCTGGCGTTCCAGGACAGAAGCCTTGGGCTCACAGGGTGTGACTGGAGTGGATTCACAAGGCTAAAGCTGAATGAATGACACGCACTGCGAGATATGATTTAAACCAGTACTATTTAAAAACAACATTGACGAGTTAAAACTGACTACTGCCTGCGCCGTCGAAATAACATTTGTGTTCAGTAAATCCTGAATAGATGCAGTGGGGGGCTAAAGGGAGGATGGATGGATGGATGCTAGATGAAGAAGAGAAGCTGGAGCAGGAAGCTCACCCCTGAGCGGAGAGAGAGCTCTGCTGTATTATTCATCGAGTGTACACCGACAGAGCTGCAGGGTTCCTCTGAGAAAAACCCATCCTCCAAATCTCTCTGACAACTGACCTGGAATCAGTGCCCCAGTGCATGGCGTAGATTTTGGCTAAATGGCCTCGGAGGGTCCTCCTCGTCCTCATCTGGATTCTTCCGACTGAATCCAGACCAGCTGTTATCTACACACACACAAAATAACAATCGACATGTGCAGCGTTAAAACCCGACAAACAATTCTAATATTCTGTTTGGGGACCTCACACTGTTTAAGTTTCAATGAGAAACAACTTGGAACCATGGAATCCTGATATTCTTTCATGAACATCTGTACTCTCTGAGCTCCGCTTAGAGAAATAATTGTTAAAAGAATGAAATATGCAGAAATATTCATTATTCGGCTCATATTCATAAAGAAATGCCTTATTTAATCACATTCATCATGAAACAAGTTTTCTCCTCCTCTGAATCTTGCTTTTAGAAATGAAAAGTTATGTTCCTCACCATTTCATTCGTATAGCATTTTTAAAAACTATTTTTATAACTATTTGAGTATTTATTGAGCACTTTCTATTGCTCTCCATAACCTTAAGAAAAGCTCCACCTAAAAGTTCTAAAAGCTATAAAAGACCAGGTCACAAGGAAGAGTGTGTTCGGCGAACGCATTGCGACGGGGGATGAACATCCGCTTTATGTAATTCAGTTAGCCGAAACCCAGATATATCTGTAATGCGCTGTACGTGAGTGTTTAATAAATATTTGGACATCAAGCCCTCTCTTTTCTTCCTGGAACACTAGGGATGCGTGTTTTCAACCGATAATAACCGATAACTTCCTCCTTTTAGTAACCGATATCAATAAGTTACCGGAGCCTCGGTTTGGGCGATGTCAAGCAATTTTGTCACAATTGAAAAAAAATCTAAATGGACGTTTCAGACTGTCACTAACAAATAAAAAAAATGGAATTGGATCACATGGGGCTGCAGTGTAAGCATAGCCTCTGTCTAAGAATTTGACTAAGTTAGTTCCTATGTTTTCATACATACATGAGTTTCTTAGATTATTCCCATGCCTGAGGTATGGAATCTGGCTGCAACTCTTTCATAAAGAGCACTTATGTTTTCTCCTGGCAGTAGATGGATTTACCAGTCTTTTCCTCAGCCAATTTCTAGCCTTCTACACAGCTGTTTCTGTTTCAGTTCATGACTGGATTATGGGACATTGCTGATTGTAAGCAGCCATTGGGAATAACTAGTGGATCATACACCTATCTAATTTTACAAAATTCATGACTTTGTGCTAGTGTAACTATAAGATTCGTTGCTGGATACAAGCAAGAACAAATACTGATTTGGTTTAAAAAATTCTTTGCATTTTGAAAACAAAACAAAAAATACTATGCTATACTATTTCAGGACGGGTGAAACATCCGAAATACATTGTTACATTTATTCATGCTAGAGATAAGTTAAAAAAAAGATAACACATTTGTATACTACAGCAGGAGTTGCCGTCACTTCGGATGCAGCGCCATTTTGTTAGTATTCTTAGTTTCCACCAGGAGTCACGCATCGGTCACTATGTTTAATGTGTAACCATGGCAATGGTAGCGCGATGCTAAAATATGGCAAACGCAATGTTACATATCCTGCTTCAAAGAATATCTAATAGAGCAGGAGTGACATCATCGACCCCACCATATTTGTAAAGCAATGCCATCGTTACTCGTTAACCAAGCGATTCCAAACAAATTTATGTAATTGTTTTCAAGGAATAATATATAATATCGCTAAGTATGAATATGTGCAGTTGTACAAGTAGTTGGTGTTTATACAGGAATATATAGTCCTTGTATTTAGTGGTCAAGATACATAACAAAGCTAAGCGCGACTCCTAGAGGATAGAAACAAGATGGCTGCTGTGACATCATCTCCCGCTGTTATGAAAGTTTATAAGAATGTCTATTTCGATTCAATCTGAAGTGAAAAGACTGCAACATTTCAGCTTTTTATTTTACTAACGACTATATTAATGTAAATTAAGCACACGACTATTTTAATCTTCAGCCACATATAGGCTACAAAGATTATTGTTTCAAAAATGAGAGACATTTATTTCAGACACCAACACATTGCACTAATCATTCAGGTCTTAATAAGCTTTCCATAAACATGTACAGAGAATTCAGCACGAGTCTTCACATATTTAACAGCAGCAGAGGAGCATTTATTAAAAATAAGTCACTTTCTGTATTTTATCTGTCGCCCGAGGTCCTTCATTCCGTCTTTCACCTCTTTCACAAACGTGTCCCGAAGCCTAGTGGCCCTCTGCCCCAGCTCTCGCATATCCCTTGGCATCATCGTGGTCTCGTTTCTGATCTGTTTAAAGGTTTGGGACCGAAGGACTTTGCTCGAGGCGTCTTTGCCCGCTATCTGCGCCCGGGAGATGGCGAAGGCTGTGAGCTGCGCCGCGCGCCGGATAGGCGCGGACTCCGCCAGCTTCTCCACCACACGATTGTTGTTTATTAAAACTTGGAAGATTCGCTGCAGCACCATGTTGAGGCTGTTAAAATATTGGCATTGGTTATCTTAGTACCCTTACATTTAGTGAAGAGTACAAGCTGATAAATAAACAGTTTTACCTTTAAAAAGTCCTTGATCGACTACTCGAACGCCACTGAGTGGGTCTTTTTCAACTGCACCACGTCTGGGTGAATGTAACTGTTTATGCTCGAGAGCTCCCCCACAGTCCTGTAGGAAAGATTTTTTTATTTATTTTTTTTAACAGAAAAAGAAAGGGCATTTACGCACAACGAGAAACAATGTTACATACATGGAAAGCATTTGGGGAAAATGTAAAAATTCTAATAGGGTAAAGGAAATTAAATGAACTAAAGAGAATTAAATGTTTAATTCTTTCATAATTCTATTTTTGTTCCCAACAATGTAGGAAGACTCTATTCTATTTTAAAATTATTTTTCCCATTCCAATTATGTTTACGAATAAACAATTATCCATAAATAGTTAGTACATTTACATTAGGCTATATTATTAAGCTCATGATAAAACAATATATCTTTTACTTCTGGAGTGTCACCTACATCACTACCACTTTTCACAAAGAAAATTAAATCACACCAAAACATTTTATATGCAATCATAGAACAAATGGACAATACTTTCCTCCTCTCTCACACAAACTCATGTAATATCAATGTCATTTTAAAATCTAGTCCAGGCAGGATAATTAATTGTGATTTTGTAAAAACCTTCAATTTAACCTGTTTTTATACCCTGTTTAATTCAGGGTGTTGTTTCCTTTGTTCCCGGTGTTCTAATGAATTTTGCTATGCCATAAAATTGACCTGTCATCGCTAAAATGTGCATATGTTTTCCTTTAAAACACTTAAAATGTATTAAATACTTTAAAGTATTGAAGTATATACGCAAATCAAACATATACGTTCCATATCTATAAACAACTAATGGTTCCCAGAACAAACCATTTGTTTCCATTAAAAAAAGTTTTTTGAGCTTAAAAAATTGTCACCCATTTCCTAATTTTTTTACTTATAGATTTGCTTCCACAATTATTTGTAAACTTTTGTGTTTAAACGTTAATACAAATCGTAATCTTACCTGGAGAAACTTAAACCTTGACTAAATCGACAATTTTTAATCAATTTTCATTTAAAATGTTTGGAAAATGCATTTTTGTTATTAAAACGACCGATGTATATTTGTGTACACATGCGCGCAACATAAAGGTTATCTGTGTTAGCGCATGCGCACAACGGCAGGGTAAACCACCGGCACATGCTGGATGCACCGATCTATTATAATATATTATAGAATAAATATTCTTCAGAATAATCTGAAATCATTACTTCCCACCTTCCATCAAATTTAGGCTCATAAAACCATACGAATGTGTACACATAGCACTACTGGTTTTGCCAAAGATGTCAGGGAAGACATCATCTTGAGCAAATACATTTAAAAGACATGAATAATATTTTTTTAATTGACAAAACCCGGTAACATCTTGAATCAGAGCCATCAGAACACGCACATTTGAACAACTTATGTATTATTGTACGCCTTAGTTCTCTTTTCCAGGAGGGGGCAGTATTAGCTATTTCGTGTGCGTTAACATTCAGTGAAGAAAAAGAAAGCAACAAAGCGTTTCCTTCAGTAGAAATAACAAATAGAAGGAATTACATCAAGAGAAACTAATCACATACTGCAGTTATACTGTAGTAAAGATGGATTTTAAAGGGGAGCTCTGCGGCATAAAACAAGAGAAAACAGAGGAGCACATAGGTCAGTGTTAACATATATTAAAAGCATATATTACATCAAAACCCGTGTAATGATAAGGTACTTTTTACATAAAACCTAGTTAGATTTTCAATACTTTTCTTTAAAATTGCAATTTCAGACACATTGGAACCGAAGAAGGCCAGCGAGGACCAGTTTCAAAATATTCATTTCAAAAAGGAAGAAATCGTTTCACAAACTGAAGAGAATTCCACTGATAAACAATCTGGAAGAGCTGGAGTCAAGAAAGCATTCGCCTGCTCTCAATGTGGAAAGGGTTTCATGCGAAAAGAAAATGTGAAGGCGCACATGAGGATGCACACTGGAGAAAAAACATTTGCCTGTCCGGAGTGTGGCAAGGGCTTCTGTCAAAAAGGAGCCTTGATTCTACACCAGAGGATTCACACCGGAGAGAAACCATTCACGTGCGCTGAATGTGGAAAAAGCTTCAAATCTAAATATGAGCATCGAATACATCAGCCTGTTCACACTGGACTGAGATTGCTCAGGTGTGATCTGTGCGATAAAACATACGTCCATGAGCGAAACCTAAAGGCACACCTACTAATGCATTCTGGAGCGAAACCTCACGTCTGCTCTTATTGTGGAAAGAATTTCTCAGAACTGAAGTCTCTGAAAGTTCATCATCGTATTCACACTGGAGAGAAGCCGTATGAGTGTGAAAACTGTGGAAGAAGTTTTACCACATCAACCCATTTAACATCCCACATGAGGATTCACACAGGAGAGAAACCTTTCATGTGCACTGAATGCGGGAAGGGTTTCAGGTCTAACGATAAACTTAAAAGACATCAGCGCGTTCACACTGGACTGAGAACGTTCAGCTGTGATCAGTGTGATAAAAGCTTTTTCCATGAGCAAAGCTTAAAGGTACACATTAAAATTCATTCTGGAGTGAAGCCCCACGTCTGCTCTTATTGTGGAAAGAGTTTTTCAGAACTGACGTCGTTGAAAGTTCATCATCGTATTCACACTGGAGAGAAACCGTACGAGTGTGGAGACTGTGGAAAGAGATTTTCGAGATCAAGCACTTTGATATCACACCAGAGGATTCATACAGGAGAGAAACCGTTCACATGCGCTGAGTGTGGAAAAGCGTTCAGATCTAAAGATAAACTTAAAAGACATCAGCGCAATCACACTGGACTGAGAACGTTCAGCTGTGATGAGCTGAAAAGAAACTTTGAGCCAGCATTATGAAGGTTTGTGGCCAAATCTGGTTCTGCAATAAGAAGTACTGGAAAGATCCATCACTACTGCTTCCAAATCTATTTATTACCTGTTTAATTTGTAGACTCACAAACATTCATTTTACTTCATCCATTTCACATGGTTCTGCTGGTGCCACCACACTCCAGGCTAAAGGTGGGGTGCATCTGGACACGTCAACAGTGCATCACAAACATTCACTCCTTCAATTCACCTGATACATTTTTTAGGTCTTGAGCTGGAAACCAAAGTACCCAGAGGACATGCAAGCTCCGCTTGGGTAGCTACTGGCTGGCCTTAAACCTTCTCACTGAAAGGCCACAGTGCTACAGGCCATGAATGCTGGTCTCTGGTACGTGTGCTCCTGCTGGTTATTGCTGGTCTCTGGTACCCGTGCTCATGCTGGTCTCTGGTATCAGTGCTCCTGCTTGTTATTGCTGGTCTCTGGTACCTGTGCTCTTGCTGGTGATTGCTTTTCTCTGGTACCTGTGGTCCTGCTGGTCTCTGGTACCTGTGCTCCTGCTGGTCAATGCTGGTCTCTGGTACCTGTGCTCCTGCTGGTGATTGCTGGTCTCTGGTACCCATGCTCATGTTGGTCTCTGGTACCAGTGCTCCTGCTCGTTATTGCTGGTCTCTGGTACCTGTGCTCCTGCTGGTCTCTGGTACCTGTGCTCCTGCTGGTGATTGCTGGTCTCTGTGCTCCTGCTGGTCTCTGGTACCTGTGCTCCTGCTGGTCAATGCTGGTCTCTGGTACCTGTGCTCTTGCTGGTGATTGCTGGTCTCTGGAACCTGTGTTCCTGCTGGTGATTACTGGTCTCTGGAACCTGTGCTCCTGCTGGTCTCTGGTACCTGTGCTCCTGCTGGTCAATGCTGGTCTCTGGTACCAGTGCTCTTGCTGGTGATTGCTGGTCTCTGGTACCTGTGCTCCTGCTGGTCAATGCTGGTCTCTGGTACCTGTGCTCCTGCTGGTCAATGCTGGTCTCTGGTACCTGTGCTCTTGCTGGTGATTGCTGGTCTCTGGTACCTGTGCTCCTGCTGGTGATTACTGGCTCTGAGTTCTTGTGGTCGTGCTTGTGATCGTGGGTTCCTGGATTATGTGCTCATGGTTTCTGGTTCCAGGTTCCTTGTGCTTCTGCTGGTGATTGTTGGCCCTGGCATAGCTCAAGATATTTGTAGAAGCTTGGGTGAAGAATGTTATTACCTCATCTGAAAATCCTTGTCAATAAACCCTGTTTTTCACTTTGAACTCTTTGTCTGTGTTGCTGTTGGCCGGAGACCGCAATGACAAAACAATTATTAGTTTAAAGCCAGACATAAAGGAAACCACAGTTACTACTGGGCCTAGCAATTGAAATCCAAAACAACAAGTGAGTTTTAAGGATTAATGTAAACTTAATTTAACTAATTCAATTAATTTAACTTTAATTTAAAACTTTAGAATCACAGAAGAGTTAGAACTTTCCACAAGACAATAATTTCAGTTTTGTTTTATTTGTTACAGAGTTGCCAAAACTGTCCTAAACTTCTTTTAAGGCCTGATGAGTCCTGATAGTTGTTGAGATAAAATTTCAAGCAATGAATCTGTTAGTGCTCTTTCTTTTTCTGTTTGAGTTTGCCTTAATTAATCACCTTCAGGTGTCCCTCTCTAGTTTCTTGATCACCTTGTGATTTCTCCCCAGGTGTGCCTTATTGCTTTTCTCCCCTTTATAAGCCTCTTTCTTTTCCCTGTCCCTTTACGAGGTCATACTGTTTGCATGTGCCTAGTGTTCTCCAAGAAGTGAGTTGGTTCTTTTGTAATTTTTCCCCAGATTGCCTTTTATTTTTGGTGCTCTTGTATGGCGTGAGGACTCCGCCGGTGCCTGTTTTCTTCTGAGTTTTTTTGTATTTGTCAATTTTAGTTAAGCAATAAAGACTTAGTTTTTTTCCCCTGCCTGCATTTGGGTCTCCGTGGTCATTGAAGCTTAACAGAATCTTTTTAGCAAAACAATATTGTTTGTTTTCATCTCTTAATGAAATGCTCCTAAAGTGGAATGTCAATAGTCTACAGAAGATGTACGAGCTACTTGGCAAGAACAGAGGAGTTAGCATGAGTTAGCATGTTCTCCTACATAGCTTTCCACAGGGTTTTCTAGTTTCCTCATAGAGTCCAAAACATAAATATTTTGTTTGCTGCCCATAAAGTTGGCCAGTAAAACGAATTGTACTCCTCACAATAGAGGATAGGAAAAGGCTGGTTGAAGGGATGGACATGAGTAAATTAAGTCATAGCTTCACTGCAGTGATATGGACTTATAAGGTTATCCAGACCTGTTTTATACATTTGAATAATCAGATTTTACAACTGTGTAGTAAACCATATTGATCGACACAAGGCAGGATTTAAAGGAGGTATTTAAGTTGGTGTGGTGCATGGAGTAGCGCTCTTCTGTTGATAAAGAGATGAAGTTTTGATGAGCTTCGCGTGAATGGTGCGGGCTGATAGTGTATCTACTGGAGGCAATCCTCACCCCGACGCATACACATGCGCCACTGTTTGAATGAATTGCATCATTTCAAAAAGACTGGCGGGTTTCATGAAGAGCTGGACAGGATTCAGGAACGTGCTTGGTCTTTGGCTTACAGCTTCAGGGTTTTTATCTTATAATGGTTCTCCTTGAATCATAGTCATCCCTGCAGTCAGTGTTGCTATGAAATTGTCAGCTACAGGCTAAACCTAAAATCTGTTGAAGATGTATTGAATAAAAGCTACCTCTGAATGAAAGGCCTCCAAGTCAACATCAGATGGTAAATTCTAACAATTCTTCAATGAACGCTATACATGATGGAGTCCTTTCATTATGTGACCTTACGTAATTTATTTTATTTGGGAAACTATTCTATTTTCATTCCAAGTTCCTTTTTTAGATTATTTATGGAGTCAAAAAGCTTTCTTTTAAACTGTATCCATCAAAGTCTCTTTAAACTAAGTTATTTTTAATTAGCTGAAAGCTATAGATTAGCCTTTAGCTGCATCAAGCATCCATTGTTTTCTCAGGGCCTTAGAAACCAAAAGATTGTGTTGTAAAAGTCCATCAACAAGTGAAATTCTCAAGGACAAGCAAACAAATACTGAAGCTTTATTTGAGCAGTGGGTTAACATCATTAGCTCCAGTTGTGTGCTGCTCCACGGCTACGGCCACTCAGAGGCATGGATGTGACTCTGGGACTTTTTCAAGTTGTGAAGAAGTTAATGACGGTCAGTTCTCTCTGTCTGTGTTTCCTCACAAGCCAAGATAAGCCAGGATCTTAAAATACACTGCTGGACTTCAATTTTTGGGGGGAAATTGCAGAAAGAATATATTGAAACACTGACACTGTATTGAATTAAAAGTTTTCACATATGATAGAAAATGTTCAGCTTTAAAATGAAACAAAAAAGTGTGAAACCAAAACATGGCTCCAGGGCATAAGCAGTTGGTGATGTTCTAGGTTCTTGCATAACCCCCTTTCTGTGAGACGTATATTTGAGAGCCAACTGATGGAAACAAGCCCCAATGATGCACATACCATTGTGCAGGTGACTAGCATCAAGCAAGCGTCTAATTTATCAGCGTTTAGCATTGAGTTACAGTTAGATTGAGTGTAGGTTTAATTGGGCTTAAATTCCCAGCTGATGATATAATGATACAGGCATTATTAGCCCTTTGAAATGGCGGACTCAGTTACTGTCCCAGGTACTGTTCGACCAGTCGGTTCTCCGACATACGTCTCAGAGAATGACTGAAAGGGAAATGTGTATTTTTTTCATTGGCAGGGGATGTGCTTGTTTGTTCTATAAATGTGTTCACTTTGTTCATGGCATGTCTTGTACTTCAGCGATGTTATAGAATGGAATTTAAATAAACGTACCTCAGCATGCTTGTCTTTTTCTGTGAAGTTAAATCTCAGGAAACCCCTGTTTAAATGCCTGAGTAGTTCTGAATACTACTATTCAGCAACTACAATGAACAATTGCTACATAATTCTCTTGGGACTACTTAGTACCTTGATCAGTATTCCAAAGGAACTTAGTACCTCGAACATTATTCTAAAGTAAAAACACAGGAAACTACTGAATATTTCCTGAAGAATTGCTACATAATTCTCAGGGGACTACTTAGTACCTCGAACACTATTCTAACAACACAGGGAACTACTGAATAGTTACTGGAGAGTTAACACATAATTGTTAGGGATCTACTTAGTACCTCGAACATTACTCTACAGTAAAAATACAGGAAACTACTGAATATTTCCTGAAGAATTGCTACATTATTCTCAGGGGACTACTTAGTACCTCGAACACTATTCTAACAACACAGGGAACTACTGAATAGTTCTTGGAGAGTTAACACATAATTGTTAGGGATCTACTTAGTACCTCGAACATTATTCTAAAGTAAAAACACAGGAAACTACTGAAAATTTCCTGAAGAATTGCTACATTATTCTCAGGGGACTACTTAGTACCTCGAACACTATTCTAACAACACAGGGAACTACTGAATAGTTCCTGGAGAGTTAACACATAATTGTTAGGGATCTACTTAGTACCTCGAACATTATTCTAAAGTAAAAACACAGGAAACTACTGAAAATTTCCTGAAGAATTGCTACATAATTCTCAGGGGACTACTTAGTACCTCGAACACTATTCTAACAACACAGGGAACTACTGAATAGTTCTTGGAGAGTTAACACATAATTGTTAGGGATCTACTTAGTACCTCGAACACTACTCTAAAGTAAAAACACAGGAAACTACTGAATATTTCCTGAAGAATTGCTACATTATTCTCAGGGGACTACTTAGTACCTCGAACACTATTCTAACAACACAGGGAACTACTGAATAGTTCTTGGAGAGTTAACACATAATTGTTAGGGATCTACTTAGTACCTCGAACATTATTCTAAAGTAAAAACACAGGAAACTACTGAAAATTTCCTGAAGAATTGCTACATTATTCTCAGGGGACTACTTAGTACCTCGAACACTATTCTAACAACACAGGGAACTACTGAATAGTTCTTGGAGAGTTAACACATAATTGTTAGGGATCTACTTAGTACCTCGAACACTACTCTAAAGTAAAAACACAGGAAACTACTGAATATTTCCTGAAGAATTGCTACATTATTCTCTGGGGACTACTTAGTACCTCGAACACTATTCTAACAACACAGGGAACTACTGAATAGTTCTTGGAGAGTTAACACATAATTGTTAGGGATCTACTTACTACCTGGAATATAAAAAAAGAACATCGGGAACTACTTAATTGTTATAATAAACGTTTTAATTACTTAAAAATAAATTCACAAACATTTCGTAACAACTTGTAGGTAATTTTCCCCAAATATTGGAATATTTTAAAATCATGGCTAAATTACTGATTTTAAGGTGAATAAACTTAGAATAAACAATAGAAATAAACTTTTTAGAAGTTATGAAACCATAGTTTGACATTTGTTAAAGGTAGTTACTTCTGAGTAATTAATAAATTCAGTAGTGATGACAGTTACCACTGTAGTTACCATAGCATTAGATATTAAATAGATAACAGTAACCATAGTTACCGCTGAGTTAATAGATAACTAGTCAGTTATGTAGTAATCGAGGAACAGTATTCTAAAGTGTTACCAGAGTTAACATAAATGATAGGATTTTATGTTCTTTGCTTTAATTAGAAGAAATGATTTCTGCATATACTAAAAAAAAAAAAAATTGTGCTAATAACGGACAGAAAATGCTTTAAATAAGTTGAGAGGAGGCAACTGTTCACACGGTCTGCTTTTGTCTCTATTAGCACAGTGAGATGGCTCTCCTTACTATCGCTGACAGAAACAACATTCTCTGCTGAGAGGGGAGCCCTCACAAAGACAGTTTACCTCACACGGAATAACCGGAGATCACTGTTACATATCCATGGGAAATGAAGATTCAAGATTTGATCGCCACTCTACACACTCATACTCACACTCCGCCCAATATGGAAATACTTGATCATGTATCACCATTACAAAACATTTTCTGGACTGAAAGGAGAATACTTGACTGGCTGGAAGAAACCCATGGTCCAACAGAAAGAACAAGTCATCAAACAAATGTAAATAAGAGTCAAAGACAACACAAGTTGCACTTGAGGAAGGTTTTTATTCTTTAGGGAAAACAAAATCTAAAACTTCATAGCTCTGTGTGAAAAAGTGTTTGCCCCTAAACTTAAAAACTGGTTGTGTCACCGTTATTAACTGCAATCAAACATCTGCGATAACTTGAGTCCGTTACAGCGCTGTGGCGGCCATTTTGCTCCCCTCTTCTTTGCACAGTTGTTGTAATTCAGCCTCATTGGAGGGTTTTCAAACATGAATCCATTCTTAAGGTCATACCACAGCATCTCAATGGGAGTCAGGTCAGGACTTTGACAAGGACACTCCAAAGTCTTCGTTGTGTTTTTCTTCAGCCATTCAGAGGTGGACTTGCTGGTGTGCTTTGGATCTTTGTCCTGCTGCAGAAGTTCTCTTCAGCTTGAGCTCACGAACGGATGGCCGGAGATTCTCCTTCAGGATATTTTGGTACACAGCAGAATTCATGGTTCCATTCATCAACAGCAAGTCTTCCAGTTCTTGAAGAAGCAAAACAGCCCCAGACCATCACACAACCAACACCATATTTAACTGTCGGTGTGATGTTCTTTTTTTACTTTTACAGGAAACATAACGAGACACTTTCCAAAAAGTTCACCTTGTGTCTCATCAATCCACAGAGTATTTTCCCAAAAGTCTTGGGGATCATCAGGATGTTTTTTGCCAAAAGTGAGACGAGGCTTTATGTTCTTTTTGCTCAGCGGGGTCTTTCATATTGTAACCATTTATGCCCCAGTCTCTTTCTTATGGTGGAGCCATGAACATTCACCTTGACTGCGGCGAGGGAGGTTTGTAGGGGTCTTCTGTGTCTTTTGGGTGAGTTCTTGGGGTAATTGTGGATGTCCGGCCACTCCTGGGAAGGTTCTCCAGTGTTCCATGTTTTTGCTATTTATGGAAAATGGCTCTCACTGTGGTTCGCTGCAGTCCCAAAGTTTTAGAAATGGCTTTATAACCTTTTCCAGACTAGATAGACTTTTTCAGATAGATCTCAATTATTATTATTTTATTTTGTTTTTGAGTTTCTTTGGATCTAGACTTCTATGATCTTTTGGGCTACTCTACTTTTTGTCTCACAGGCCGAATATAAGAACTTTCTTGTTGCAAATAGGTGTAGAAGTAATCAGACCTGGGTGTGGCCTCGTCTATGGAGTTAAGTTGTGTTTTAACAGGGGGGCAAACACTTTTTCACACCACTGTAGTAATTTAGGATCCTAACGTCTGGAGAAGCTTAAAAAGTGTTTGGACAAGACAAACATTGCTATTGTTGGAACACAGGAGGCATTTGGGATTAAACCTTGGATTTTCAAAGTTTAATAAGATGTTATGTGGCAAACAGAGCAAACTCAGCGATTCCAACGTGTCTCCAATCACACAGCAATATTGGAACTATTGACATTCTTCTTGGGTGCTTCAGAGCTCCATCAGACCCATCAGACACTTCTGCTTTAGCTGCTTCTCTGAATGGAGTGTAGATACGATGATAAGCTAGTAAAAGGAGTTGAAATATCCCAAATCCTAGGGTCGGATTAGGCCAACCCTGTGTATCTTCTTTTATTGTCCAGCCTGTTTTCTCTCTGTGATCAGAATGGGCCTTAGGGTCAGACCTCTCCCTCTGCCTGTGAGACCCTGATAACTGGAGCTTCTAAGAATCCCAGGAAGTGTGTTCAGCTCCTGGGGGTGTGTCTTAACAGATAGTCAAACTCAAGAGTCAGAAGTGTGAATGGGCTTCAATTCAGTCATATGTTTCGGAGTCAAAGCAGCTTTTCTGTAGGATCAGACCGACTCTACTGCCAAAAGTATTCCCTTGCATCCAAGCAACCGAACGTAGGTGTTTCAAAGACTTCCATGGACTTGTGTTTAAAATACAACACACTTTAGCGATTTCATTACTAAATAAAAAGAAAATTTCATCCAAAATATTGTTGTCATCAAAAGGGTTGGGTTTGGTCTTCTGGGATGGTTGTGGCCACCGTCTGAGATGGTTGTGAGACGTTCCTCAACAAAACAGCACTTTTTGTTGATGTTTTCTGTGAAAATTGGGTGCTGCATGGATTTCATTTGCATGTGCAGCTATTTTCATGATCGGCTCTGATTTGGTTTTTATTGCAGCTTTGTCTAAGCGCCTTGGATTCTATCGTGGATATTCATTTTAAACCAATCCTCAATGATTGCTCGCTGTCTGGGTATTGGATGGATTTGTTCACAGTCTGAATGTAAAACCACACAAAGGAAGAACAAAGCATGAAGACTTGCTGTGCAAACATTTCCTACTCCATCCATCCATCTTATTCCTTTGCTTCTTACATTCTAAGCTAGGGTAACAGAGTTCTCGAGGTGGGGTTTAGCCTGGAGATGTTACCGATCCGTTTCACTGACCTCCTGAGGGGAAATAAGAGCATCTAGAAGATTCTTTTACACAAATACAGAGTCCTTGAAGAGATCTTTTGAGATTCACTTGAAGCATGTTCCCACTGGAAACCCACATGAACATAGAGAGTGACCACGCCGCCACATTCTTGATGTAGAGAATAATTTAAAATGTTTCCTAGACTAATATAAATGAAATGAAAGCTCTTTGGAAATCAGCCCAAGTGAAGGTAATGGTTGAACAGCACATTCCAAGGTGTGGTTGTCCAAACTTTTCTTTCACGTTCAAGCTGTGTGTCTGTTACTGGTATCTGGAGCCTCTCACTGAAGGTCATTCTGTAACAACACGAAGACCTTGAGTAGAACTGAGAATCTCATGAGAGCAGAAGAGATGGACTGATGGCCTTCTCCTAACAAGTGTAATATAAGCTGAGCTGGTTTTAACTGGTTTAACTGATGATTAGTACACAGTACTGGGCAAAGGCTTTAGGCAGGTGTGAAAGAAATGCTGTAAAGAAAGAATGCTTTCAGAAATCTAATGTCAATAAGAATTTTTTTAGCACTGAATAACAAAAGTGAAACGAAATCAAATAATATTTGGTGTGAGCGTCCTTTGCCTTCAAACAGCCATTTTTCTTTGTACACTTGCACATGGGTTCTTAAGAAATTCAGCTGATGTGTAGATCTACTCGGGATGTGTCTTCCTCTCTGGCTCTTCAAGCAATCCAAGACACAGTTGATGATGTTGGGACAGGCCCCAGTGGGGCTCATGCATCACTTTCAGTAGTTCTTGTTGTTTTTAAAGCTGAAGATAGTTTTTAAAGACTTTTGTTGTATGTTTGCGGCATTGACTGTATAAAACACGGTCAATGACGTCACGTGAAGTCAAAAGAGGCTCAGAGTAAAATGGGTAAAAGATTCATAGAGACAAGGTGTGGGCGTTGCTGGAGTGAATGACACGAGAGGATGGCGAGTCTGGCTGAAAGAACTGCCAATCATCTGCCCCTCAATAAACCACGCCCTTAATTAATGCATACATTTAAGGCTTAAAAAATCTTAAACAAACAATAAAAGAGTAAAAATTCACCACAGATTGTTCATGGAGGTCAAATAAAGATCTAAATCAACAAAACTAGTGGAGTCAGGGGTGTTAATATGAGTTTTTCAGCTCCAAAGCTGCTCACTTCTGGAGCCAGCCTCAAGGGGGCGATAGAGGAATTGCAGTTCAATCACTTCCTGTAACGCATCAAGAGGTGAAGCAGACAGTTGCTCCTTGGCTTGTAATCATAGACCTGTTTTACACTCACTGCCTCTCCTGGTTCTCCCGTCGAAGTGTAAACTTCGTTCCGGTGCACACACTAAAGATGCGGAGAAACAAGTCGTTCTGATGTTAAACGCGTTTGCATTTAATTTTTGGGGATAAACAGATAATTCCAGCAGAAAAACTGTGAGGAAAAATATTTCCTCAAGAAAAACTGTGAAGAAACACAAGCATCACACGGCTCCGAATTTTGTCGGGAAGCATTTTTGGTTCTGTTTCTCCGCAGAGCTCGAACCAGATCTGGCAGAACTGCTGTTTTATCACCAATTTCCAGAAACCAAAGTGTCGTGTTCCATGAATGAGCAGAAATAACGACTAAAATGACATTATTCATTTTTTATATTAATATTATTAGAGTTCATTATTGTTCTAAATAAAAAAGTATATATAAATTTCCCCAGAGACTAATTAAATGTTTTTTTTTATTTTCAAACTAAAATGTACACCATTTACCAAAATAGACTTAATAATACACTACGTTTATTAATGTTTAGTTTAATAATACACAATTATTATGATGTCAAAAAATTAAATGTAAATAAACAAATGTATATAAAATATAAAAATGTAAATTTTCATAAATTGAACTGATAAACTTTGGAAGTTTATAAAGTACGCTAACATTCTAAACACCTACATTTGTAAAATAATATAAAATGTGAAACTTTACATAATAAAATGGTGTGTTGCAAGGTTAAAGGGGTAGCTTACTCAAATATGACACATCTGTCGTGTCTCCCTCATTATAAAAGCGGCGCTGTTGAAACTATGGGTAGAAACATGCTCAGATTAATATAATAATACAAAAAAAATTAATAAAGGTTCAACTTTTGCTTGATGGATGCGTTGTCTCACCAAATCGTTTCTGGATGATTCGTTTTCTGTGTATTTGAGGCCAAACACACCCCACCCTGATGGTATTTCATGATGTATCTACCTGTGTTTCTCAGCATTGAGAACACCATTAATTCTGACCAAACAATCCTGCTCCAAATGTTCAAGGAACCTCCACCATGCTTCACTGTTCCCTGCAGACAATCACGATTCTACCACTCTCCGGTCCTTCGAAGCACAAACCGCTTTCTGCTACAGTGAAATATTTCTAAATATCTTCGCTTTGTCCTGGAGTCAGATGAATAGCTTTTGGCTGCACAACTTCCATGAAGACCATGACTTCTTCAGAAAGATGTGTGTACCTGGGTCCAAATGGTTTCTGCTAATTCTGAGCTGATTGCAGTGCAGTATAACAACAATATAACGCCATTGTCACACCTGCCTAAATCGCTTGCTGAGAGTTTGGCATCAGGACAGGCCGGTGCTCTCAGAGGGATTTGTGATGTTTATGTGATGGACGTGTGAATGTTTCAGAAACGTCTGAGACTTTGTTTTGAGTTTCTCTAGCTTCCTCATCTTCTCAGATTCTCTCTCAATACTAATGACTGCTCATAGTCATCAGCAGTGTTTACCCTCAAACAGAGCTAGCGAGGCAAGGCTGTTTATCTGTCATAAAGTCAGACATGGAATCAAGCTCCATAGAAAGCAGAAGTGTGGGAGCTTCAGGTGTGTGTGCGTGAACATGCGTGTGTGTGTCTACGGGAGGCGCAGCTCAACACAAGCACTTATCTACTGCATTTAACCCACAATAATAATTATTTCATCAAACGCTCGCCCTTTATCCTTCTTAGTTATGATTTGTGCATTCGTGAGTGGATCTTTGCTCTTCCAAGTTGAACTGGGCAGACTGGGAACAGCTGCAGTTAATTAGGGTTATGAGTGTTTTTGTGCGGGTCGTTTTAAAAAAAGATATTTGTAAGAATCAGACTGAGAGTTATCTGTAGAACTAAAATATCAGTTGAACAGGTTGTTGATCCTTTTTGTAACTTTTAAATGTATGTTCAGATCAGTGACGTGTGGTGAGGTTCATGATGTCATCAATCACGTTTACGAACATACGAACCCTACAGAGTAGCTATCAGTCTTCTCCATTGTTTATAACTTGAAATATATAGAAACGTCAAAGCTGCTTCCATTGTTAGCCAGTTTGAGGTTGTTTATGGCATCCGATAAATATCTACGTTTACTTATTTTTTTATGTGTATAATTTCATTTTCCAATATTTAGTTTTTTTTACTTTTCACTCTGAAATGTTGGTTGCAAATCCCGGGGGGATGTACTGTTGAGATTTTGAGTATAAAATGTATATTGGCATAAAAAAAAAATCTGAGTTGCCAAAAGAATTGGCAACGGCACTATTTTTTAAAAATAATTTTAACATTTTTAAATATTTTTAACATTTTTTCCCAAACTGTAGCATACAAAAAAACCTCAAACACATTATTATTAACTTGCCTTTACTTATAAATGAAATCCATGCGCCGATCCTCCTGAAGAAAATAATCGATAACTTGTTTGTAGAAGTGTTCCTTTCTTCAGTTTAAAAGTGCCAGAAGAAAGCAATGATTGGAACTAAATACAGATAATGTGACACTGCCACCTGTCATTGTGCCATCTGAGGCTAACGTGAGCATGATTATCAGCGTGCTCATGACAGAAAAAAGAGGACACATGCGCACACGCAACTTCCTGATAGAAGGGTGGGGTCATGTTTTGAGAGCTCCGCCTTGAATCGGACACAAGCCCCTCTCGCACACAGCCTGCTATACACAATTGATTTTGTAGCATAATTATCTTTCTGCAGTCATTTACAAAGTTACATCAGACTATCTAGGAACACCTCCACGCACAGTGAGGAGGACGGTAAGAGAATATTCTCCAAAGCTCACTGTTAAAGATCTGTAACAAATGAAGCATCTTGGGTCACAACGTCTCCAAAACAACCATCAGAGGCCATCTCCATGCCAACAAGCTCTTTGGGAGGCATGCAATGAAAAAACGTTCACAATCATAAACAGAAACAGGTGCTACTGGGGCTTCAACTGGGGTTGTGTTCTTTGTCAGATGAGACCGATATGGAACTTTTTGGCAACAAATGTGGGTATGGTGGAACACAAAAGATGAGTATGCAGAAAATGCCCACTGTGAAGTATTGGGGAGGATCGTAGATGCTGTGGGGCTGTTTCTCCTCCTGGGAATCTTGTTAGGGTGGATTGCATCCTGAATGCTTTGAAATCCCTGGACATTTTAAAGCAAACTCTTAAAAGTTTTGGTCTTTCAACAAGAAAATGACCCAAAACATGTGACCAAATCTCAGAAATGGTTCTCCACACAAAGAATCAAGCTTTTGAGAATCAACATTTTAACCAGGGGTGCCAATAATTATGAAGGGCACTGTATCAAACAATGCCTCTCAGTCCCAATAATCTTGCAGATCTTAGATAAACATCTCCAGACTTTCTTTGATTGTTGATTAAATAACGTAAGCACAAGCTCAAAGCTCAAGATTACCCAGCTGTAAATGTAAAAGTTCATCAGTATTTCAGTCGACACCCACCTAAAGAGCTTTTCTTGTCACTCGCTGTGCAAATGTTTTCATGTATTCGCAATAACAAGAGCGCCATTACCTGCGATGGACTGACGACCCCGAAAGGGAATAACCGAGCAGGAGAATCAAAGAAGAGCGCCCTGCTTTGTCCGTGTTTGAATGAACGGTTAGAAAAATCTGATTCTGTTTAACATTTAGTTGAAATGATAAGTGTTAAATGGTATTTTGCCAATCACTGAACTCAGAGATTACTTTAATTGTTATTCTGTAAATCTGACTTTAATGCAGAGACGTGTGAAGGCTCTTGATAGTTTACAATTCATAGTTTTGTTTCCAATCTTATGCATTACTGGAGGATATTTTATATGTCGGTACTTTGGTTATTCATTCAGTAGTTAATTTTACTTCAGCTGGAGTAGATTTGTTCACATTACTCAACCCAAGCATTTTGGAACTCTCCCTGCCTCAGCTACTGATCAAAAGTGAGGAGTGAGTATATTTAATTATAGAGACATAGGCCTTAGGCCACCCATCGTGTCTGAGACTGAAAAGAGTGGATTTTCTTAATACTGACAACAGGATCTTCTGTAAAAGAGCTTAAACCAAACAGTAATCATCTAATGATAGATTTATTTCTGCCTTCAAAAAACATGGCGGCAACGCTGGTTTTGATTTGCCCTTGAGTGAGAACATCACAGTGATTATTTTCAGTGTCACAAGTTGTTGCGGCTAAAGGAAAGAGCTCTGAAGGTCAGTATGATTGGGGCGAGGAGCTCAAATGGAAATTTACTCAACCTCAAGTGCTTCCATGCCTTTGTGAGTTTAAGTGCCTTCTAGTAATAACTGGTACTGAATGAATTACCAAAAGAGCATCTACCAAATGTTTGTGCATTTACTAAACGCTAAGTGAATTAACTAAAGAGAAATGTAGATTCATCAATATCACCATCGAACCAGCATCAGTTCACTTTGTAGGATCAGAGTCAGGTGTATGATAATACCACAGTGGTGAAATGATCATCGGTGTCATGAATTGAAATAGAAACAGCTGTGTAGGAGGCTTGAAACAGGATACGGAACAGCCAAAAACTCTCTCCTAGACAAAGATTTCATAGCATGGCAAACGGGCCCCGTTGAAGAAGCTTCGTGTAGCAGAAACTTCAAGTTTATCTTCAAATATTGAAAATGTTCAGCAGTACCATTATGTCAGAACTAGCACAAACCAGTGGAATTCAGGTACCCCATCTATTGTCTAGAGCAGTCTGGGCCAAAAGTGGAAACAAGAGCATTCTACTCAAGTATGCTTGGAAACATAGACAAAACAGCAGCAGGTGCTCTGGACTCATTAGTTATATTTTGAAATATTTGACTGTAGAAGAAATCAGTTTGTTTGACGAAGGGCTGGAAAATCTGCAGGCAACAGTCAAGCATGGTGAAGGTTCCTTAAACGTTTGGGGACACATTTTACAAATGGATTCGGAGTTTTAGTCTGGGTAAATGGTGTTATCAGTGCTGAAAATCTCAAGCAGGTCTGCAATCCTGCAATAACATCAGGAAGGTGAAATTTATTCGGCAGCAGGACAACAACCCCAAACATACAGCCAAAGCACTGACTGGAAGAGAGCCCTGATCTCAACAGCATCGAGTGTGTCTGGGATTACATGAAGAGACAGACGGATGTGAGAAATTAACAGATGTAGCTTAATGTACAGACCATAAATCCCCACAAAAACATTTACTGCTGTTACACCAGTTTACATCTTCCACTGGCTTTTCCACACCAGAGCAAACACATACTGGGTAACAGGCTGATAAGAGATCTACCAATTAGCAAACACGAATTCTACAGAGTCTTTTATGGTCTGTAACTTGTCAGCATTCAGTACATTAAAGTGGATATAATGTATCTCTGCACATCCATCTGCTTTTCCTATACACCTCTACATTAACAACACACATAAAACCAGTGAGCACTCTTCTAACCACTGGACCACCAGTACTCATATAGGCCACAGGGTGAGCACCCAGCGTGCTGCCAGATTTGTGCTGCAGTGTGATATGGAAGGCTTTTCTTGCCTTTAATGAGAGAAAACACGTAACTTTAACAATAAAAATATACTTTATTTAACCCTAATTTAACGTCTGGTGCGTGTGCCAATCAGAGCGGCTGCTTTGAATCAAGTTGGAATGATGCAACCCATTCATTCAGAATGACCAGCTCCCCTTAGGTGAGTGGCGAGGGTACAGCCCGGACAGCTCGCCTGTCCATTGCAGAAACCGATTGAGTTGACCAGGAATCAAACTTGGGACAGTAGCTTGGAAGGGAGCTATGCTCACCACTATAGCACCGACTGATGCAACCCACCTGTTGTTTAATTATGATTTCAAATATAATGTGTATGTTTCAAACATGTTTTAAGTTTTATATTTTTTTTGTTTAAAAAACATTACACGAGTTATAATTATTACAAAGTAATTGTAATGGCCCCGCCAAATCGGTGCCACCAGTCCCATCTAGTGGTGAAAAGAAGGGAAGTACAAAACCTGTGATATGGCTTGTGTTTTTCAAAGTTCTTGCACAAAAAAGCACCATGAAACATAAAGTGCTTGGAAGAGTGTAAGGGAAGGGTGTCAGGGAAGCTACCACCCTGCACAGTTTAGCTCCAACCTCAACTACACACACCTGATGCAGCTCGTTAGGTCCTTTAGGCTGTTTGTAAGCTTCAGGTCTAGTACTCTCTGTGCAGCATTGGAAGTGAACCCTGCAGAGCTCCGGCACTCCAGGGTTTGAGACATGTGGTGTTAACGGTTTAGGAGAGGTTCGCCTGGTGTTTCGATACAATTTATTTGACATTGTCTTTGCTTTTTGGGGAGTTATGAATTTGTATTTTCTCTCAACATAAAAACCATTCGTTTGCAAATTTCTGCTGTAATAAAATGACAAAACCTAATACTTGGAATTAGAGTAGAGTAGTAATAAACGGTCAAAGGGCCCTGAACTTCTAAGTCTTTCAAAAGTTTGTAGTGTCTGTCATCAGCTTAAAAGTGGTGGTAAAGACTGAGAGAATATAATGGAGACAGGCAGATATTTGGAAAAACCCAGCCCTAGAACAGAGCCCTAAGGGACACCAGTGAGAAGGGAAGAACAGATCTACCATAAAAAGAAAAGTGTGAACGATCAGCAAAACAGGATTCAACCCATTTTAAGGCAAATTATCAAGGGACAGAGTTAAAAGCGCTGGTTATAGGTCCAGGAAGACAAGGATTGAAAGAGCACTAGTGATGTCCATCAAGGACTAATGTGGTCATACAAATGAAAAGCAACAATGTTCACAAATATCTTAGCAATAAACGTTATTGGAGTCGTCCAAAGCATCTTATTATTTACAGCACCAGTTTTAACAGATGCTGAAACAGTAAACAGTCATTTATAATGTTAAGAAGGACAGTTATCAATGGTTATTAAGACTGAAACATATGTTTTATTAGCAGGTGATTATGATTTCAATAGCTAGCATATGTTGAGTGAATCAAATAAACTGCATTTGACTAAAAAATGTAAATTTGGGAACAGATAAGTGATGTTTTTTTCATATATTTAAAGAAATTTGGTTATATTGAAAGCTCTCTGTTCAGAAACTCATGTAACCAGCTGTGAGGAGACTTGATGTGGCTGAAGCAGCTCAACCTGAAGAGACATTTTCCATTAGCCTACTAAAGTAGGAGACAAAAACATGATTCAGCAGCAGCTGCGAAAACACAGAGAATAATACGATCAGTCAGCTTCTACATGTGTAGGCGATGCAGGGCAAGTTTCGTTCTCTTGATGCTGGGTCACTGTAGGCAGCACAATGAAGACGACCAGGAGACCTGCACAGTGCACTTGTCCACAAACTACAAAAGCTTTTCATTTTCTCAGATTCACATTAGTATTTTAATCATTCGATCCGTAGAGAAGTAAATGATTTCCATATTTTTTTCTGCTCATTGCCATAAAGTATGAATTCCTTGTAGTTTGTGACATCAGGCAGCACGGTGGCGCAGTGGGTAGCACTGTGGCCTTCCAGTTAGAAGGTTGGAATCACGCCTCTGAATTGCGTGGCTTTCCTCCGGGTACTCTGGTTTCCCCCACAATCCCAAAAACATGCGGTTTTACCGGGGAGGAAAATAATGCCTTTCATGTCCAGAATTGACACAACATTTGACTCCTATTACTTCCTCAATGGTGTGAAATTAAAAAATATTTTGGAACATCAATGTTTGTATTTTTTATTCAATATACTCTTATAAATCACTATAAAAGCCACTAAAAGGCTCAACAAGTCATGACCCCAGTAACATTTTGGAATCAAAGTCTGAGATTACAAGTCGCCATTATGTCACTGATGAGGTATTACTACAAATACATGATAGAGCTGTCTTAAAATGAGTCTCACTGTTTCATTACTTGGAAATCTGCCACATTCGGAATCAGTATCTGCGAGTACTGGAAAAAACCATTAGTACTCAGTCTAAAAAATGGGATTGGTACAGCCCTGCTTAAAAGTAAGATAAGCACATTATAAGTGACTAGCACTTTTTAAAAAAGACTAGTGAAAATTAACTACCTTTTTGTTTAAAAAGTTATACAAAAACTAATAAGAAACATCAGATATTATAATTTTGAACAATCTGTCAACATTTATTCCCCCTAAGGAATTACCTTCAAAAAAGCACTATAAAACTAATTTGGTGTGGTTCAATGATGCCAAGGTGAATTAAACCACACCAGCCATTATTTGTACTAAAAGCACATAGAGCAAAAATGTAAATGTGAGGATAGATCTAAAGTTAAATCTTGCAGCACGCTACATTAACGATCAAACGTGTTCATGTCCTTATATGGCAAAGCGGAAGTGACGGAGCCCGGCGAGTGCTCGCAGACCACCGGCAACAGCAGCAGCAGGAGCTACAAGGTTATTATGAGTCCGTGAGGGAGACTCTCTGCAGCTGTCGGCTCCAAGCAGGAGAGAGAGAGAGAGAACCGGTAAGAACACTTTCATCACAATAAACATGTGTTTCTGAACAGTATCCTAGTGTCTGCTTGCACAGCATTTCTGAATAATTCCTCACTAAATAAATAACAACTAAAGTTATTTACTTAGTTAAATATATTTATGATACTATGATATATCGTGATTCTCGTATTACCCCGTCGCTATGGCGTGGGTAAATGACACTTTAATTTGAAAGAAAGTGTACTTCACGCACGTGCTCCTCGAGTCCTCCATCCTTGACCTTCATTCTGTCGAACTGATGATACTCTCATGCTTTTTCATTTTTATATTCGTGACAGATATCTTGTTTCTGCTTTATTACCAAACTGGTGATTTTTTCTGTTATATTTACAAAAAAAAGTGTTTTCACAATAATTTCTGAGTTGTTGGCTAATGTGTGGTTTTGAGACAGTTAAATGTGTCATTTCCAGCTTTGAGCACTTGTCCTTCCCAGTGCTCCCCTTGACTGGTTATTGTGTCACCTGTTCGCAAGATCAAGCCAAAATGTGATACTGTCACTGGTGGGCATGCAAATCACTTTGGTCTCCATAAAATATGATTTATGGCTCTGTTTCCTGGTGGTTCCTGGGATACATGAAGCAACCTTTAGAAATGGAAGCGTTTAATTATGCTTTTACAACATTTCCCTGCTGTTAGCCAATGTAAGCTTGGTATAAGGTTTCAGAATGGTACACTTTTTTTTGGTTACCTAAGAAACCATTTTTCATTGTGTGACCATCACATGATTGTTAATCCCCCCTGGCGACTTCGGTTTAGATTAATTGATCTGACACAGTTTGAAGTTAATCTTTGTGTCCAGACAGTTGAGTTTTTTATTTTTATTGTGTGTGTGTGTGTGGCTATAGTGAAGTGATTTTTAAGTGACACGGTTGTAGACCAAACTCATGTTATCTTCTCAAGGGGAAAGATTGGTTCAGGTGGCGGTGGAGGTGCTCGGAGTCACATGGTGAGGTGGATTTGCTGAATGTATTGCACAAATGGATTAACTACCAGAACTTTCTATAACAAGGCTTCTGGAATTTGAACTGAGCAGCTTCTTGTGAAGAGATTATTGATTTATTCCTGTTTTCCTTTAATGTTTAAAGTATGTTAGTTGTTCGATCTTAGATTTCTTGTTTAAAGAGAGTAGGATTCAGCTTTAGTGGGATTTTTCTTTTAGCAAATGCCTTAAAGGAAGTTTCAAGATCGTTGACAAACTTTTCGGTTTTGAAGGCTTATAACAAAATCTTGGAACAAATGTTAGTTGTGTTTTTAATTTTTACAATAAAGCTGTGCCAGGCTTCTGAATTATTAATAGCTACGGGGCATAGATGGATATGAGCCGACAGTTTGTGAAAGATTTTCTTTTCAGTTATTACATGGATATTGTATTAATATTGATTAAAGATGTTATGTTATTTTGACAAATAAACTGACCCTTAAAGTTAAACCAGTCTAAAAGTTCCAGCACTACTAAATGGAGATAAGCGTGGTGTGGCTTGAAGGAGAGGAGCTTGAGGCTTCAAGCTTCTCAGGAACAAAACTGACAGTGAGAGAGGTTGAGATGTCAGGCCCCAACGGGTGCAGCGATTGGTTTGATCTGATTGTGTGCTGCTCTTTCCTGGTAGGGTGGGGTCCTGAGGTCTGTTCCTATCTTCAGTGTGCATGCATCCCTCAAAGTTCACTGAGTACTTCTGGCACAATGCCTCCCTACACTTCTAGGGGGTCTACATTAATGTGATTCATGTCTAAAAGACAGAGCACAAGAAAGTTGGTGGAATGTTGGAAACTTTTCCTTTGTGAATGTTTACATTTTTGCATTTGGTAGATACTTTTATACAAACTGACTTACATTTGAAAGAATGAAAACATTTAGTCAGTTCTTGCTTTCCCTGGCAACTTTTGCATTGTTAGCGCAATCCTCTACTGAACGAGCCACAGGAAAGCTGTTTAATATAGCACTTGATGTGAGGTGATGTCAAATTAAAGTTTTTTTTTGTAAGACTTTGGCTGTTTGAAGACCATTTTCTTTATTACCTGTGTGTATCTATACTCATCATTTTACTTGTACATTTTCTGAAATTGTTTTTCTCCTTTCAACAGTTGAAGAACGTTACTATGGATCAAGCCAGGACAACCATTTCAAAAATTGTAAGACACTTTAATTTAAGCGTAATAATAACAGTCATGTTTTTTTCACCTCCATATAGTATAATACTTCTGCCTGGAGGATATGCTCATAAGTCGTTGAATGTTGTAGGGCGAACAGGGTGATGTTGCAGCCAAGAAAACCCCTTAACATAAGCAATTCTGAAATACTGACTTCCGACATTAGACCAGTTATCACTAAGCATAAATGGCAGGTGGAGTGGGATATCTGTATGAATAACATGCTGCATGAGATCTAACCTTTACTCAACTGTAGAATGGTTTCACATTTTTAAATCCAGCTCAACAGTTCAGATCGTTTTAAAGAAACAAAACACCACACAATAAACACAAGTTTAACAGCAATACAAGTATTTGGTATAATAATTAATATTAAAAAACCCCAAGTAAATTAGTTTTACAAATCAGTTTAATTTACAAAATTGTGTGATTTTTGTTTTTTTGTGCGTGCATGTAAAATTAGGCTATATTGCGTTGAAACAAAAAACTTTTTTCATTTTAATATTACTTTCATGCCAGCTCCATTTTTTTAGCTAAATGTTTTGTATTAACTTAATTAAAGCCTATTTTTACAACAATGTATAGCAGGATACTTTGAGTTTCTGGTGTTTAAATTTCCCCTTTAAGATTGGTTTGGTCAATGTTAGCTTCTTTATGGAAGATGCAGGTTCTCATTCTCAAAACTAATTGTTTATTTTAGTAAACTTTTTTTTTTAAATTAAAAATCCTTTTTTCTTCTTAAAGCCACATGTGTCTGGCTTTGCAACTAATTTTAGGAACACTTTTTAACAAACATCCACTGCAATATTTGAACCTCATTCTCTTATATATCAATCTTTAGCTTCTTAACATGATCGACTTAGAACTGCTAAAAATGAAATATTATTTACTGCTCCAGCATCTCAAGGGTAAAAACCTAGTTTTCTGTTACCAGTTCAATGGCGAGCCGCGGTCATACACACGCTTCAACCTGACCCAGAACATGGAGGGAGACAATAGCCATGTGGAAATGAAGCTATCAGCTGACATGGATGAGGAGGTGGAGGCAAATGGAGTGGGGGAGCACCACAATGGTCCGTATTACCCCAGTAAGCTGAAGCAGCGCTCACCGCGAGCCGTGTGTGGGTTTGCCATTGGAATCCTGCTCCTCTTCATCGTAGGTAAGAGAAAGATGCTGAAGCTTCTTTGAGGGCACTCGAGCAAAACAAATCCAGAAGCAGCAGTTTCTCTGTAACTGAACGTGAACAAAAGGAGCTGTACTCACAGAGCGTCCAGGCTGTAGGACTGTCTGGAGCAGCATCCAATCGGGAGATCAGCGACAGGGGATTTCACAATGCACGACTTTAGAAAGGTTCCCAGAGAACTTTGTCTGTGTTCTCAAACTGCGTCTCTCAAACATTCGCGAGAAGATTTGAAAACATAGCCAGGTCACGCGAGACTGGGATTATTATTCATTTATTGGGTCCAAATACACAAAAAAAGGCCAATTTTGAACCGAAACCACTGTTGATATTGCTGTCTAATGCCTTTGTATCTCCTCCACAACTTCCCTGGATGTGTCTCTCTCATTGGCTGCAGATAATCACAGACATTATTTCAGTCAGAACACATTTTACACTGCACGTTTGTGACTCGCCGACAGCTCCAAGTAGTTAGTGCGCCAAATAAACCTAGGGCCTGTCCCTTCATGTTCATGTGGCCAGATAGTTATGGAGATCCCTGACAAGCTGATTACCAGCCATAACCTGGAAAACATAAAAAGAGGTAATAAAACAGTGATGAAACTAGAGTTTCTTGAGCTCAAATTGAAATGAGTTTGACACTCCTGATCTAAATACTCGGGTGGTGTGCTTGTAGCTTTACTTGCTGGAATACCTGTTCTTTATTGTTGTGCCACTGTCAGAAAAAAATAAATCCCAATACAATCTTCTGCAATGTACTTTTGTTCAGGATACCTCATTGGCTACCTGTCTAACAGAAGCACAGTCAGACCAGAAGTTAAGGCAGACTGTCCGGTGTTCAACGAGATTGCTCCAGTCATAGCAGACCCAGTGTATTCACTGGACTGGAGTGATGCCAAAGAACTGCTGAAAAAGAAACTGACCAACGACAACATCAAGGCCAACTTCAAGTACATGCATACACCTACTCTGATGCTTTTTCCATACTGTAAGTTGAGCAGGGTGAGGTGCTAAAGGTCTGTTTCTCTTTCTCTTCTGCAGGGAGTTTTCCAGTGCTAGCCACCAAGCGGGAAGCCCAGGAGATGAGGCACTGGCGAATAAAATCTTTGGAAAATTCACAAGTTATGGAATGAACCCCTGGACTGATGAGCATTATGTGACCGTTCACAATCCTGGTGCCTCCAATAACAGAGTACTGTTCCGGGGGAGTGTTGTGGGAACAACTGAAGGCTTTCTGGCCTACAGTGCTCTCAACACGGCGGAGGTGAGGTTTTAGAGAAAAGTAAAGAACAACCATTTGAAAAACACGAAACAACCAAATGTTTGTTTAGGTAATCAGACAGATTAAGCAGACATGTCATTGTTGAACATGGTTTAGGGGAAGGATACAGAAAGCTGTCTCAGAGATTTAAGCTCAGATTCAAATGTGAGGAATATTGTGAGGAATTGGAAGACCAGTGGCACAGTTGTCGTTAAAGTGCGACATGGCAGACCAAGAAAATCTCAGATGAGCAGAGGCGCAGGATGGAGAGAACAGTCACAGTCAACCCAAGTAGCTTGCGAGCTACTTTTAAAATGACCAAGTCAAAGTGATCTACCCGCTACAAAAATGTAAAACATCAATCAAACAATTATTTTCAACTTTATTGAGAATTGACAAAACACACATAATAATTAATTATTTACATTTTTTTGTAATAACCTGAGTTTAATTTGATGACTTGCACTGAATTGAATCATTAGAACAGTTGTGTGTGACCTGAATTGATGGTAATAGAGTGATTTTTATGGGAGCAATTGAGCTTTGATCCATCCAAATAATCAAGAATAAAAATGATGCTCTAATAAATATTTAAATTTTTTATTGAAACTGAGTCGTACAGTACAATATGCAGGTGAGGAGTGGTGTGTTGCTTGATTTTGGTTGTAATAGATCAATTTAGAATGAAGTTATGAAGCATATTCTGGGTAAAACATATTTTGGATCTGGTCATTTGCAGACGGTTCCTAAGCAATTCCATGTCAGCGGGTTGCTCATAGACGGTAATGTGTTTCTGCGAATGCAGAGGGAAACTTGTTTTGTAGTTTGTCCGCTACATAACACAGATTAAAAATAGGTATTATTTGTTTACTAAGAACATTCTGGTCTCGAGCTATTGGTCAGAGAAAACCGAATCCGTGAATGAATCTGCAGCTAACTTTACTGAACTGTGACGGGATGGTTGATCGGCTGATATTGTTTCAATTTCACACCGCGATCGACCGGTAGCACCGATCGCGACCGAAGTAACGAGCACCCCTGATGTACATCATCTTCAGTGCACTTTATGTAATGACATGCTGTATGGATGAGTGATGCAGTAAAACCCCTTTCTCTGCACCCACCATTAATGGTGTTGCTTGAGCACATTTGGACAGGCCAGTTTTGGAAAAGTTGTGTCTGGGCTGGATCTTTCATGGCTCCTTTTTGTTTTTCTACTGACCCCCTGTATCTGCTCTGAGTAGGCTTGCTATGGCTTCCCACTGCCCTAGGTTGAGAGTGTGTTTGTGCCCATTGACTGGTTAAATATGGCCATTTGGAGGCCCAAATTTTTATCATGTGTCACTCCATACCTGGGGACTCGTTTGTAAAAAAGTGTGTAGAATCCTGACTAAAATTAAACGTACACCAGAAAGTCAAATTTGTGAGTGCAACAAAAAAACAGATTTATAAAAACATCCGTAAGGGCATCTGCAAGCAATCTTTCTTTAATAAATCACATGGGACTCAAAGTGAGAGCCGGGGGTACACCCTGGACAGGTCGCCAGTCCATCAAATGTGTCAAAAGCACACATTTTTGGGCCAGTTTTGTATGTACGCAACCTTTATAAGGCCTCACTTTTTCACTTTCATTTGTGGAATCAATTTTGGTAGTCACTAAAATTTGCTACATTTGTGTCCATTCATTCACAATACTGATTTCTACAGTGAGAATGTAAATAATTGTAAACGTTATGAAAAAAAACTACATTTTGACCGGTAGCTTTTATTGAATGTCACTTAATGGTCAAAGCATTGTTTTCATGATGTCAGCGGCTGAATTTCAAGTTATTCATACAAAAGAATCTTATTCCAAACCAGTTTGTTCCAGTTCACCCTTTTCTGTTAATTTTGTGTTGTACATTAAAAACAAAAGAATTCTAATCAGTAAAAGGGTTAGAGTATGAATGGAAATCAGATTTATTTTATTTCTAAGTCTGCTGTTGCTTCTGTGATGCAGGGTGCTGCTCTGTATGCTCATTACGGCCGGGCTGAGGATTTCAGACGCTTACAGGAGCTAGGGATTGATGTGAGCCAGAGGGTTGTGTTAATCAGAGCTGGACTGCTGACTTTCGCTGAAAAGGTTTGTACAAAAGGTTTCTACTTTAAAGGTTACAGTAAGGATGTGATTCAATGGGGTTTTGGGGTTTTTTGATGAAATAAAATGGCGGTGAAAGCAATTAAATGATCTCATATCAGTGAATTAAGTGGTGCACATTCACTTCTAATGTGAGAACACTAAAGAAATTAACCTTTCCTCCCCACCAAAAAAAATAAATAAAAATCACAAATTTAAGTCTAAAACCCTGGTACAAAACACAACAGAGCCTACACTTAAGAAAAATTGAACCTCAGTAGCTATTTTCTCTCCTTTGTGTCGTAGCTGATAGGTGTTTTATTGTACCAATAGTGAGTGAGGTGCAGTTGTGTTATATTTGGCACACTTGATATCAGTGTCTCATAATGATTAATAGAAGTTCACACAACTCTGGCAACCAAGAACTGAGCTTCAACATAGTGGCCAAAACCATACCCTCAGAACAGGCCTCACCATGGATGAATAAAATGGCTGAGGGCATGTGCTCAGTATCATAACCAAGTTTGGAAGTAGACCCTTTCTGGTTCTGTTTCGAGGGGCAGGCCCACTAGTGCCCTGTCCTACCTTTTGGTCTGTCCATCTCCCCTCACACCTCCACGAAGGGATTGAGCTGGATCTCTTCCCACTCCATCAGGTAGGGATCTGGGTCTGGTCCCTCGATGACTGGCTTATCAATCACGCCGTAAGAGCAGTCAGTTGGATGCCGGAACATTGTGCTTCACATTTAGACTATCTGGGGTTAAAGGTCAACCGAGAAAAGAGTTGTCTGAGTCCTGGGTCATCTCTTTCTGGATGGGGCTGGACTCTGAGATTATGTGGTTCTATTTGGTAGAACAAGCCCTGGCTAGGTGGTGTCTTCTAGACAAGTGGTCAATCTGAAAGGACCATATGGCTCCTGGGGCATTTGGCATTCGCAGCCTCAGGGATTCCACTCGGACTACTGCCTATGCGACCACTTTAGCAATGGCTTCAATCTCAAGTGCTGAGTTGGGCATCGCTCAAGGGCAGCAACGCCTGTCGGTGATGGCTCGTTCTCACCTCATCCTGACATTCTAGAGATCTGTGTCCTACCTTCCTGCCCCTTGTTGGTCAATCCTGTGCAGGGTTGTGACCTCCACGATTCCTGCACCATATGCTTAGCCACTGGCACATTAACTGTTTTGAGTTAGCAGCAGTGATCCTGGCGGTCTGACTTCCACCGGTTCCTCTGTGGTCAGCATGTGCATGAATGTTGTAGCATACAGACAGCATTATGGTTGTAGCATACATCTACCACCAGAGCGGTGTATGTTTTCACCACCTGCTCTTACTTGCTTAATCCTTGCTCCACCGGAGTAAAGAGAGACTGTTGTCTCATTGCCATTCACTCTCTTAGTCTGAGCAGCCAGATCATGGTTCGCTGTTAATGTTCCCACCCAGACCAAGAAAACAGTGACTCTATCACTTGGCTGTTCAGCATATATGGGAGAAGTTTGGCAAAGCACAGGTTTCCTGTTCATTTCTCTGGACAAATCCCATTGCAAGTTGTTACTCCTCTCCCTGGCACCTCTTGGTACGGATGCACTGGCTCACTGCTGGTCCAGGAAGAAATGCCTATACACGAGTTTTCTGTCATGTTCTGTGCAATGTCAGGGAGAATGAGCACAAAGTATTTCTGGTTGCGCCCCTCTGCCCCATCAGAGCTGTTTCCCAAATCTCTCTTCACTTGAGATCTCGCTTCGCTTCTTGGCCGATCCACTTGAGGTGAGACCTGGTCACTCTGGGAGGGGGTTTCAGGCACCCGCGGCTGGACCTATAGAACTTGCTTGTATGTCTCATCTGGCTCTGGTGGACCCCTGGTCTATACTGCCCTCAGAAGATCAGACTTTGGACCATGCATTAGCACCCTCTATGGCAGGGGTGTTGGGATCCATTCCTGGAGTGCCGGAGCCCTGCAGCGTTTACTTCCAACCCTGTTCAGAGAGACCCAGACCTGAAGCTTTCAAACAGCCTAAAGGATCTAACGAGCTGCATCGGGTGTGTTTAGTTGAAGTTGGAGATAAACTGTGCAGGGCCATAGCCCTTCAGGAACTGAATTTGACACCCCTGCTTTACAGGGTCTTGCTACACTGAGAAGTGGGGTCAGTCTAGGGCTGGGCGATATGAAGCAAAAAATATATCTAGATATATGATATATATCTCGATATCTTTACAGGATTTATAACCACCCCCACCCCCCCCCAAAAAACCCTACTGCAAAAAAAAAATAATACAAATGTCAGTCGTTTTTTATTGAAGCTCAGAGGTGCTTCTGCAAATTTTCTTTCAGAAATACTTGTATACATATTATAAAACAATAAAGAAATACATATTGCCTTTTCATTCAAAAATAAAACAACTAAAAAACAGGCAGTGCATAGGGACAAAGTGCTCCTGTAACATTTAGGATATAAACAAAATAAATAATAATTTAACTGTAAAATAGTACTCATTGCCTTCTTTTCATTCAAAAATAAAATAACTCAAGCTCATCTTTGCAGGACCTCTGTTGTAAGTAACCTTTTCCAATTCAGCAGCAAGCCGCGCTCTCTCTGTAGTGTACAGTCGCGGGAGTTCCTGTCTCGAAAAGTAATGCCGACTCGGTAAACTGTATCTGACTGGGATCAAGTGTTTTTAGCATACGTTTAAAGCCACGTTGTTCAACGACGGATATGGGTGCCATGTCCACCACTATGTGAAATGCCACGGACTCTGTGATGCTACACCACCTTGCGCGCTGTCTTTCATATTCTACACTCCGCGTTATAGAATTGTGGAGATTGTTGAGCTTTGGTTGGCAGCAACTTTCACGGCAGTAGACATCTGTCTGTTGTTCGTCTGACGACTTAAAACCAAAGTATTTCCATATAATGGAGCCAGCTGTTCTTTTTTTGCAACAAGTTCTGTAACCTCCGGGCTGGTTGCGGGCGCCGCCATGTTGAATGAGACGACAGGCAAGGGAACAAAAAGCAAGGAGGCGCGGAGAGCACAGCACAGAGAAGGCAAACAAGTAAATTGGCGAAAATTAAATAGACATTATATCGATATGTACGATATGCCAGAATTCATATCGAGTTTAAAAAATATCTCGATATATTTTAAATATTGAGATATCGCCCACCCCTAGGTCAGTCTGTTGATTGGTTCATCTCCCACCCAGAAAACCCTAGGCCATGACATCAGGAGTTTGATCGGGGACTGTCCCCTTCATCTCTCAAAGTTTATCTTGCCATGATTTCTTCCTTTACCTCCAGACAAATGTAAATCATTTGGAAGCTACAATCTGACAGTGAGATTCATCCTAGGAGCTTGATGGCTTAGACCTTCTAGATGGCTGGTCAATCCCAAACACCTTTATTACATGTCATATCACGCTCCACCTACAGACCCTCGTGACTCCGGAAAAGAACATGAATAAATGAAAGGAGCATTAATTCAGATTTCTTTGATGTTTGTCTGTTGATGTTCAAAACCTTATGATTTTTTAACTTTTGAAAGGGTTGTTTAATTAATGTTACCCTTCAGTCAAGATGTGTAGACTCTTCATGCCAACTTTCATGCTTTCCATCCTTTTTTTTTATGCTTATTGTAGGTCGCTAATGCTGCTAGCTTGAATGCTAGTGCTGTGCTAATTTATCCTGATCCTGTTAACTACAAAATCAAAGAGGACACTGCTCTTTTCGGCCATGTAAGTTGTGAAAACTATTCTAGAATATTTCAGTCTTTTTTTTTTTTTTTTTTAAGTTTAAAAGTGGAGTTGACTGTACATGCCATTAAAATATATGAATTCATTTCAACAGAACACAATAGAATGCAAGTAAATGCATTGGAATAAAATGTTTGTTTCTGATTTTAATGATCATGATTCTGATCTTTTATAAAGGTTCATCTTGGCATTGGTGATCCGTACACCCCAGGATTCCCTTCTTTCAATCATACCCAGTTTCCTCCAGCTCAATCTTCTGGTTTGCCCCTCATTCCAGCTCAGACCATCACCATCCAGCAAGCCACAGAGATCATGAGGTGATGCTGCTGACCTAATGTTTCTGATTAAAAGGCAGAGGACTACTTTTCCCCGAGGTATAGGGTAGTAGCTCCGAGTGGTGACCAGTCGTGGGTTTGCAATCTGGGCTATTTTTCCTTCCAATTAAATTTTAAAAACGTCCTCACGTTTGACTCCTAACCATTAGCTCTTCATTCAGAAGAACTTCTGTACCTAAATGGAACTCCCAGAACGACATGAGAGAATTACGTAAACGAACAACAGCTCTGGCAACAGCAAAAACTCAAACATTTGAAATCTACAATAGTTTAAATCAAATACATTTGTGTACTAGTCTTTTAAATTTAACTAGAATAAAAGCCGATGTAAATGATCGATATAAACCATCCAGTTCACTTGAACCTAATTGTATAGAATGCTTAAAGAACAGTTTGCAAAGAAAGGTTTTTACACATTCCTCTCTTCCGTCGTCAAACAGTAAGTTAGGAGGCCGAAACTCACCAGATGGATGGAGCGATGGTATGCTGCGGGACACCTTGTACAAGCTCGGTGATGAAAATGACATCATCAAAGTGGAAGTGAACAATGTCCTGATACAGAAGAAAATCCACAATGTGTTTGGAGTCATTAAAGGGTTTATGGATGCAGGTACTGAATGCTGAGCTGATGATCATGTGAAATTAAACGATAAGACGATCCTGGTCTTATATCAATGTTCATTCTTCTAGATCGTTACATGGTGATCGGGGTCCAGAGAGATGCTTGGGGACCTGGGTTTTCCAGGAGCACTGTTGGCACCAGTTTAATGATGGAGTTGGCCA
The DNA here is from genome assembly GCA_007224835.1 of Danionella cerebrum. Taxonomy (NCBI): domain Eukaryota; kingdom Metazoa; phylum Chordata; class Actinopteri; order Cypriniformes; family Danionidae; genus Danionella; species Danionella cerebrum. The sequence continues at coordinate 22,547 of SRMA01026793.1, read as the reverse complement.
GGACCATCACAGATATGATCAGGAATGGTACATCTACAAAATTTACAACTTCATAAAATATGGAATGAAATAGTACTTTTATTACTATATTAAACAATAAATAGCCTTTGTATTAGTTGATCTAGAATAAACTTATTGTCACTTCCTTTTCCCTTTAAGATGGGTTTAAGCCAAAGAGGAGCATAGTGTTTACCAGCTGGAGTGCGGGAGAGTTTGGTAGTGTTGGTGCCACCGAATGGTTGGAGGTGTGTGTTACCCCTTTATTCCTCAGATGAAGAAATGGCACCTGATTTAATGAATAATAATTATTATTATATGATCAAGCTTGCTAACCTGAGTGTTAAATTGAGAAAGTTGAATGTGAAGCATATAGGGAAAAGTTGTAAGAAAGTTTAAAAATGTTTTCAAGTTTATTGGTTATTAAACAATCAATGATATTAATTATGATGAAAAATGAATTTTTATGACTTGTATGTTGATGTTATACATTAATATCTCTTTTGAATGTGTATTAAATTTAATCTAATTAACACAGTGATGTATATAAACAACTCACAAACATGTTTGTTGCATGAATTCCCAACTCAGTAGCATGTTGCTAACACCAGTTAGCATCTCATTGTTGTCTTGAGCTAGCACCATGTAGTTACTATGTTGTTAACATGAGCTAATGTTTCATTAATGTGTTGCTAGCATAACTTTGCTCATCATTAGCATGTCACTTGAGAATTAAGAATTACGGTAATGCTATATGGCTAAGTTACATTTTTAACAGTGATACAAGTTTGGATCTACTTTAGCTTCATTTTAAAAATACTATAGGGCCTAACCTTTAGCTTAAATTTAAGCTACATGGTTTTCATACATTGAGTTACATCTAAATACCATATTGTTAGCATTGGCTAATTCCCAACTTTTTTTATAGCTTATCCATAAATCCTGGACCCCTTTAGACGAGCATGGTGCCTTTTATAAGCTCTAGAATGCAAAATGTATGTGAAGCCTATTCTTTAAATTACTTGCACAATTCCTGACACTCAGTCTTTTAATCCACAGGGCTACCTGACCTCCTTGAATCTGAAAGTGTTCTCATTCATCAGCCTTGATGAGCTCATTTCAGGTTTGTATATTCATTTCTTCAGAATTCTTCTGGTTCACTTTTTTTTGTTGATTTAATAGTTTTTCGTTCGCCTCTTTAGGTTTTGACTCTTTCAGAGCCGCTGCCAGTCCATTGTTGTACGATTTACTAGAGAGCACTATGAGACAGGTCACTTATCATAAATGTGTTTGTTTATATGTTTTTTTAACAGTTCTATTGTTAAACACTTTCTTTATCTTCTCCCTCATTCAGGTTTCATCTCCAGTCGATGCAACCAAGTCCTTGCATGAACAGTTTGCTGGATCAAGCTGGGAGAGATCTGTGTAAGTTTGCCCTGCTTCAACTGCAGTTTATTTTTAAATTTTTTTTATTAACCATTTATTCACCAAATTCAAGCTTTATTCTTCAGCTGAATACTAAAGTGGTGTTTATAGCCATAGTATGCTTTCTCCTGCTATAGAACCAGAATAACAACAAAATACTTCTTTTTCTCACTGTTGATACAAGTAGCTAAATGTATTTATGTTGAACACAATACAAACGTTCAGAATGTTTTACTAGTTGTTTTGCTATATGGCCAATAATAGTTACATTGATTGTAAAAATAACTTCAAATATTTGAAGTTACTAGACATTTTATGTTTTCTGAAGTGACGTAAAAACTATTTATAGTTACCGTGTGAATGAACCAACTGGGTTTGGGACCTGAATTTTCGTTGCGATGTTTCGTTATTAAACTACGGCGCCAACGGGACATCACACAACGGTTACAACAAAAAGGGTTTCAGAGTGGCATTACGGCCTTGGTTTTTGCAGGACAGCCACCAATGAAAGCTGGCTTTTTGATGACGTAAAGAGGAAGTAAAAGAGCCGCTCAGGTGGCACTCATTGCACATTTTCATAGCGACTTTGTACTAGAAAGAAATGGTTCACCACAAATACTCTCTCCACGTTTTTGACAAACAGCTCGGTGTGATCAGTCGCAAACTGTTTGACATCCAAGATTATCTTCATGTGTACTTTGAATTCTCTGTTGCCGTCTTCTTCTTTACCGCTTCCCTGTTTGGTGAGGTGATCGTCTGTCAAATCTTCATGCAGAGAGCGTCATTGCATTAATATTTCCTAGATACAAACGAAAAGCACCCTGCTGAGCAGCCATCAAGACATTTCTGCAAATCCCAATTCGGGTCGATGTGAACATGCCTTTAAAATGATTTAAAAGTCATCTCAACATTTGTATGCAATATTTTATTTTGTTGTAGAGCTTGAAAGGTGTAGATATTTCACTACTTGACATAGAAGGTTTTTAGATGATTCATCTTCTGTTTTCTTCACAGAATGGAACCCATGGGTTTGTCTCACTCATCTTACCCATTCCAGGCGTTCTCAGGCATCCCTTCACTGTCATTTCGATTTACATCAGTGAGTGTTCAGCTTTTACATAACACCTAGAACAACATGCACCCTTACTTTCGACCATTAGAGCCATGTTTTATTAGAACAATGTAGCTTGGAGTTATCCAGACTACGTGAAAAGAATACCAGAGGAAAGGGTAGGGGTGTTAAAATATTTGGAGAATCACATGAAAACCCCAAGTTCCCTGAAGGAGGGAACGGAGATGTATGTCAGATGACCGACTCTTGGTAAATTATGTTTGAGCAGCAACTTTGTCTACTCAAACAGGCAACTGAAAAAGCTTTTATTGTGCAGAGAGAATTTGCTAGAACAGTTGATGAGACAGGTGTTGTGAAATCACTCTTGTGAGTAGTAAATGTAAGGGAATATATGGCGCAATAGCTATAGAGTGATTGTGATGCCGAAGGACCTGCAGCCTGACTCACCGCTGACTGAGGTCCACTATCAGGGCAGATGAAACCTCATCAAGCTTTGGAGGAACAACTAGAAGAGTCCACCAAGTGGCTGTCCGGGCTCAAAAAAACAATTTCAAGAGAGGGGTGCTTCCCAGAATTAAGTGAGCTCCCTAGTTGCAATTTCCAGAGAAAAAGGCAGAAAGAGCAACGAGGAGATTTCTTTTGACGTGCCCCCAAGCCAATCATCCAGCCATGATAACCCAGGTCAGAAACATCTCAAACGTGAGTTTCAATAGTGTAGGAAAGGAATAATTTCTACTTCAAGCAAGTGCCGCCCCCACACACCATTTAGGCAGTGGAAGTGGAATATCCACAGTTTCTGCGTGAATAAAAAGGTTTTATAACGTTTCCTCCAAACGACATTACAGCATTTATCAATGTTACTTTAATAAAAAGTTCAGTATTGAAGTTGCTCGTAATGAATCTCTCTAATCTCCCTCACATCTACATCGATCGTCAGACGGTAACTTTGCATGCTCGTCATCAAATCAGTAACCAGTAGGTGAGTAACTGGGGAGTAGTCACAAAGTTTTCCCAATGAAAATGTCTGCCCATTTCCAGAATAAGCCTGGGCTAGAAAATGATTGAAAGTGATTTTAATTAAAAAATAGAGACTTTCTGAGAAAAAGAATCACATTTCCCATACAGTTAGACCAATGTGAACAACATATTGTGGAAAAAAAAAAAAAGAATGTCTTGATCCCTTTATGGTCATATAACCAAATGATGTACCAGGATGAAACTCCACAAAAGCACGAGAACATGCAAACTTCATTCAGGAAAGTGACCAACTGGCCTTGAGTCTGAGACTTATTAATAGCCAGCTTTACTACCCACTGCAACATTGTGCCATGCTGTCCATATTTTTATATCTCTGTCTTTCAATCGTCCTCGTTCTATTTATATCCATCTCATGGATGTCTTCATCCCAGTCCATTTCCATCTCTATGATTGATACTTTTATCTCTTGCTATTAACATCTCTATCTATTATTATTTGTATCAATCTGTTATTTGACCCCCTGCTGGTTCAAAAAAAATCACACAAAGGAATGGGCTACAAGAGCATCTCCAGGCAGCTTGATGAGAAGATGTCAACAGTAGGCAAAATTTTACACAAATGGTATAAGCAATAGCAAGAGCTGGTGAGGGAGCAACCCAAAAATGGTGAGGAACCAGCCCAGAGTGATGTGGTCAATGATCTCAAAGCAACAGAAACCAGTCACCAATAATCAATTGATAACGCATTAATTTAATGAAGTGTCCACAAATATAGAAAATCTGCTGAAGGTTCGAGTTGCTATACATTAGTTTTATAGTTGTGAGCAAAATCCCTTCTTCAGATGTGTGAAAACCTGTGAGGGGGTCAAAAACTTGTTTCCCCTCATAGCTGCAAATACATTTATATAAATGCATTTTCCTTGTTTGTTCTGTTAACACAAATCAAAACAAGTCGGAAGCCAGAACCTAAGTGTTGTTCAATGTGTTTCAGAGTTCAAAGCTGTACCCGTTTGGCAGCAGTGAAGACACCGAGCAGAACCTGGATCGCTACACGTCCTACAACACCCTGAAACTGGCAAAGACAGCAGGAGAAGTGGCAGGGCTGATGACACTTCGTCTAGTTCACGACCACATCCTCAAACTCAACGTGGCCAAGTACACGAGCGTCATCCGCAGCTACATCTCTCAGATCAGGTCAAAGGTTGAGTCGCGTCAAATGGTGAGCAGAGAGCAGTGTTTCTGGAACGTTCTCCTAAATGATTGTTTTCTGAGGGAACGCAAACCTGAGGAAATATAGAGATGGTGCATGGGCTTCTGTACAAGCCCCTCTGTGTTCCTCAAACGTGTTTCTGATCGAAAGCTTTTTATGTGCTTTTGCGTATGTTTTGTGTTTTCCACACTTGTGAAAGGCTTCCGGGAGCTTTAAGAACTGTTTTCTGTTTTATCGCATCAGTCTGGGCGGCTTCCATCAACGGTGACGATGCAGTGGCTTCTGTCAGCTCAAGGCTCCTATGATCGTGCCGCCAGCGCCCTGGCTTCCACCATCAGGAACAGTGACCTGGAGGACATGGAGCAGTGCCGCATCATCAACAATCGTATCATGAGGGTAAATAACAAGCGGTTTAACATTGAAATCTTTCCTTTTTTGTGATCAAATATTTTATATAGGAAAAAGCGCAGATTTCCATTTGTCTTATTCAAAAACCACTGTGATTTTTTTTCTTAAAATTACTGATTTCTGCCAATGTACTTTATCTGAAAGGAATTACCTCATTGCAAGTTGTTCTTCCGGTCATCTTACATTATGTAATATTTATGTTCCTCCGGGGCTTTGGGATCGTTCACTGTTTGAGACATGCTTCGAACAAATCAATTTGTAATAGTAAAGTTTAATCAAATTGTGAAATTATCTTACAACCCTCTTTAATCTTACAACCCTCATGGTAATAAACTTATTAACTAGCAATTGTCAACTAAGAGATAATTTTACCTGAAAATCCTGAATATTTTAGTTTTTCTCTCATAAGAGAAAGATTATATAAATTTTCTTTAACCAATATGGAAATTTCAACATTATTTTTTTCCACTAAGAAATGTTTTTTTTGGGGAAAAAAAGGAAATACTAGATTTGAAATCCCTATTAATAAAAGATTAGCATCATCACAGAGCGTTGGTTGATTCTTGATGATTACCAGGGTCCTCTGTTGAATTGACCATGTCAATAATGTGCAGAGAGATATTTTACTGGTCTTTTACTGGTACTTCATCCTTCTTTCTTGAAAAGAGGCCGTTTTGTAATGTTTGTTGTTTTTGAACATTATCATACATAGCTGTAAAATAATATTACATGGCATGAATAGAAATGGTCTGCTGACCATTGTGTTTTAAAAGAAAATGTCGACCCCTTGCAACACAAACATTATTGGTCAAGAAAACAAACAGTGATCATGATCTAATGGTTTCATGAATGTGTTTAAAACGCCTTGTTTTGCCCTCATTTATTTAGTGTTTGGTGAACATACAGCGAGACGGTTTTTGTCCCATCAGCAACTTTTCAGCAGTGATCAGATTATTGAACAGCAAACATCAGATGCATGGAGGAAGTTAGTAACTGGTGCTGTGCCGGTGCTTTTTGCTTGGAATGACTCCACAGTTAAAGCACCGCAGAACATTGTGTGGGAGCGTGCCGCAGAGAATCCGCTGTACGGATACATATTGATAGATGTACGATTACTGTAGTAGTTATTACAGTATTTTCCCCCAAACTGAGGTGTGAAGGCACTCCGCTGAGTCTGAGGGGGGGTGTTTAAACGGATGAGTTTTGCCTCTTTGAGTATGTGTTACTGGTGGTTTAAACAATTACTGTTTTCATTCTGGGTGTGCCCCCACAAACACATTTGAATAATTATCAAAGGTGTCAGATATAGGATTAATATAAAAATGTTTTTTTTGGCATGTCTTAAAGCTTAGTGTTTAATGTTTTGTGTGCAGGTGGAAGGAAGCCTAATCTCTCCGTACGTGTCTCCTCGGGAAAATCTGTTCCGGCACATTCTCCTGGGCTCCGGCTCACACACACTGGCAGCTCTCATCGATCACCTCGAGGCCATTAAAGGAGGCTTGGATTCTGGTGACGTGGATCAGTTCAAAAACCAGTTTGCTCTGGCCACATGGACCATCCAGAGCTGTGCCAATGCCCTGGCAGGGGAGGTCTGGGATATGGATAATGAGATTTAGAAGAAGACTCAGCTCTTCAGCCTTAAACCAATCCCCCAACTCAAACAGAATCAACGTAGAAAAGTTCAGGCTGCTCTAATTGAGTCGATGTTAGGGGTAACTCAAGGTAATTTCTCTGGGATTAGTGACACATTTTAGATATTCGGAATAAAAAAGAAATATGATGTTGAACTCGATATTATATAGTCAAATTTAAGAAAGCGTGGGTCATTTTGAATTCAGACCTACATCAGATGTTGAGAAACATTACACTTTACACTATTTAAAGATTTTCTACTGGAACCTTTTTCATCAAGATCGAACAGTTGTTTTAAGCATTTCCTTTAGTTTCAGTGTTTGAGGGTTATCAGATAAATGAATGAGTTTAAAACATTATTCTAGAGATCTTTTTCTTTTTAAATGTGCCACTACATCTCAGGGTAAAGCAGAAGACTCAGACATCGTTTTTCTTTCACAGTTACCTTCCAAAAGAGTTTCTAAGAACAAAATATGGTTTTTCTAAAAACAGACTTTCTTTTCTGAGAAGTTCCAGGAGTTAATTGAAGTATCTCAAGCCAGATATTTCCTTTAATTGTCTGTAGAATCCTCCTAAAAATTGTTATTCTACCTACAAATTAGACACAAGCTGATTCCAAACTGGTACAAATAAAAAACAATGCTGTTTTTGTTACATTTGTTACAAGTCCAATCTGTTTATTATCTGAGCAGCCTGAATTGAACCACGATTGACACTCTTTTATCTAAAACGATTCACAGATTGTGGGAAACACAGACAATCAATCCGCCGATGTTATGTTGACGTTTGGGATCAGGTTTACACTTGTTCATCCTCTTGTTCAGGAGAATTTCAGAGCATTTCTATCAAACGGTAGAACAACGATTCTATGTGTGGCTCTGAAATATCTATTTATTATTAATATTTGTATTTATCAGTGACAGGGATCACTATAAATAGTATTTTGTAACACCTTTTATATAATTATCGGAAGCAGTGACTTCCATAATTATGACAGTTATACTGTCGACATACGAAAGCAGCATCTGCTATGGAGAACACATTGATTTGAACAGTTGAGACCAGGGCCGATCCGCATTTCTCAGAAAGTGATAATTCACCCCAAAAAACATGTCGTCATTTACTCCCGCCTCCTAATTTAGATTTATTTAGGTACATTACCATCATTGTGCTACTGTTTATCTGGGGTGGAGCTGATGGGGCAGCAGTGTCAACAGGGATGCGGGCACTTCCCCCTCTCTTAACTCTTCTAGGGAGGATTTCTTTGGTATTCTCCAACCGTCTGACAGAAATTGTCCCTCCAGAAGGTTCTGGGTCTGACTTGAGAGTCTGTTGGTATTCTGTATAGCTGTTAGGAGTGATACAGCAGTGACTGAAGACTTAGAGAGGTGACAAAAGAGTTTGCCTCTCTTACATGGATGGTTTCCAAAGTACTTGGTCTTAATGAACTGGGTGGCTCCAGATCCAATGAGAAAAAGACCTGGCCACCAGGTGCTCTCCTGCCGGTCCATAACCCAGGCCTGGCTCTAGCTCAGCTTTGATGTTTTCTTCATTGTTGTGGGGGGTTTGATCTACTCTTTATTTGAAAGACCATGGAACTGATTGGCATGGGTAACCCTACCACCTCTTCATAGCTCTGAGCCTCATTCTGGCTACAATCGTTCACCACATCGAAGTATCACAAAAGAAAATATCAATTTCATCAGCTCCTTCTTTCAGGTGTAGTCAGCTTAAGATTCAAAACTGTTTGATGTTTCTTAGATGTGGAGTAGATGGAATAGATCTCATTTTTGGGGTGAATTATTGCTTTATCAGAAGAACACTGTTCTCTCTGTCCCTGGGCTCCTCTTTTTTTAATCAATGTCATAACTGATCCGGAGTCATTATCGGGAGCAGTGTCTTCCATAATGTGAAGAAGATGATGGTAGTTTTTGCCTACCAGCATGCTGATATCGAGGGCAGTGCCCCTCATATTTCTCTGTGTGTGGATGCGATTATCAGGGACAGCGTTTCCCATAAAAATGTTCACATTGTTTACATCAGGGGTGTCCAACTCAGGTCCTGGAGGCACACGGGCTTGCAGATGTTCATTCTAGAGCTGGTTTTGTACTCAGCAGTAATTTAAAATAAGGAGAACCTGATGCTAAAAAGAACCTGATGATCATGTTCACGTGTGGTCAGCTGGGCAGTGTTGGGGTCCTCTGGTTGGACACTCCTGGTCCCTTTCACTCACTCTTTGATATTTGATGTATTCATTTCTTAGTTGCACACGAAGGGGGTCGCTCTCTCAGAAATGAAACTTTTGTTGCTTATGTTGAAACTTCTGTTTCTTCAGTCAGGTCAAAAAATTGCTTCAGCCATGCTTTCGCAACGGCACTTTGGCACGCGTAGTACAGGAATCGTGGGTAATGTACTGAGTAATGGTCGCCAGTCACAAGTCAAAAAGAACAACATGAAGTTGTTCAACTGAGAATTAAGAGTTTTCTGTGTGTCAGAAAAGACATAAATAAAGTCCAAAGTACACCGAAGATAGTGCATTCTGCCTAAGTCTAATAACTTTGTAAGCTATTGAATCCACCATAAATGTGTAGAAATAATAGTGCACTTCAGTGCCAGTGTATGCTAACGAGCTCTTGTGCTGTTTGCATGAGATGAAGTTAATGAACAAACGTCTATTTCATGCAAATATTGTAGGGGTTTGAAATGAGTTTATTCTTTCTAATGATGTTCTAACAGAAACGCAATGCTAGGTTTGTTAGCATAACCACTAATATTGCTGTGTCACCATTTTATTAGGAAGTAATGCTCAAATCTAAGTATGTGATTGTGACGATATTCTTAATGCCCAAATTGCTTGAAATCACCCAACCCTAATGCCCTTTATATTATTATCGACAGAAAACACACGTTCTTTCTTCTAGCTGCATAGAGATGAGCTGTACCAGCGATTAATCTGATTAGTCAGTGGGTGGAGGTAAGAACTATGGGTGTTGCGATTGATTTTCAGCTCACAAAAAGGAGTAAAGGATTACACAAACATTCATGAAAGAATCTGAATGAATCCTGAAGCATGTTTTTGATGAGGGAATGGCACTAAAAGATGGTAGGAATGTCAGAAAAGTTGATAAAATGGCCCCTTTAACTTTGATCACTGGAAATATTTTGCTCCTGAATATATATATATATATATATATATATATATATATATATACATACATATGTATATATATATATATATACATATACATACATATGTATATATATATATATACATATACATACATATGTATATATATATATATACATATACATACATATATACATATACATACATATATACATATACATACATATATATATATATATATACATATACATATATATATATATATTGACTTAATTTTATTGCATTAGAAACTCCAACGTGAAAATAGAGATAGAGAAAACACTAATGATCACAAGCTAGAGACTGAAGAGATTGTTTCAGCTCAGGAAAAGTGTTGTGATGGAGTGTGATGACTGGTTCCGCTGTACAGGTCTAGTCAATCTGAGTCCATGAGCGTGTTTGGATCGGATCGGGTGGGGATTTCATGCCTGATGGTGATGATGGAGGGGTTGTGTTTGAGTCTACTGTTGGAAAGAGAGAGTTTAAGTCGTGTGGAGCTTGTTCTCAGTTCGGATCATTTTTTTTTCTTGAAAGAAGGCTCTTCTTGTGAGTTTATTATCCAGTAATTGAGGAAACTCTGTTCAGGAGGCTTTCATGAGTGAAGGGGTTCAAGTGTGACTTTTTACGATCAATTGATGAAGATGAGGGCGAGGAATCAACAGCACTGTTTTCTTTTTGGAAGAATGATTTCAAGTTTGACGTGTCGAAAGTTGATCCTGGAGGTCTGCAGCTCTGCATGCTTTAGTTCCAACCCGTCTTCAGAACAAGCCCCAGTTTAGCTTCAAATAATGGGCAATGAGTTGACCTTCATCAATGGGATCTGGGTCTCTTTGAAGTGCTGGAGGCCTCCAGGACTGACCATGGAAATGTCTGTCTTTAGTCATGTTCTTCTGCCTTGGATTATTAAAAGTGGAGTGTTTAAGGATGATGGGCACATCTGCTATTTTCTTGTTTGTTTAACAAGAAATGCAGATGTAAATTTGAAATGATTTTCTGGTTTCTGTAAGTCTATAATTTGTTGTTGTTCCTCTAATAGTTACGCATACTTTAAATAATTATCCTTTATAACAAGAAAGAAGAAATATGAAAATAATATATTCTGTAAAAAATGCTTCTTGTCAGAAATTATGCTTTAGGATCAGATTTTGTCTGTACCGGAGAATCAGAAATGATAGGCTTTGTTTCTGAAGCTTAGTTCTGATTCATATCTGTTCTGTTCTCACTCATTCATATCTTTCATGTTTCCGAACATCTCTCCCAGGTTTATGCTGTACATTCTTCACACAAACTTGCTCTGAGTGATATTTTTTGTTCTTCTGATATAATAAATAAACAAACGTGTGAACAATTAATTTATCATTTGAGATTCTTCTGTGAGCATCATTTCTCTCCATTTGAAATCTAATAAAGCTCTTCTTTTTTTTAAACACAAAACAACATTGAAGAATGTCATCAAAATGGCATTCCAGAGTTAAAAGCAGAGTGGTCATGTTAAGTTAACAGAACTGAACTAAATGCCTTTAAAATGTATTTTGTCGAATAACAAAAAAAGTATATTATAAATATATACGTTAGTAGCTAGTGTTAGCTGGAACATTATTTATCTGCCTGGGGCCACGTCCCTAATCAGGTTTTCCACACAAACCACTGACCATTAGACTAAAACCCATCTTCATGGTAATTTATGATAAAGAGATGTTACCACACTCTTCCACCAAGGCACCTGTAAGTTCCTGGACATTTCTGGGGGGAATGGCCCTAGCCCTAGCATTGTTGCTGGTGATGTCTGGTAAGGACCTGCCTTACAACAGGCCTACAACCCTCAGTCCAGCCTCTCTCAGCCTATTGCGGACAGTCTGAGCACTGATGGAGGGATTGTGTGTTCATGGTGTGACTCGGGCAGTTGTGGCCATCCTGTACCTGTCACGCAGGTGTGATATTCGGATGTACCGATCCTGTGCAGGTGTTGTTACACGTGGTCTTCCACTGCGAGGATGATCAGCTGTCCTTCCTGTCTCCCTGTAGCGCTGTCTAAGGCGTCTCACAGTGCGGTCATGGCAATTTATTGCCCTAGCCACATCAGCGGTCCTCATGCCTCCCTGCAGCATGCCTAATGCACGTTCACGCAGATGAGCAGGGACCCTGGGCATCTTTTTTTGGGTGTTTTTTACAGTCGGTAGACAAGTCTCTTTAGTGTCCTGCGTTTTTAGAACTGTGACCTTAAATACCTACTTTCTGTGAGCTGTTAAGGTCTTAACGACCATTCCACAGGTGCATGTTAATTAATTGATTATGGTTAGTTGAACATGCATGGAAAACATTGTTTAAACCCTTTACAATGAAGATCTGTAAAGTTATTTGGATTTTTACAACATTATTGTTGAAATACACAATGCTGACAAAGGGACGTTTCTTTTTTTGCTGAGTTTATATACCCAGTTTCATGTTCATACCCTGTGCAACTGTGACTGTCAATTCAAGGAAAAATCAGCTGTATTTCTCAACACGTCTTTATTCACGAACTGCCGGATATCAACTCTGTCTTGTACATGTCACTCAGGTTCTTGGTTCTATATCAGGGTTGGGAAATGTTGCCCTCTAGTGGCTATGTATAACTCACATAGTGATCAATACCCTGACAGGCCCAATACAATGTTTTTAGTTATCTGTGTAATTTGAATTTTTAAATTATTTTTAAAACTTGCGTCTGCCATTTTCTACACCAAAGCAGCGCCTGTAGCTCCTCCCGTGCGTGAATTAAGCCAAGCGCTGTGTCTCAATCCAGGTTTCAAAAGTCTCCGGAGGGTCCTTTGTACCCAGCCTTTAAGGCTACGGCTTGGGAAGATCCTCCGAAGGCTACAAAACCCCTTGGTAAACGGGACGGTCTTGCCTCGTTTTCTTCTGTTGTTTTTGGCAGTTTGCTTTATGGTGCATCAGCGCCACCAGCTGGATCAGTAGTTTGGATCCCGAATTGAATGAATGAAACGTTCTTGTATAATTAATATTTTAGTGATAGTGATTCTTTTATATTTATGTTTTGTATATAATAAATTTGTATGATCACTGTAAGTTCTGTTGTTGCTTAATTTATTTTCTAGGGTTTTAGGGTTTATTTTTAATTGTTCTATTTCTTTATTTTTGTCTCTTTTTATTTTGAAATCATTGTAATAGAACATGCTCTATATTTTCGTTTTGATTACATTAGTCACATTTCCCCCATTTATTTTCTATTTTATGTTGTGTTGAATTTTAAACCAGTGTGTTGCTCTAGCTTCTTTCTGTGAACATATGTTTTATAAACTTCTTCGTCTGCTTCTTAAAACATAATAACATCCAACAATACTTAGTTAACATTAATTTGGCTGCTTGTGGCAATGTTTACAATAAATGTTCAAAATAAAAATTTGTTTTACAATTCGCATAACACAACCAGCATTTAATGCTTGAATAAACTGTTCTTTTATATGAAAAAAAATGTTACATGTAAATACAAATTCAAGTGTGTTTTGTGTTGAATCTAATGAAAAAAAAAAAACACCGCAAAGCATTGTGGGATATCTGAAGCCACAAGGGATGGTCCCGATGCATTCTCTGGAATCAGGGGAAAGTAGGACGCATTTCAAGGCTGCATTTTAAGGACCCTTCGAGTTTTGGCGAAAAAGACGGCTTTGGCGCACCGTTTTGACGTAAGTGGCCTTAAAATGCGCACTCGGGAGAATGCACACTTCTGGTTTAGGACACAGCTAAGATGTCCTCGCTGCAGCCTTAATGACGAAGGCCTACTGGGCTGCGGGTCAAGCTGCGGCTGCACTGCATGCCATGGTGACCTTCCAGGTCTACCAGGCCAAGGTCCTCCGTGACATTCACCGCAGCGCAGATGTCCACTCTTATGGTCCAGGAACGCCATCTGTGGTTGGAACAGGCGTCGAAGCTAACTGAGGACCATAACAGGTTCCTCGACACGCCTATTTCACCCGATGGGCTCTTTGGCATTACCGTGGATGACTTTGCGTCGAAGGTCTCCCTGACCCCGGCGCAAGAACTGATGGCCCGGTCGGTGGACATGGCGGTAGTAGCCCCCAAAGAGCCATCCACCAGCACCCAGGGCCCCGCCCTGGTGATTCCGCCTCCAAGCCCGCATCCGTGTGGCCCCGCCTTCATCGGCACATCCATCGCAGGACCACTGACTGCGTACCTGGAAGGCTGGCGGAAGCTTCCCGGAGTCAGTCGCTGGGTCCGTGGACAATCCGGCTGGGTTACACGTTTCAGTTCGTGAAACCCCCCAGGTTTCCAGGTGTGTTAGAGACCCCTGTTCCATGGACAGGCGCCTCACGGCCAGATTAGTGGGCCCTCCATGTATGTCATATCCGGCCTCGGTGGCCCACATGCCTCTTCCACCAGCAGTGATGAGAGCCCTTCAACAAGTGTTAGCACCCACCACTAGAGCATGCTACATGGGGAAGTGGGGTCGGTTCGTCGATTGGTGCCAAGACCCAAGGAAATGTCCTATTAGAGTCGTGCTGACCTTCCTCCAGGAGGGGTGTGGTTGCTATAATTATTTTCTCATTAGGTTTAATTAGTTTAACTGTTTTAAATCCTTAATGCTTCAGTATCTTTCCTGCTTGACTATTCTGTTTTTAAATTAATGCCTGCGTGACTAGTCTTCCAGTTTTTGTGTACAGAGCGACCTGACATTTGTCATGACATTACCTTTGAACATTTAAACTGCTAACTCTACGTGTTTCTGTAAACGTGTGATTCTCATCTATTAATTTGATTTGTCAATGTCTGGGATCAGCCCATCTTAGTATTGTATTTAAGACTGATTGCCATGCCCAAAGAGTATGCAACCAACGCAACATCTTTGGGTTCGATCTGCTATCTAAAAACCGTTGCATGCATCCTGAATAAATACTTTCTGATTTTGTCAATTCATAATTCCACTCCTTGATATTTTTGCCTCATTTTCCACCACATAAATGACGTCACGAACAGGATGGGTAGCACATAAATGGCATCCACGAACAGTCTTTGAGAGGGAAAAGGTCTCGCCAGGACTTGCTCTGCTGAGGGCTAGCGGTCTCTTCTGACAAACAAGCCGGCCGCATCAAGAGATAACAGGTAAAGCGTTGATATTTATATTTCTGCTCCTGCTTTCTCTGATGTTTCAGTTTAGATCTTCTGACCATTTTGTAGAGTATTTTCTTGCGATTCACCTCCAAAGTTTAAGAACTTGTTTGTGAGAAAAGAGGCGTAAAGTGCAAAAGCATACAATTAAAAAATATTCCAAATTCCAAATTTAGCCCCTAAAACTGAATTTGAAACGTCAGATTCATCAAAATAAATAAACTTGTGACTGATGATGATGGACACTGAAGTTTGGGGTGTAGAGAATTAAGATACAATAAAATTAAAACAATTTGCAATTTCTGACACTACTTTGCAACACTTTACTTAATCCAGGGAAATAAGCCTTAGATAAGGATATACTTTATCAATAGTGGATGAAGAATATGATCCAAGCCATCAGATTGCGAATTAAGAATCAAGAGTATATGTAAAGTGATTATGAAAAGAGAGTATAAAAAATCTGATGCGGGGGGCAGACGCAGAGTTCTACAGAGCAGCCGGTCTGAGACTAGTTGTTTGGTTTGGAAAAATCAATCTATCAGAGTCTACCTGAATATCCGGTGGGGGTCCGACGGGGCTACGACACACGGATAATCTTTTTTGTTTTTATGCCAGATGGTTAGCTTCCAGGTTTAACCAGTCTGAAAGAAGAATCTACCAGAAGCTTCTGACGAGACTGACTAATGGTTTATTCTTGGGCGCTTAATTGCAGAGAGGGTGGATACGTGTTTTTCTCAGTCCGGATCAGGAAAAACATAGTGGTTAAGTAAAGTTGAGGTAAAAGGCTGAAGGTTTAACAACGTACCTGGGAAATAGACATTTTGTCTTTTGGAATTTAAGAATTAAGATTAGCGTAAAGCATATTTTGTGGACATGATTCAGCCAATTAAAGGTAAAAGGTACACGCTTGTTATTACTGACCGTTTTAGCCGTTGACTGGAAGCATTTTCCACATACCTCAAAGTGGAGAAATGGTCGCAAACATACTGACCAAAGAAATCTTTCGTCATTTTGGCTTACCGACTTTTTTGCAGAGCGATAACGGTTTAGCATTTACGTCAAATGTTGTAGAGAAGGTGTGTTAGAAATTGAAAATTGATATCAAATTTAAAAGTGTGCATCATCCTCAGTCCCAAGGGCAGATCGAACGCATGAATCTGACTTTAAAGGCCAAACTGTTAAAAAATTGTATCAGAAATAGTAAACTAAATAACTAAATAAATTGTAAAGCGAAGTTATTAAAGTTGAAAATAAATGTAGAGAACATCTAATACTGAAGAAACAGAACCGTCCTTTGCAGAAACTATATGTAAGGACTGAGAACAACTGCCATAGAAACACTGAGAGTACATTACCAACTCTGACTCTCAGCCAATATAAAATCCAGCAGCAATGAATTTTAACATATAAAAGTCCATTATTTAAACCCAGAAGAATAGGCCTAATTGATTTCTTTAGACATCAATTACAAGTCCTTTAATTCAACGCAGAAACAGAAAACTATCCAAATTGTAGAAATAAAATAAATTTTTAATAAATATACTGCTCTCTTCAACATAAAAAAACAAATTTAGCTTAATTAAAGACAATTGAGGACAAACTTGATTCATGAATTGATATAAAAATGAATACAAGTGTTTAAATACCTCAAGTTAGGATTTCTGTCCTGTCTTCACGTTTGTTTGTCTGTGTGAAAGTACATTCTGACTGCCTTTAATCATTAACATCAGAAAGTCTGTGAGTGTTTGTGAAAGATATGATGTGAATGAAACCAAAATAGAACTTATGAATGTGTTCCATTAATCAATTTCTTTTCTTCTATCCTCAGTGTGAATGAACATTGATGATGAATAAATGTTTGAATATTTTATTTTAACAAGATAACTCATGTCTTTTGTTTGCTGGCTCTTTCAGAACAAGCATTTTACCTTTCCTTCTTGTAGTTTTGTTATGAATGGAGTTCCGGACAAACGTGTACCAATATGACTTTATTCCGTGATCGTCAACTTACATGTTAGACTTGCCATAATAAAACACACCCCCCATGCCATACTGTATTCGACCACTAGGATGCTGTATAACAGGAACTACAAACCATATATAGGCAATAACTTATACTTATAACTTTACAAGTTATCTACATCCCCTTTTTCCTAGTATTTTTTTTTTCTTGAAAGTCAAATTACTTTAAGCAAATAAACAATGTTCAAATTACTTCAACTTCAAACATAGTTAAGTGACTGAAAAATGAATGTACTTTACTTATCTGATGAACCAAACTTAAGAAAAGTACTTTGGATTCGGCTTTGAAACTCGTCCGTATCTAGTGCGATATGGTGTATTTTCAGAAGATTGTTCAACTGGAATGTCTTCTCTGGGTTGCACAACATCTTTAACTAACTCGGTAGAAACTGGTACCAACTATGGTTGTGACAACAAGTCCTCCAAATGTACTTGCGTGTCTGTTACTTGTGAGAGTGGTTCATTCACTGGAAGCAGATGACGTCGATTCCTCCTGTACTCCTTACCACCTGATTCTACAACATAGGATCGTGGATGACTGTAGGTGTTCTTGACAACTCCCATTTTGTCGAATCCTTTTGTTGTCTGCATGCGCACCACCTGAGATTCATGCAGTGGTTTGAGTAGTTTTGTCCGCTTGTCAAAGAATGTTTTCTGTGTCATCCTCTTTTTGTATAGTTGTGCTTTGATTTTTCTTGTGTCCTTTGACCTTGGTTTCAGCATATGCTTGCTGATGGGCATACTGATTCGCGTTACTCTGGACATTAGTCTCTGTGCAGGAGAACCAAGTATCTTGTCTCTAGGAATGTTGCGAATGTTCAGCAGATTCTGAAATAAGTCTGTCCCATCTCTTTTCATTGTTTCAAGAAGACGTTTTGCACTACGAACTGCTCTTTCTGCTAAGCCATTTGCCTGTGGATACTCTGGACTGCTGGTAATATGTTGAATATCCCATGACTTAGTGAAATCTCTGAACATTTGGCTTGAGAATTGAGTACCATTGTCTGTGATCAATTTCTGTGGACTGCCGTGAACTGAAAAATGTCTCTTCAGTTTGTTTATTACGTTCTGTGAAGAGATGTTTCTGAGTTCGTTTATTTCAAACCAACCTGAATATGAGTCCACCAATACAATGAACTGCTGGTTGTTCCAATCAAATATGTCAGCAGCTACTGTGGTCCAGGGAAGTTCTGGGATTTCATGCAGAAGTAATGGCTCTTTTTGTTGGTGTGGCATTAGAGCATTACATACACTGCAGGACCTTACAAAGTTCTCAATATCCTGAGTCATGGTCACCCAGAAAACAATGTCACGAGCTCTGCGTTTAGTTGCTTCAGCACCTGCGTGACCTTTGTGCAGAATCTGGAGATACTCATTTTGTAAGCTGCTTGGAATCACAACTCTGTTTCCCTTTGTAATTAGTCCATCTTCGATCAAAAGCTCTTCCTTGAATGGAAAATAGGGTTTCAGTTCTACTGGCACACATTGAATTTTCTTTGGCCAGCCGTGTTTGATGATATTACTCAAACTCTCTAAAGAACTGTCTCTTTGAGAATGTTCCCTGAGCTCTTGTAACCGATTTACTGAAATCATTTGAATGGACATGACCTCAAACTCTTCCTCAGTTTTGAGCTCTTCCGTCACTTTCCTTGGTGCACGGGACAGCGTGTCCGCTAGATGGAGTTGCTTTCCTCTTTTGTAAGTTAGAGTCAGATTGAACGTGTGTAGTTTCAATATCATTCTCTGAAGACGGGCTGGAGCTGTATGAAGAGGTCTGTTTAAGATTGTAACCAGCGGTTGATGGTCTGTCTCCACCAATACTGGTTTTCCATAGATGTAGTCATAGAACTTCTGACATGCAAAAACTACAGCTAGAAGCTTTTTTCTATCTGTGCGTACTTCACTTCGGTTTCAGTAAGTGTACGTGAAGCATAGCCAATTGGTTGGGCATCCTGTAGACATGCTGCGCCTAGTCCATACTGCGAGGCGTCGCATGTGATGGTGACTGGTTTGTGCACATCAAAATATCTCAACACAGGTGGGAATGTGATGCACTTCTTTAGCATGTCGAATGAGTTTTGTTGTTCCTGAGACCAACACCAAACCACATCCCTGTGTAGCAGCTGTCGCAATGGAGCTGATACTTCACTGAAATTTGGAATGAATTTGCCTAGATAGTTAACCATGCCTAAGAAACGTTGCAATGCTACTTTGTCCTCTGGTGGTTGCATGTCTGTTATGGCTTGTATTTTTTTAGGATCTGGTTTCAATCCATTATCTGTGAACAGATGACCCACATAGCTGACTTCCTTTAGCCCAAATTTGCACTTATGGGGATTAAGTTTCAGATTCACCTGTCTAGCTCTGTCTAGAACTTTCTTTAAGTTCTCATCATGCTCCTTTTCTCCCTTTCCTCCAACTATGATGTCATCAACAATTATAGCACATTACAATCCTGCAAAAATCTGTTCCATTGCACGTTGGAACACTTCTGATGCTGAATTAATACCAAAAGGCATTCGCAAAAATCGGTATCTTCCAAAAGGAGTTGCAAATGTGGTGATCAGGGAAGATTTTTCATCTAATTTGATTTGCCAGAATGAACTTTTTGCATCCAACACTG
>SRMA01026792.1:176631-467930 GCA_007224835.1 Danionella cerebrum | reverse complement strand
AAACATTAAAATATAAGCAAATATTCTAGAATTTACCTGATTTTTTTAATGTTGATATATGACTTGCTCCCACTGTATATCTGCAACATCATGTTGTGTTTTCCCAGCTGCACAAACTGAAACAGAAATGTTATGTTCAGATCTGAGACTACACGTTATGTTATTACAATAGTTATTTTTACAATAATATGACGTGAAAGTTTAATGTTAATTGAGTAAATCACTCACTGATGATCAGAATGAGCAGGAGGCCACTCAGCAGAGCAAATATAATGATTGATATAATCTGCGTTTGTATTTTTTTCTGTTTTATTAACTCCAGTTGTGTCTGATTGTGACATTCAGGTTCGTAAGATGATTCTGTAAACAATTGTAATGCAAGTTATTTTGATCAAATCTACTCATTTACAACATACTTTTCATGAGAACTCACTGTTTATGTATATTCTGGTGCTTGAGCTGAATTTTGGAGGTACACCTGTTGTCATACAATAATAAACTCCTAATTCATCCTCTGAGATGTTTGTAATAACTAAACTGTGATTTAAAGCCACTGAATATTTACGTCTGAAGGTTTTATTAAAGTATAAAGAATCTGGTGGTGTTAAAAAGCTTCTTAGAATTGGTGTCGGAGGATCTTCAGATTTCTGTAAAATCCAGAAAATTTCATTTTCCTCAAGATCACACTTTATAGTCACATTTGATCCCAAATTAATTAGAAGATCTCCAGCCTCAGCGTGAAAACGGATGAGTACACCTGAGATAAAGATACTGAAATACTGTTACATTTTTAAATATTAAACATTGTAATCAGTATTAACAAGAAGCTTTATTATATCTTTTATTCGCAGGCACAAAAACTCACAGAGAAGAAGAATGATCCTCATGTTGAAGTCGTTCACAACTTGATAGTTTTGGACTAAGTAAATATTCCACACGGTTTAGATGTTAGACTTCTGACAGTTATGTAACATTTCACTGAGGTGTTAGACACACAGATGATTGGTCTCAAGTTAAGCCCCTCCCTTTAATAACTTGAAATGGCAGCGCTACAGAAATCATACAGTGGTACCCCGAGATACGAAATGAATCCGTTCCAGGGTGGCTTTCGTGTCTAGAACATTTAATAACTCGAAGCATTCGTATCTCGGGGTACCACTGTATCAAGTTTATTTGTTGTACTAGTTAAACAATAACAGATCCAGGTTATATTTGTGTAAATCTGTGACCATGTGACAGTGAGACCATCAAAGCACTGTGAGAATGCTACGAGGTCAACTAACTCCCTCCGCCAGCACATCCTCAAACATCTGTCCGCTGAAGATCTGATGACATCCCTGCTCTCTTAGGGTCGACACATTTCATCTTTATTCTGAGTTCAGGTAATGGTCAGCTTCCTCTAGCGGCTTCACTGTGGCTCTCCATCTTTGCTGTTGAGGTTCTTCTAAAACATGTTAAGTTTTGAGGAAGGGCGGAAGTGTTGGTATTTGTCTTGATTCTCATCTCAGAGAGGGTTGGTTTGGGGGTGGGATCATTTTAGAAACATTGGCTCAAATTGGATGGTTAAGAAACGCAGAGGAATTCGAAAACCTACATGTTTAGAAATTCAGAGTGTAACAATAAAAACCCAAAATATTTATTGTGGAATTATCATCTAGGAGCCAGAGCAAGCACCAGAAACAGCAGTGAAACTTTTGTTTCATAAACATGCATAATATTAGTCAAGTCAAGTGTATTTTTATAGCGCTTTTATGTAGGTGCTTCAAGGCAGGAACCTAATGTAGATTAGTTCTAGTCAGAACATTATAAATGTATGTTTAAAACAAGATCTTTCTCATTCATCCCAAGATCAGAGAACATTGGTTTAAAACTCAAACATTGTGGGGTTAAAACATGTACCGAAGTGCTGTACAGTTTGTACATTTAAACACTATCTCTCACTACAATAAAACCCTGAGTAAACCAATATAAAACATATTGATCACTAAGTGTGAATCTAGGTTTAGACCAATTGCATGAAATGTAATCATTTCCTTTGGTAATAATTACGTATAACTTAGCACGCTGGTTGAAAAACATTGGTATTGCCACAAATAACTAGTAGTGTTGCATGAAGTTTTGTGTTTCGAATTTTTGTGTAAAGACACTTATTCAGGAAGCTTTGTTTCCAGTCATTACTCAAGACCAGCAGGACAATGTGCAAGTGTACCTAGAAGAAATGCTGCTGTTCTGAAGGGTATTCACTCCAAATATTGATTTAAATTAGATTTTCCCTTTGTTCATTGGCTGCATTTTATTCTTTTATGCAAATAAATGATTTACACTTTCATGTCTGTAAGAATTCTCTGTTTATTGCATTTCCCACACTTGCTTAAAGAGAAGACTACGTTCACCTGCAGCATTTTCCAAAATTCAATTTGTTCTTTATTAATGTGCAATTTATAAACAATGTTTTTGTGCAATGTTAAATATTTTGAATGAATCGGAGATTAATGACCAATAGCTGCCATTTCTCATCAATGAGAATAAAACGAGAACAAGCCTATTGGAGTGATTCATTTTATATTCCTAAAAAGGACAAAAACACTGAAGATATTGTGTAATAACTCATGTGATTGAAGCACGGGGCAGCAATCTATTGGCTGATGAGATGCACTTCTGGTTTTGTTTTTGCTGAAACTATAAAGAGTTATTCCCTGGCCTCTCACACACAGTTTGTTCTCAATGAGGCATAAACGTTCTTTTTAAAAACTTTTTTCTTCTCAACACAACCTTCCTTCAACCCATGAATTAACCATGAAAAGCACCTGCAGCTTTCTCTTGTGCTTGTCCCTACGGCTCAGCAATGGTAAGTTTTCATATCCTGATTCATTTCTTAAAAAAAAACACAGCTCAAGACTCGTGATACTGCAACTTTGTATATGATTTAAGTTGATCAAAGATAGTTTTATTTGGTTTTGTTCTTAGTTCAGCTAACATCTAAGATTTGTTTTAAGTTCAGCCAACCTGATTCATATTCAGAGGTCGGTAGAATACCTAAAATCTGTACAATATTGTAAATATTTACTCAGTAAGAATAAAAGTTTGTGAAATATAAGGTCCATTTTGAGGTTCTGCATTTGTTTTTCACATAATTCACATAAACCCCTTTTCACATTGCACAGAATTGTGTTTGTCACATATCAAGAGTTTCTTCACACGAGAGTGAACACTGGTGTAGTATAATAATGTTTATTCAACCAGTGCAGGGATAATCACAACGATGATTCAAAGGGGCAAAGATGGTAAGTTCCCACTGTGATTAGATACCCATTGTGCTCCCAGATAGTTCTCTGTGTTCCAGAAGTAGCTGCTTCCGAGGTGAGGGGAACGCAGCAGGTGAGTATCCAGGGAGAAGCATACATCACCAGGCAAGAGTGAGGGAGAACACCAGACAGGGTGCTAACAGGTGAACTCAACTCAAGGACCAAGACGATGGTGGAGTCGGTTCACAGAGAACTACTAAACGGGAGCACTGGGTACCTACCACAGTGGGATCTTACCATCGCTGTCCCTTTAAATCATAACTGACCAATAAACCTTATTATACTAAGTCAGGGTTCATTCTCATGTGTACAGTCACTTTGATTAACCAGGAAATGTTGGGAGTTGTAGTTTTTTATAAGGAACTTCTGAGACAGTGATTGGAAGAGGCGGTGAGTGTTTGCAGGTGATCTTGTTGTGTGTTGTGATCAGAGTTTCAGGCTCTAACAGCGTTAGCATGAAAGAGTCAAACATGTAACTGTAAACTTGGTTTTGTTCTCCAGGTGTGTTTGGTGAAGAAGCAGAAGAGGTATCCGTAACGATGGGAGAGTCCTTAACTCTACACACGGGTGTTAAAAAAGAAAAAGATGATCTGATTGTTTGGTTTTCTGGACAAGACAACAGACTTCTTGCTAAACTGAATGGAAAAGCTGACAGTGCCCGGACATACCGAAGTGATGTGAGCCTGAATATTGAGAGTGGATCTCTCACCATCCCAAATGTTTCATCCATACATTCTGGATTTTTAAATGTAAAGATTTCAAATCCAAACAAACAGCCTTTATATAAGAAGTTCAACATCAAAGTTTATGGTACGTATTTTGTATGCATTCATTCATTCATTCATTCATTCATTCATTTTCCAACCTGTTTATTCCCTTTTGGGGTCATGGGGGTCTGCTAGCGCACATTGGGACAGGTCGACAATCCATTGCACCTTTGCAATTTACTCACATGTGCCTAAGGGGAATTTAGATTATTCTTTTAACCTAACCAAATGTTGTGGGGGAAACCAGAGTACCTGGAAGAAATCCACGCAAGCATGGGGAGAACATGCAATGTTAAAAATATATACTATAAACATTGTGCAGCAATAGCAGTGTAAACCAGTATTTGCAAATAGCCTGATATCCTTTAGATCAGGGGTCTCAAGCTCAGTTCCTGGAGGGCCACAGCCCTGCAGAGTTTACTTCTAACCCTGCTCAGAGAGATCCACAGCTGAAACTTACAAACAGCCTGAAGGACCTTACGAGCTGCATCACGTGTGTTTAGTTGAGGTTGGAGCTAAACTGTTTGTGTGAGTTTGCTTTAAATCTTTAGGAGCAGATTCAGTTCTGTTGGCTTGCCCAAGGCAACAACAGCAGAATGGACCTGGGGAGGATTGAACCTTCTGGTTATAGGATGAGCAACTAAGCCACGTTGTGACCTATGTCGATTATATTTAAGAACAGGAAAAAATTAAATCTACAATTTTTGTTTTCTTTTTTTTTCACTAAATGTTATAAATACATGAACCGTTTTTGCACCAAATGCCATATAATCATTAAAAAAACGTCAGCCACTTGGTATCCATCGGGCAAAAGCGGGGCCCGCTTTTTAAAAAAAGTTTTGGATAAAATTGATCTGGATTTAGTAATCCTTTTTTCCTATCTGTGATCACGTAATCCAGTTTACTTTAGAGCCAGTTTTTCAAAGAAACATGAGATTGGATCACTCTGATCCCGGTAGGAGCTTCTGGATAACCAGTGTTCAAACAGGATAGAAAGTCACAATGTAGAACTATAGACATGTAAAGAGCAACAAGTAGAATTGCCAGTGGGGGTCAATATAAGTTTATTTTTATTTGTAATGAAAAAAAAACAAAACAAGAAAAACCCCACCGTCACTTTTTTCTAGAGCTATCTCTAATAAAAGTCTTTAAAAACTGAGAATTCTGAAACTCCATAAACTACATACTTGAAAAATAGTATGTTTTGTTCAAACCACAAAGACAAATAATATTTTCTGTTGTGTTTTAAAGATCCTCTTCCAATTCCACAAATCACCAGAATCTCTAAATATGAGCTGCTGTGTTCCGTGCTGAACGTGAGCCGTGTGACTCTCTCCTGGTACAACGGAACCAGTTTGATCTCCAGCACCAGTGCATCTGATTCCCACATCGATCTCTCTTTACCTCTGGAGCTGGAATATGAGGAGAGCAACATCTACAGCTGTGTAGCACACAACAGCATCAGGAACCAGACCAAACACCTGGATCAACTCTATAATGTGGTAGATGGTGCGCCACATTTACGTCAATTAACTAGTTGGTGCAAGAGTGGAGAATACTGAGCACAGAGTTAGGTGGAAACAGATGATTCGCTGGGGCGACCCCTAAACTGGGAACAGCCGAAAGGAAAAGAAGAGAACTCAATCGAGAACTAAATTTTTTTCAAAAATTACAATTATTTTGTTAACTGTATGCAGTTAAATGTGCCTAGTAACAAACTTATTTTCACCCTTTCCTTTTGTTTTTATTTGTTCACCAGGACCCAGTCTTTTTATTACTACTACCAATAACTAGTACTACCAGCAGTATTTTTGTTAATTGGTTCGTTATCTGTTACCTGAAATGTTTCAGAAGAAAGGAACTATTCCAAAAAGGTGATGCACAAATGTTATCGCTTCTAAAATCTTCTAATGGGAAACAAATTACATGTTTAAATGTATAGTTGTCCACTTTTTCAATAAATCTTCAAACTGTCGAGGCTGAAGGACCATTAAGCAACTAGTTGGAGATGAGATACCTGCTCACAGCGAAGACCATTTTAACACAACTTCTAGGATGGAGAAGATATAATATTTATATTAATATGTTAAAAAAATATTGTATATAAATTCTAGAATTTAATTATTATTTAATTTTTAAATTTTGTAAGACTCATAAAACATATGTTTTGTTGTTTCTGAGACAGTTTTACAAACATAACAATGTCCTAATTTAAATGTTAACATATTTATGACAAAATAATTGGAAAGATTTATATTCATTCGTTCATTTTCCAACCCGCTTTTTCCCTTTTGGGGTCACAGGGGTCTGCCGGTGTCTATCTCCAGTGCACATTGGGCGAGAGGCAGGGGTACAACATTCACTCACACATGCCCACCTAAGGAGAATTTAGATTATTCTACACTGAAAGGGAAATGGGGGGTTGGAAAATGAATCAATGAATGGTTCTAAGTTGTGAGGGTCTATCTTAGTGAGGTCACTTAAAATTAAATAAATTTTAAATAAATCTTAGTGAGGTACTATAAATTAAAAATTTTATACGAGCTATTTGTAGATAAGATATTTCTAGATTTCTAAATTGTCTGGTTGCTTTGGGTTCAGATTGTTGTCCTAATTTTTTTTTTAGCTTAGATGAATAAGTGCTTTTAGAATTCTTTTAGTAACATTTACAAACTCACTTTGAGGACACACGAAATTATAATCATTAATTACAGCTGCAAGCAGCAATGGACGGGCACTCACAAAATGCGTCCATAGGAGCCAAAGCCGCCACCCTCTTGCCTTTCAAGTTTTTTTCACTTTTTACTACCAAGAGCTATTTTTACAGGCCATAAAAGTACACCAACACATAGGTCATAAAGCCACCAGGTGGTGCTGCTGTCAGGTATTTCTTCTGGATCACATTATATATTAAAGCAAGGCTTGAGGTATATCCATCTTTTCTTCAGATTCAGCTCCCTGTTAGTGAAGTGCCTTGTGCCAAGATTGGTATATATTACATCCTAATGTAATGGATTTTAAAAATATTAAACAATAGCGTCTCATTAATTGTTTTACTACCATCTAGTGGTCATTTAGAGACATAGAATAGCATGTATTACTTTAATTTTTTTATGTATTTCTTTAATGTATTTCTTTAATTTTTTATCATTTTATCTAGACTTATATACTTAGTACATTTTAGTGTTTTATTAGTTAAAGGTAATGCTAAATGGATTTATTGTTGAGAGGAGGAGAAAAACTTAGAGCACAACATCTTGCTCTAGTACCACACAAGGAGGACGATATAAATGTAGGTGACACAGTGAGAACGGGCTCTTCTTTCTTCTTTTCACTTTGAGAGTACAGCACGTGCGTAAGATACAAATAATGCATTGATTGTATTTAATATCTTTATAATAAACAGCTGTCGGTGCTGTGTTCCTTCCAACCTGTCTCCGGTGTTTATTATCAATGGAAATTATATAATTAATATTACCATAACACTTCCATGAATAAAACAGAATTACAGTCTGGTCTCCGAATGTGTTCACTTCAGGATGCCATACACAACTTCTTCCTGTCCTTTTTTTTCAATATCTCATGACACACTTTTTATATAAAATGACAGCAACTAATTTGCTTTACAAGTGAGACAAGAAATAATGTCATGTTTTCAGTCTTGATGGTCTCGCACAATCCTGCATCACCACTGTTAGAAGTGCTGTTTGTATGAGTACGATCATAATCACGATCAAATCTATCCATTTATATATTTGAAACAGTTGAACAAATCAGAAAACTAATGCAGAATAAATAATCATACCATTGTGTGTTCTCTTCTCTTGTGGAATGTTGTCTCTGCATAAGTGATCTCATCTTCAGAGGCCTGGGCTATTTTTAATGAAAACTGTCATTTTCTGGATTCACTTGCCTTTCTTTTCTGTATTTCTGCATTTCCTGCTGATGCAAACCCTGGAGATTCATGCTCCTGAAATCAATTATTCAAATGTCACTTAATATCATGCGTTACTCAAATGTAAATTTTATTTTGAAACTAAATATTTCATTATTTTTATTTTTGTGTACTTTTATAGTGACAACAGTTGACTTGTGAAAGCAGGAAGTGGTTTATTTCTCTCTGCTTTTCTTGGTTTGTTTGTGGCTTGTTTATAAATCCCTTTAAAAAAAACACTTATTTAAACAAATGTATAATGATAAAATGCTTGATTGAAAGTGTTATTGAAAATGGTGAAAGCAAAAAATATGTTTGTTTTTTTGGAAAACCGATTCATTATTTAATTAGCATAAAGGCATTGGGCAGAAGGGAGTTTCACACATCTCGATTGCAATGGGAGAAAAGTGGATTATGTATAAAACCCACAAAACCACAAGGAGATAATTCACTTGTAAAGATCCCAACACTGAGCGAGGTTTTCAAAAAGATCTTTTTTTAGAGAGATCTGAATACAGGGAGGGGCTCAAGTGAATGAAAAACATTTTATTTTGAATATATACTCTGCAAATCTATTTAATTCTAATATAAATGTCATTCAATTCAAATACAAACACAATGTATAAAATACAAAAAGCTCTTTTAAATAAATTGGTGGCACTTAAAAATGGATGGGTATAAACTAATGTAGGAGATCATTAACATTTCACTGCTTAAAGAGTATTTTCAGTGGAATATTTTACTAAACTGAATTTAAAAGTTACTGATTAGTTAAATTATTAATTACACCTCCCACAAACGACACTCCCTCTACTTTCTCTGAAATTCAGCTTTTTGTGACCATCTGATCTTTTTTGCTTTTTGTTCAATTTCATGCAAAACATTTTCAACTCTTTTGGTGCTGAAGGAGCTGAACCAAAACTATTCATTCGTTCGGCATAAACCACGAATATGACATTTCACACACATCTCAAAATGAAAAAGAGTCTAAAACATTTGGTACTTTTTTATTTCCTGATGGTCATCATGGGCCCCTTTGCTCGCAGGTCACATTGAGGTACATCTGTTTCACACAGGAGATGCTTTAGGAGTTTAAGAGCCACCTAACGTTAAGCTTCTATAGCAAGCGTGAGTTTTAGGTGCTCACATGCCGACACTGAATTCTTCACTGAAAGTTCCACTTTCTAAGAAAAAGATTGTTTTCTGTGATTTTCTATGTCTTCTGTGTATAAGAGACAGCTACACAGCTGTAGATGTTGTTCTTATCTTCTAGCTTCAGAGGTAAAGAGAGATCGATGTGGGAATCAGATGCACTGGTGCTGGAGATCAAACTGTTTCCGTTGTACCAGGAGAGAGTCACACGGCTCACGTTCAGCACGGAACACAGCAGCTCACATTTAGAGACGGGTGAGATCTCAGAGGATGAAGAGCATGACGTTTCTCTGGAGATTACAGGAACTGGGATAGAAATCAAGGATCATTTATATAAATAAAAATCACTTTTTCAACATAAATATTGATCATTTGATGAAGTTTACTCTCACCATAGACGGTTACATTGAACACTTTAGTGGATTTTTTATTTATAAAAATTTCTACTGTATAAATCCCAGAGTCTGTGGTGCGGGTGTTTGTGATGGTCAGGGATCCGGTGCGATTGTCTATCTTCACTCTGTCTTTATCACAATACACATCTGTGATGTTTGCTTCTGTATTGATTCCGGCAATGAGATTGTTTTCAAACTTCCAGAAAATCAGTGGGTCATTTACTGTAATGTTAGCATCAGTGAGAAGAGTGACTGAATCCCCCTCCATCACATCAACAAACTTTACTTTATCTTCAACTCCAAACACACCTGTAAGAGATTTAATAAAGTAAAATATGAAAACCAGTTTTTAACGGTCAGAAGATCAAACTTCTGTAAAAGCTGATGGAGAGAGTAAACAGATGAGAAAGAAATTATATCAAAGGTGAAGAGCAATAAGAAAATGTTTATATTCTAACTACAGGTTATGTGCTGTTTAAAATAATTAATTCAACATAATTAAAGAATAAAGAATGCACTCACCATTTAAATGTAAAAAAGATAAACTGATCAGAACTAAAGTGGAACCCATTTCTTTCTGAAGTGAAGCATTAGAAACTGAAGCCTCATCTGGTTTTTAGAAAGAATAGAGGACATCCTCTTGTGTGACCACAGCTCATCCTCTGTCTCTCTCTTAAACTCAGAACTACTAGAACAGACAGAAAAAAACATAATAGTACAGGGACCAGACTTTGGGTGCTAAACAAAACTATTTAATAATTACATACAAGTGGGCGCTAAACATTTTAGAATTTATAAAGTTGGAGGCATATGCAAGCTGAAATCCAGAGGAAATTAAATGGATCATTTTTATTTAGTAGATTTATTTTATTATTGTACATTTGATTGTCAACTAAAACACATCTGTCTTATAGTTGTTCCAAAACCACTCCATTTTCTTTCCAAATTAATAGAACAAAAATATATCAAACAGCCAAAATCACACAAAAAAAACATTAAACCAATCTTATCTTAGACAAAAGAAAATAGTTTATATGAACAAATCCTTACAAATGTTTATTGTAGTCCTGAATCGACTGCATTTGGTGAGGCCTGTCACAAAAGCGGTTTGCTTCTGACCACAGCACACATTTCTAATAATGCTGGAAAACTGTGATGGGCCTTTATTCAAATTGATTTTTTTCTTCTTTTTTTGTCACCACAAGATGTTCAAAACTCATCAGTTGAACTGGTTTATAATCAGAAAGACCTAATGTGCTTTTATAGTGTTTCACTGAAAATTATGTGAGAACCAATCACAGTTTTCCTGGGAGCATGAAGTGGGTCGTATCAACGTAGAAAGAAAGCTGTTCGGACAAGGATCATGTCAGTTTTATAATCACCAGTCAGGAGTTCTGGGGAGGTGGGTGAAGCACAGACAATGTGAGCTGGAGATAAAGAGTTGCTTAAATACTACCTTGTCTTTATGGATAGACAGGTGTCACGTGCCATGCCGTGATTGTTCCTCCGGAAATCAATTATTCAAATGTCACTTAATATCATGCGTTACTCAAATGTACATTTTATTTTAAAATTAAATATTTAATTATTTTTTGTGTACTTTTATAGTGACAACAGTTGACTTGTGAAAGCAGGAAGTGGTTTATTTCTCTCTACTTTTCTTGGTTTGCTTGTGTCTTGTTTATAAATCACTTAAAAAAACTTATTTATACAAATATATAATTAAAAAAATGCTTGATTGAAAGTGTTATTGATAATGGTGAAAGCAAAAAAATATGGATTTTTTGGAAAACCGATTCATTATTTAATTAACATAAAGGCATTGGGCAGAAGGGAGTTTCACACACATCTCGATTGCAATGGGAGAAAAGTGGATTATTTATAAAACCCACTCAAGCACAAGGAGATAATTCACTTGTAAAGATCCCAACACTGAGCGAGGTTTTCAAAAAGATCTTTTTTTAGAGAGCCTGCGTAAATCACATCTAAAAACAGGGAGGCGCTCAAGTGAATGAAAAACATTTTATTTTGAATATATTCTCTGCAAATGTATTTAATTCTAATACAAATGTAATGCATTTCAAATACAAACACAATGTATAAAATACAAAAAGCTCTTTTAAATAAATTGGTGGCACTTAAAAATGGATGGGTATAAACTAATGTAGGAGATCATTAACATTTCACTGCTTTAAGAGTATTTTACTAAACTGAATTTAAAAGTTACTGATTAGTTAAATTATTAATTACACCTCCCACAAACGACACTCCCTCTACTTTCTCTGAAATTCAGCTTTTTGTGACCATCTGCTCTTTTGTGCTTTTTGTCCAATTTCATGCAAAACATTTTGAACTCTTTTGGTGCTGAAGGAGCTGAACCAAAACTATTCATTCGTTCGACATAAACCAAGAATATGACATTTCACACACATGCATCTCAAAATGAAAAAGAGTCTAAAACATTTGGTACTTTTTTATTTCCTGATGGTCATCATAGGCCCCTTTGCCCGCAGGTCACATGACTTGAGATCCAGTGAGGCATTGCATTAATGCAGCAAACGAATTGCTCTTCACGACTGATGCTCGGGTTTCTTCATTATAGCTTTATATCAGGCTTTTCTGGATCTAACTTACAGTTCTGTCTGGCAAGGGTACAGCTGTTTTACACAGGAGATGCTTTAGGAGTTTAGGAGCCACATAACGTTAAGCTTCTATTGCAATCGTGAGTTTTAGGTGCTCACATGCCGACACTGAATTCTTCACTGAAAGTTCCACTTTCTAAGAAAAACATTGTTTTCTGTTATTTTTTATGTCTTGTCGACACTTTCTGATAATAACTTGATTGAGTGCTGGGTAAAATAGATAAAATAATGATGAAAAAACAGCTCAGGGGTTGTTTTATGAGTGTAATTGTACTGTAAAATAATTTATATAAATTATACTGGGTTCATTTGTTAAAATCAACTAGAATCGTTGCTTCGTGTCATCAGAATAAAACACAGAGTAATAGATTGTTGTCACCACTTCTTCATCTTCTTTAAATTCCTGAAAAAAATAACCAACACAATACATTACTCTCCCTTATCTAGAATCAATCACACCAAAACAGCATGAAAACGTTAAAAAAAACCCAAATCCGCTTAATTTCAAATTTTATCCCAAAAGATTTCAAGAGCACATACGTATTAAAATATTCAAGTATTAAAATATGGATGAAACTACCCTTACATTACGTAAACTAAAACCCTTACAAAGAATTCCAGTGTTTCGATGAAAACAACAATTAATTGAAATCTAATTTTAAGTTTACAGTGTAACATGTTTCAGGTAAATAATGCTGAAAAATAACTGTTTTCTCACCTTTCTGTAATGGAGGGCTGTCTCAGTCGAAGTGATCTCATCTTCAGAGGCCTGGGCTATTTTTAATGTAATTACAATTATATTCTGCTTCATCACACAGTTCTTAAAAGTAATAGCCATTTTCTAGATTCACTTGCCTTCCTTTTCTGTATTTCTGCATTTCCTGCAGACGCAAACCCCCACGACTGCAGCAACAATCCCCAGAGTTCCAGCAGCAACAGCCAGGACTGTGTGATTGGTTTTTCCTGAAGGTGAAAAGCCATTTTTATCAATTTCATCTAAACAATCTTTTTAAATCAAGATTCAGTAGCACCTACCGGAACATGGCTGACAGAGTCGACCGAGGTCTGGGTGTTTGGTCTGGTTCCTGATGCTGTTGTGTGCTACACAGCTGTAGATGTTGCTCTCCTCATATTCCAGCTCCAGAGGTAAAGAGAGATTGATGTGGGAATCAGATGCACTGGTGCTGGAGATCAAACTGGTTCCGTTGTACCAGGAGAGAGTCACACGGCTCACGTTCAGCACGGAACACAGCAGCTCACATTTAGAGACAGGTGAGATCTCAGAGGATGAAGAGCATGACGTTTCTCTGGAGATTACAGGAACTGGGAGAGAAGCTGGTGATAAAAATCAAGGATCAATATCAAAATATTAATAAATAACAATCACTTTTTCAGAGTAAATATTGATCCTTTGATGAGGTTTACACTCACCATGGACGATTACATTGAACACTTTAGTGAATTTTTTATTTATAAAGATTTCTACTGTATAAATCCCAGAGTCTGTGGTGCGGGTGTTTGTGATGGTCAGGGATCCGGTGTGATCGTCTATCTTCACTCTGTCTTTATCAGGAAGAACATCTGCAATGTTTGCTTCTGTGTTGAATTCAACTATGGGATTATTATCAAACAACCAGAAAATCAGTGCGTCTTTTTCTTTAATGTTAACATCCGTGAGAAGAGTGACTGAGTCCCCCTCCATCACATCAACAAACTTTACTTTATCTTCAACTCCAAACACACCTGTAAGAGATTTAATAAAGTAAAATATGAAAACCAGTTTTTAACAAAATAACTGTCAGAAGATCAAACTTCTGTAAAAGCTGATGGAGAGAGTAAACAGATGAGAAAGAAATTATATCAAAGGTGAAGAGCAATAAGAAAATGTCTATATTCTAACTACAGGTTATGTGCTGTTAAAATAATTAATTCAACACATAATTAAAGAATAATCTAAAGAATGCACTCACCATTTAAATGTAAAAGAGATAAACTGATCAGAACTAAAGTGGAACCCATTTCTTTCTGAAGTGAAGTGTTAGAAACTGAGAACGCATCTGGTTTTTAGAAAGAATAGAGGACATCCTCTTGTGTGACCGCAGCTCATCTTCTGTCTCTCTCTTTAACTCAGAACTACTACAACAGCCAGAAAGTCTTAGTAAGATAAAAACATAACTATAAAGCACCAGAATTTTGTATTTTTAACATTTGTTTCTGAACTCAAATATATTAAACAAAAAAAAAATTCTCACTCATGAAAATAATTGAATTCAGAGGTTCCAAATGCTTCAAATGTGTTTCAAACCCAGCACCTGGTGTAATGCTTAAAAAGAGCACTGTTCCATTTACGTGAAAGAAAAAAATAAACACATTAAAACTTGAAAGATATAAATAAATCCAGAGAGAGCGACCTCGAATAATTAAAACAATTAGTCTTGATTGAATTCTAAATGTACAAAACTCTTTTAATCCAAACATGTGGAAAAACTTTGTTTCTGATTCACTTCCACAGGAATAAAATCAGGCACTTGGGCTTCACTGCCTTTGGGGAAGAATGTGCTACTTGCAGGAGCTCAGTGGATCCCAGTGTGGTTCTGTTACTGGATTAGAAATAACTTTGCTCTCGTTAGTAACTCATAGTGGATTTATTTCAAAGAGGAAGTTATAGGGAACAATTTTCTGCTGTCAATCTCTACAGAGCTCCAAACTTCATGTGGCCTTCAGATGAGTTTCCCTCAGGTTTCCGTAGCAGAGCAGTTGCATCTACCAATTTTTGGTAGAATCTGAGCTTGGCTTTTATTTACAGTGAAAGAAACTCTGAAAGCTTCAGCATACCAAGAGGTTTGGGGAAATATCAAAAACAAAAGTTTGTGCAAAGAGTTTGGAGATGGTCCTTTTCTGTTCCAACATCACTGCCCAGCAAATATTTCGATTTCGTCTCAATGTCTTTACGACGAGATTTCGACACGTGCAGTCTCTGTGCAGAATGGGAATCCAGATGATATCCTTATCAGACTGTTTCTGGACGTGCTGAGTAGGTTTCAGGGTGTCTATGTAGGTTTTGCTTTAGAAATTAAATGTCTATCCCTTTTATAACTATAAGCATCAATCAATTGTATTTCATATATTGCCTTTTTCACAGATTTAATGATTAAACATCATCTGTAGATTTTACTTTTAGCCCTTGAGTGGGAGAGTACACACGCTCTCTCGTTTAAAGATTAAAAGATTGAAGCAATAACCAATAATCGAAACCTCATGCGCCAGATTACACCTCAGGAATAATTTTATTTCATTAGATAATAAACTGCTCTAAACACGAGGGTTTGACTTCAGATAACATACTTTTCAAACAGGGTGATTATTTTTTCACAAAATACATCATTTCTTTCGTGAAAGGAGACTTACACAAAAGTACAAAACAGCAAAAACACATTTTTACTTTCCATAAACCATAAACCTTGTAGTTCTTGAAAAAAATCATGATGTAAAGGTTTCCCACAATCCCACGTTACAAACAGGAAGACAGAAGATTAGTGTTTTTAACTTAAAAAGTTAGTGTATTTTCACAACCGAAAAGTATTCAAATTGACAACAAAATAACATGTTCATGCAATCCAAGAAATCTATTTGTATGTGCAGATGCATTTTCAATGGGTTTTCTGAAGCACTTGCTTTGTCTGATTTGGACTCCCGCGGACCGTCAGATTCTGACTGAATTTCAACATTAAATCCACGTCGACGTCAGGACTATGTTTGCTGGGTGAACACTAATACACAAAGCAAGCTCCACAAAGATTCAGATGAATGAGTTTGCTGTGTACTGGTATTTATAGTGAACAACAAAACTTGTGTTTATGTGAATCAATTCTTATTCGAGACACCTGTTTAAATTTATCATTTGATTGTGAAACATTTTTATAAATTATATCCAGTAGATCCACGAGGACCACCAATTCCACAATAATCCACTCATTCCAGAGTCTCCAACTCAACAGAACCAAGAGTAAAGATGGCTACCAGGACAATAAATGTTTGTCAGTTTGGAATAAAATGACAGAACTTTGGGAGAATGGATCATGACACAACACCAGTAAGTATTGCTTGAAATATTTGATTTGATGAGGCTCCGGTGTAACTCAATCTGCTGGCAAGAACCATTTTCTTCCTACTTTCTTCCTGGACTTGTTTTTTATACGGTACTCACATCACTGACAAGAAAAAAAGATTTACAGAGAAGATGTTAAATAAAGAAAACATGAAGAAAATGAACCTGGAAACACAACCCTTATCTTATCAAACTCAATCTGTCTCTCTATATTTAAACTAAACTATAAACTACAGCAATTGCAAGGAATAAGGAAATAACACCCATCTGGGGGTATTCTGAGCAATTCAAAGCTTAGACCACAACTAGTTTCCGTTTGACAGAGTATTTTACACAGAATACAACACATAAAGGATCGAGATTATTTCCAAAAATACTCTATATTCTTAGCAAATTATTGCACTCTTCTAGAGCATGAAATAAACCCAAACTGCTATAATCACAAAACACATGCTATCAATCATATCCTAGAATTTGTAAATGTTCTGGTTTAATTGTAGATGTGATCTGGGCGTGTTTACTTGTGTGGCAAGGCCCGTCACCAAAGGGTGTTGTTTCTGACCACAGCACACATCTTTTCCATTAGCACTTTTCACCATTTGTCAACCTCTACAACCTGTGAAAAAAGTGTGATGGCCAACATTAACTGAAACAAAACCTAATATGGTCTGAGTTTAAAGTCTTTTATTAAAAATTATGACAAGCCACTGATGGAAATATATGAAAAGAATTCTAATTAAAAAGATGTGGGTTGTGGGCAGAAACAACACACTTTTGTGACAGGCTTTCAAACACAACTTAACACAGTCAAATTAGATTTACTATTCACTAAACATTTTTATTCTAGATTAAAATCTATATTCAAAGGATATGTAAATGTTTACAGGATGTAAACAGCTTCATAGATGTGTCCCAATTCATAGCCATAAACTTCAAATCCACCCAACTCTATCTTATCCAGGAGAAAATGATGACGTTCGGCCGTTGGTTCTCAAATTACTCTCAACTTTTAGCCATTTCCAACTTTCAAAAGCCTCTCGTACATATATTCCTGTTTTATTTATAAATTGGTCATTGGCCAAAGAAATGGGAGTCACTTAACAAATTGCACATTTTGCAGATTCTTGTTTTCGTATTAATCCAAATGAAGGTTGTGCAAAAGTTGAGAACACATCTGGTAACATGTCTCTCTTTTGTTGCTGCATTATTTATGACAATAGTGACATCTAGTGGTCAAATATTAAATTCTACCTTTTTGTCTGTAATGTAAAAATAACTAATTGAAACCAGTTTGTTT
Organism: Danionella cerebrum; assembly: GCA_007224835.1. Classification (NCBI taxonomy): domain Eukaryota; kingdom Metazoa; phylum Chordata; class Actinopteri; order Cypriniformes; family Danionidae; genus Danionella; species Danionella cerebrum. Next base: position 450,330 of record SRMA01026792.1, on the reverse strand, counting down.
TCAACTACTTTCATATTCATCATGTGATGTGATGATCAGAATTCAGGTGATCTACAGTAATAGAAACATTTATTTACGGCTAAAACAAACCAGTTGGCTCTGTGTGCTGTGTAAATAATCAGCCTAAAAAGTGAAAGTTGAAAGTAAAATGGTTTAGAGCTTCAGTGAGGGTCTATATGAGGCACGTGGTCCCCTGTTTATTTTGAACATTTACCAATAGATGTGCTTCTTTTAAGAAATACATTTAGTTTTGGATTTTCATTTTAAATGTTGTGTATTTTTAAAAAGATGTCATGTGATTCATAAGACATCGGTAAACAGCAGATCCTGTTTGACTGAATATTTGCATCCGTATAAACAGAAGATAATGCTCTGCCCCTGTTCTATTTCATTTGGACAGTGAACAGTCTGATGTAATGTTTTAAATAAAAAAACACCATAAGAAGAAGTATCTATGCTTTTACAATCGTCCACAACTTGGGTAGACCGCTTGAATCAGTATTTTAAACAAAAATCCTCAGGAATATGGGTAAGAAATAAAGTATTTTTTTTTATTTTGGACATTAAACATAACAGATCCAGGTCATATTTGTGTAAATCTGTGACCATGTGACAGTGAGACCATCAAAGCACTGTGAGAATGCTACGAGGTCAACTAACTCCCTCCGCCAGCACCTCCTCAAAAATCTGTCCGCTGAAGATCTGATGACATCCCTGCTCTCTCAGGGTCGACACATTTCTTTATTCTGAGTTCAGGTAATGGTCAGCTTCCTCTAGCGGCTTCACTGTGGCTCTCCATCTTTGCAGTTGAGGTTCTTCTAAAACATGTTAAGTTTTGAGGAAGGGCGGAAGTGTTGGTTTTTGTCTTGAGTCTCATCTCAGAGAGGGTTGGTTTGGGGGTGGGATCATATTAGAAACACTGGCTCAAATTAGATGGTTAAAAAATGCAAAGGAATTCGAAAACCTATATGTTTAGAAATTCGGAGTGTAAAAATATATTGCTGTGCAATATAAAGAAACATAAAAATATTTATTGTGGAATTATCATCTAGGAGCCAGAGCAAGCACCAGAAACAGCAGTGAAACTTTTGTTTTATAAACATACATTATATTAGTCAAGTCAAGTGTAGTTTTATAGGGCTATTATGCAGGTGCTTCAAGGCAGGAACCTAATGTAGATTAGTTCTAGTCAGAACATTATAAATGTATGTTTAAAACAAGGTCTTTCTCATTTATCCGAAGTTCAGAGAATATTGGTTTAAAACTCAAACATATTGGTTTAAAACATGTACCGAAGTGCTGTACAGTTTGGAGAATTAATCACTATCTCTTACTACAATAAAACCCTGAGTAAACCAATATAAAACATATAATCACTAAGTGTGAAACTAGGTTTAGACCAATTGCATGAAATGTAATCATTTCCTTTGGTAATTACATATAACTTAGCACACAGGTTGAAAAACATGGGGTATTGGCACCATGTTTCAAAGTTTTGTGTAAAGACACTTGTTCAGGAAGCTTTGTTTGCGGTCATTACTCAAAAGACTCTTCAGCAGGAGAATGTGCAAGTGTACCTACAAGAAATGCTGCTGTTCTGAAGGGTCACTCCAAATATTGGTTTAAATTGGAACTTTCCCTTTGTTCATTGACTGCATTTTATTCTTTGATGCAAATAAATGATTTACACTTCCATGTCTGTCAGAATTCTCTATTTATTGCATTTCCCACACTTGCTTAAACCGTTATACTGTACTGATAATTTGTAGGATTGTTTTAAATGTATTAATCTTATTAAATGAAGGAAACAACGTTCTATATTGTTTCTAGACCGTGACCAAGAGCCTACCCTTAAATACTTCCATAATCGAGTATTGCTTTAGCTTTTTCAAATTCACATTTCAAAAACACATTTCTGCCAAATAAAGTAATTATATAAACCTTTAGAGGCGCTACAGCTCAAGTTTACAAGCAGACTGTATTTAGAGACTGGCTATTCTCTTTAATGACCAGTGGAGGGCAGACGAGGATTAAAGAAGTTTAAAAGACGTTTCATAGACTAGTTTTCATCCGCTTTGATTGTTATTTCATCACATCATTGTTATTTTATTAAAGCTTGTATATATGAAACGTGTTACTGGGGTTTTCGGGGGGTGAGGTGACAGTCACCGTGAGAGGGCTTTTTAAGCTACAACATGCGCCAAGTAGTATTTAGCCGGTAAACAGAATTATTGATTCAATTTAATGACACTGATTTAAAAACACACGATATAAAGGGCACCACACACGTTAGATGCACTTCTTATCTTCTTTGCACTTCACAAAACAAGTCTCGAGGACTGCTGAGGGCGCTATTTTATCACTCAGGCTTTGAGATCTAGTGAAGCGGCATCACTAAACAAAATGGCCGGTGTTTACTAAATATATTTCATTGTTGTACGTGTGTAAGAATTCCTCGAGAACACATACTTGAAAAAGGAAGAAAACATGGTCACACAATTCTTTTTTGACAATCTTGGTGTTTATTTTTAAGTATTGCATTTTAACTCACAGCTAGAATCAGAGTGCATGTTTACAAAGAATGGCCACAAGTTCTTTAGGACCTCGGTTCTTCCCCGGTTGGAAAAGCTTTGCCTTTAACAGACCCATTTCCCCTGGTCTCTTGACAAAACACAGATGCTGTTTCAGGATCCGTTGAACATTTTTCCTTTTCCTCCGGAGCAACTGAGATCAGAGAAGTGTGAAAGCTGATCCCAGACCAGCACCAATTCTCTGAATCCAGGCCTGGATCGGTGGCCTCAAAAACGACAGTCCATTCTCATCAAAAAATATTAAATAAAAGAGAACAAATAAAGCACTGGCATCTCAGTATGGGCCCTGGCTTTAAATAGTGCAGATTCTTAAACCAAAAAAAAACATGAATGAAAAGGAGAAACAGTAAAAGACAAAAGCAAGGTGTCCTCAGAGGAAGAAGACGATGATAGAGGTTCTTGTCGGTGGTTTGGCCAGGTGTTGATAGAGCACCGCTTTTGAGTTCGATTCAAACGAACGTGCAAACGCATCCTCCACACAATTAAAACATTTGTTCTGAACAAAAAGGATTAACACCCGACTAAACAGTCAACGCTAAACTCTTAACAGGGGTGAGTACAACTACGCCACAAATATGGGCCGTCAAGCAGTCACCCAACAGATGCTGCAACGCTCCGTACAGGCAGAATGATTCAATTGGCTTCAATGTGCACTAAAAAGCAGCCCTGCATTCAGGAAGATAAAATATTAAAATTATAGGTTACGCTTAAGAGCAGATCAAGGAATGAAGGAACTAAGAGGGGAATGCCGTTAGCAATCTGGCGAATGAAATAAGTTAATCCCTTTCTCCGCTTTCGGATCAAGGAGAGAAATAAATACAACTTGAGGGAAGCAAATCAAGTCTGAATGCTTCTCGTCACACAAAATAAAAAAAGAGTTTAACATACAGTACAGCGGGAAGCAGGAGCTCGAGACGATTGCGTCGATTTTGTTTGCAAACGCTACATACTCCTCGTCCATAGCACACGATACTAGTAGTGGAATGCCTTTCAGCTTTATCAAATAAAACGATGAATAAACAAAATAATTGAATAAATAAATGAGTGCCACTCAGAGCTGGCATGCCTTTAACAGAGGTCCACCGACCACTGCCTGCGGTCACTCGTGTCCGGTTTGACTTCACTGTTGCGTTTCTTGTCGTCTTGTAACTCCACGGAAAGCCACAGAATTAAACGAAATTCATTTAATTCGGCGGAATGAACAAATTATACTGTTCATGCCACTGCTGAAGACTCTCGAGAGGAAGATAGTCAATCTTTGCAAAAATATAATTTCAAATGCACAAAACACAAGACGTACAGCAACAGAGGCAAGTTCTACCTTTTTACGTTCAATTTATTAAACTATTTATGTACAAAAACGAGCAAGTTGGCGTCGCTCTTTTGGACGGACACAAGCGTTGTGTCTCAGGAGCAGGAGTGCGAATGTGTGGATGGGACTATAGGAGTTTATTGCTTATAGAGACATCTAGTTAAAGACGGGGCTGGGTGTTTCTCTGACGTGGCGCCAGGTCTACTGAGGGCTCTCTGTGCGCTCCAGTGCAAGATCGCTGGGTTTTAGCTGCTGTGCGGAAAAGTTTTCCACACTTCAAATGCACCAAAACATCCCATAGCCATGGGATGGTTGTGTTTTCGTTGATGAACGCAGCAGATCAATTCTGCTTTATGGTTGTCACGTAGCACCAATGACAGTCCTCATCACTGTAAAGCAGTGACGTAAGAACGATAAGACCAGATGGAAAGATACGCTATTTTGAAGTTGATAAAACATTTTTGGATTGGGGTTAGTTTCACTAGTGACCAATTCATGACCCGTTCATGTCAAGAATAAACAATCAGGGGTTTCGATTAAAAATGAACATCTAGTTTTACACATCTAAACTTTCCTTTAGGAAAAAAAGTGGGATTTAGACACTGACATTAATCAGGATTTCTCATTTGGGGATAAAACCATCTAAAAACCCAGTTAAAAATCACAATCACAGATTGTTTCCATCTCATTCATATTCTCTCGGATACATTCACAAACCTAAAAATCAGGCATTCTACCGTTTACGGGGGCGGAAGGTGTTCTGGTCACCTGACCTAAATAGAAGTCTCTGATTGGCCGAAGGAGAAGAGGTTGCATGGAGGCGGGACTTGTTTCCAGGGCAGGGATGGAGAGAAAGTGTATGTGTTAGTGTGTGTGGCGCTCGTCTTATGAGCTGAAGGCCAGTTTGATGCTGCAGGAGGAGTAGCCCTCATCGCTGGCGGTGCTCTGGAGGCTGCTGTGGTCATCCAGATCGCTGGTGCTGGCCGAGCTCACACTGTCCAGCTCGGCAGGAGAAAACTCGGGGCCCTCTACATCCACTTCCATCTCCTCTGTAAGAGACAGATTCACACAATTTTCAATTAATCACCAAACCGTATTGGACACAATGGTTGACCAATTGTTGACACTGTTACCTTGGTCAGAGTCAGATCTCTCGGAGCAGACGGTAGAACCCACACTATCAGTTCGGACCCTCTCAGACTCGGATGCGCTCCCGCCGTCCCGCAGCAGGTCCAGGCGCCGCCGAAGGTGACGTTGCTCTCGCTCCAAATTTTCCAGCTGATACCGAGACCTGCGGTCCGCCTCCTCAAGTTTCTACGTAAAGATAAAGAGTGAATGTTTTGAATCACTACAACGGGAACCAATTCGCACAATTCTAAGTTGATTCATTATGATGAAGGTCTTCTCGTCATAGAAGAATTTATTGAGTAATTGATTTATTTATGTACATCCAAAATCCAAAGACTGACCCCACCCCTTTTCGTCATCTTTGTAGCGCAGTCTATTATCTTTGCTAAGTAATTGTGTTATGTTGTTGTTGAGCATAAAGGAAAACATTGTCATCTTTTTATCAAACAACTCGTTGAGAAGGCAGTAGGCAACTTTTCATGTCAAGAGGGGTTGGGGTCACTGTATAGAAAAACAAACATTTATTTCCTTTTTTTATACAGACACCGAGTGTATGTGCATGCTACAAAGTGAGACGTCAATCTGTATACTTCAGGTAAACTCTATTTTAGGTGCAAAAACATTTTCTTCAACAGGCATATAACCAGAAAGATTCCAACCTACAACCCATGATTTGAAACCAATAGAAAAGGAGGGGTGTGTTTAGCCAGAGTATAACTGATGGATTTATTTACTACAGTTCTGAGCGCAGTTTGGATCAATAATCCCTCCACACGTGACCCTAGTGACCTTTTAATATAATACGCTTGAACAGTGCAACATATCCCCTAGCTAAATCCACCAATATGCACCCACACACATATAGAGTATATAACTGGTCAGGACAGCTCAACCTGTTATGGAAGTGGAAACCAGTGGAACATCCGATGAAACAAACTGAAAATACAGTTATCATTACTGGCATATTTTCAACAATAGAAAGAATCCCACACACATTTTCCACAAAGAACTCTTGAGGAAAAGAAACTGATATAACTTTTAAAGGGTGCGGCTCAAAGAATTTTTTTAAGTGTTTCAAAAGTGGAAACACGAATTGACAATGGTGTAAACATTCATACGCTTAGCTGAAAAAACATGTCGCAACCAAAACCCATTTTCTCGATATTTGGAGTTCACCAGGAAGTTAGCTAAAAGTACCTCCTGGTGTTTCTTGAAGGGACTAGAGGAGGAGATGGCTAGGAACCCAACTAAATTGATTAAAGGCATGACTTATTTCAACAGCTATTAAAAAAAACTACCATCCGAAGAGGAAATCTTCAACCATTTCCAATTTGAAATCTTTTAACATTTAAGGAATTTGGACAGCCAACATTTTCCTGTACTCAATGTCAGTAGATTTGTAATCCGCCAAATAGTGGCCATTCTCAAATTCTACAAAGAAGATTTGACTTCCTGTAAATCTAGAAAAGAAAGTGGTCCTCCATCATCCTAATTATAAGCAACAACACCAAATCATAAAATGTAGTGGAAGATCTAAATCTAAAACTCAGATGCACCAACAATTTAACAAACTAATAAGTATTTGACTAGTTATGAATAGATATTTTTATAGACACTTTTAATAGACAATTTTCCAGCTAGTGTGGGCTTCATCTAGGAACCCATTTTGAATTGGAAGGATTGGTGGTCATGCCAATCTTCAGGCATTAAGCTGAATTGGAACAAGTTGCTTAATGGCAACACGGCGATGCAGTGGATATCGATGTTGCCTTTCAGTTAGATGGTCTCTGGCTTGAGGCCTATGTGGACTTTGCATGTCAAGCTCTTGCATGTGTGAGTTTCCTCTAGAGGAATCTAGTTCACTTCCACAGATATATTTTGGGTGAATTGAACAGTCTTTTATTAGAAATTGTTGGCCAATAAAGGTGGTCTGGAAAAAATAAATGTGGTCTGGTTCAGGGTTCCCAATATGAGCAGGAGAAGCTCAGTAGAACATTGATGATTGAATAAATTGTTTAGGGTTTGTAAGTTTAGATATTACTAAGACCAGACTAAATTCATGGGAAAGTCTAGGGGACATGAACCTAAATTTATTGGATGAACCAATACTGTTTGTTGAGTTCCTAAGTGGGCAAACTGTTGACAAAAATGGTGAAATGGTACATGTTTAGGTATACACACAAAAGAGAAATCCAAGAATACACTAGGCCACAACTCTGATCTCATTTGTTTACCTTTATGTGTGCTTTGGCCTTGTTGAGCAGCCCCAGAGTGGTGTGTCGGCTGCACTCTGGTCCCAACGGGATAAGAGCCTTCAATCGCTCCAGACATAAGCGAAGGTGAGCTCGTCTGGGGAAAAAGAACACAAACACACACACACACACACAAAACGTAAGCTTTGTAGGTACAAACACACCCTCAGAACATCATCTTGTTGTGCCTGTGTAGTTTAACCAATGGCTTATTCTCTACCCTGAAAACAAAAGCACAAAGAAGCACATGCACACACACACACCCATCCACCTGCAGACATTTACACACGGTTACTACTGAGTGCCTGGAGACAGTATTTTAGGAACTTAACAATAGGACTTTGTTTGACACCCAGGTGATGTGGGAAGTTCATTACGCTCAGTATTCGTGACTGAAACTAAAACAATGGGCTCATTTTTACTAAATACCAACGATATTCAGGAAATACCTAATGTGCATATTGGTCCTTATTCATATTAAAGTCTATAAATTACCCGCAATAGCAGAGAACATGACAGTAAAAATGTAATATTCAGTTATTTACACTTGTTAAGTCTTGTATTTTGCTTGTAAAGTTATTAGTCATCCAAGTTCTTTGAGTCACACACTATGAATACAGCCCAGACGGCATTTTTTAATTCCGAGCCAAGTCCATCATTTTGTTTTCTTTCATTTTTGTATCTCTCTCATTACTTATTCATAAATTTGTGTGCCGACTGGATGAACCAGATTCCTGAGCGCGCGTTCCCCACTAGGGAGAGGCTTATTGTAGTCTTACCATTATTTTCACGGCTCACATTTTTCTAGTACACAAATATAGAGCATATCCTCAAAATAAACACAGTTTTAAATGTATACAAACAGATTTCGGTATTTCATTCACTACAGCTGCAAGAAAATTTCCATTGGTTCAATTTTTCATATTTCTTCTGATATGTGACCTTGCACACAAATTTTATATTTATTTAAATATTGTAAACAGCATATAAGTTAAAGGAAAACTAAATTCTAAAAATGTTAAGACAGTAAAGCGAAGAACACCATAGTCTAGGTTGATTTGGATTATAGCTTGTGAAATGCTCCAGCCACTAGGAGGCAGCAACATCATTTGTGCACATTCTGTTTTTCAATAAAAGTTTTTTGCAGACGCTTGTGTTTACTGTATTTCAGTAACTTCACGATACATTTATGACATTTGTGCATCGCAATAATATATCGTCAGACCCCTAATGCTAAGCTATGCTAAAATACCTCGTTAAGCGCTTGATAATTAATGTTAACAAATTGTTTCTTTTTAACATATTACAAAGAGCAGACAAAATAACTTTGAACACCTTTTAAAATGATGGTTTCAGGTCCTTACACATAATTTACTGAAATACCTACAATTCTAACTGTAACAAAAATGACTTCATAAACATTACCCAAATAGTTCAAAACCGGCTGCAGACGTGCCGTCTACCGTCTCAGCCACACAAACAGGCATGTGTGAGCTTGTGTACGGCTGATAGCCATCAACGAATGTGTCTGTAATTGTGTTATTGAGGCTTTTCGGCACTAATTCCTTTTGCATTCCTCCTTATCGACAATGAAGATGGCTGCTTTCTTTCCTTCACACAAATGCACACATGTCTGTCTGGCCTTTGACAATGGCGGTTGATTTATCAGCAGCTTTATCACAATGTCTGAGAAGCACCAGGAGGGCACTGTTATCAGGACACCAGTCTCTCCTTCGCACACAACTGTCTGCTTTCGTAGTGCGCCTCTGGACATTGATTGATCTACCTGCTGCATTAATAGCTACAGGGGGCAGATTGGTATTTTAAACCTACTTGTAGCTCATACAAATTGCGGTATTGGGTTTCTAGGTCGTATAGACCAACCAATCATCAAGGCTAGAGTATGTAACCTGAATATCTGTTAAACACTTCTCACGCCATCCTCATATCAACTGTCTACAGACATAATGGGCGTCATGTCACAGGCTCATGCAGTGGCTGCTGGGAAGGCTGTATGTGTGTGTGTTTGCTTAAGTCATGATAAATGACGTTGTTTCAGTCGCCAGTCAGAGTCTGTGCCAAACAATAATCAGCAAGTTGGGTATCTTGGAAGAAAAACACATCTATAAAACATCTTATTATGACATCACCCATAAACCTCTTTGTGTTCAGTCTGAAAGGAGGCATTGCAAGACAAGAGTTAACAATAATGTAAAAAAAACAAACATGGACAAACGAAAGCTAGGTGTGTTTCAGTTACTATGAATAACCTGCAGAGTGCCTGAGGATCTGTCCTCAGGAAGGTTATGCAATCCAGTTGAACTTTATTGCAACTTTGTTCCAGAACTTTGCAGTTGGCTTCCTAGATAGACAGTTGCCTGATAATGAGGCTTTCTAGACGCCTAAGAACGTTACATGCTGAATGTGAGCAAAGCAAGTCTTAAATTCAGAAAATTTATGTTATTTTAAGTTTATTTGGGAAATGTTTACTGAAACTTTCAGTTATCCCACTTTTAGAAACAACATAATTCGGCTTGGCTTTGGCTTAATTGCCACGGTTTGCCTTTGTGTGTCCACCGACATCCAGTATCAGTTCTGAGTGGACACTCCACTACACCATTCTAGTTCCGCTTGGTGAATCATATCAAATGTGACATTTTTTGTTTTTCAACTTCACATTTCTTATCGCATTGTCTATCTCTCGCCACCTCTTCTGCAGGCAGACAAAAAAGGTCTTCACCTCTTTGCTTGTCTACGGTTGAGACATCCAGTCAACGGTAGCCTTCTTTGTGGCCATTCACTGATCTCAACAACTGACCAGTCAGTGATAAACAAGATTTTGTGACACCCCTTGGTCTAATTCAGCCTGCTTTTAAAACCTCATCCACATGAGTACGATAAAAGATCAGATAAAGGGTACAGAATGTGATGGAAAAGCTCCCAATTGTATGCCGAGGCAAACTGTTATAAAACAGGTCACAAAGTTTGTCAATACATTAAACAATTTTCGGAACTTTTTTGTGAACTAAAAGTGAAGCAAACGAAGGAGCATAGAACGCACCCCGATCAAAACCCATGGGCACCAACAGGAACTCACTCATTTAACCGAAAGAGCGATGCCGCAAGTTTCGCACTGCCGTATTGGATTTATTTTTCATAAGGAGAATGACCAATGAAAGCTGGCTCTTTTGATGACGTGAGTAGGATGTAAAAGAGCCCCTTTTTTAACAGAGTTGGCAATTTAAAAAAAGTTTTCCCTAAATAGACAAAACAGCTAAGCTTTTAGCCAACACATACTCTACTGTTACCTTGTCTTAACTCAGATAAGAGATGCTATGAGAGATTAACCACTTCACAACAAGTGTAGACATCATTGGTGACATTCTAGATGTAACAATTACAGAGTAGCTGACTCGACTTCAACTTGTAACTCAGACATTTAGAACCATCTTGCTTAGATCAGAAAATATAATGAAACTTTGCCAAGCCTCTCAGGTCTGGGATCTGTAATAAAAGTACCTCATGTGCAGTTTTACCGTTTTTGCTATATAAAAAAAATGCAGCTGAGGACTCAGCGTTCTCCCACATGTTTTTAGGTAATGAAGAGCTGATTTGGTCCAAGCTCAGGTTTCAAGAACTAGATACCCAAACTTGATTCGTGATCGCTCTTGTTGGGCTAGGGCTGAGCTAACATAAAGTCCCTCAAAGCTTTTCCTTACTGCAAATGATTATGTTTATAAGTAATCTGGTTTTACACCACACCTTTAAAATGTCTTAAAGGTAACCTTTACAAATGAACAGCATTTAAAAAGAGGTTTACAAAAGAAAGTGACAAGAATGTTTGTGAAACTGTGAAGAACATTTTTCCAAAATAAAAAGAATATTTCTTTACCAGTAGAGTTTTGAGAATCATTTCTGGTTTTACTGGATCATTAAAGCGTCACGTATAGTCATGCTCCACAAGTGGCTCAACACCATTTTCCAAGTGAGTACTTAACTGATTAATCATCATTTTATGTTAACCTTTGTAACCTTTACAAAATATTCCGTTTTTTAACAGGTTAGCAAAATGCAGATGCACTGTATTATTTAAAAGCAAACATATTGAGATGTAATTTCTTTATTATACCTATTCTGATGGCACAGTACTCTGTGGGCAGCTTTTTTGGAGCAGAGCAAACGAATGACCCTTGAATTTAATCGTGGGTGTGCAGAATCTGTGCTTCAATGCTGTTGAATCTGTTCAGATCCACCTCTGGTTTTCTCTCCTCTGCATTAGTCACACAAAACCCCTCTACGACTGGGTTTAATTATAACTCATTGCAAACATGCATCTGACACAGAAACATGTTCAGACCTGCCCTCTCTTGCACCCTGAGCAAAAAAATGTTATTGTGACAGAGCGTACACTTCGATTGACTCATAAACAGACGCACTCATCGTCAGGGTTGTTCTAAAATGTTGGCTTCCATTTATTATCGAATGGTTGTTAGAACAAATCATCAAATAGATGGTTGGTTTGATGAGACAAAGACTATAGATAGCAGAACAGTGAAACAATATTCCACTCGCTCTTTTCTCTCATCTAGAGGGGGGTTTATTAGGGATTGACGACACATGCTTGCCCCAGATTCTGCTTGGTTTACTGGTAAATAATGAATGTACTTGGAATAATTTCATGGTTCTGACATTGTAATAACTAATGTCAAGGTTAAGAGGCAGCATACACAATGCAGATATTCCAAAGCTGTAATCAGAATCAAGAACATAAAATTATACACAAGAAGCACCATACACCACTTGCTTCATCTACAGCACGGATTCTCCTGGCTTCCCGATCAGAATTACACCAAGAGACAAAAACACAGAGATTGTTGTTGAGTCTTGTTTAGATCCTTTGAATCTTTAACCGTGCACACAAACCACTGGTGTATTTATAGCAGCAGCGCCATGCAATATACATGAAACCCAGAGCCATATGATGGAACGGAGATAACATGCAGACACTGATGCACACTAGAGAGACAGGGTTTTTTTTCCAGCGGATTCCCCCTGTTGTGTATTTTTCTCCTTTTCCTCACATGACGGCTTCTAAGCATCAGGTCATGTGGTTAGGTTATTGCACACCAGAGCGTATTTTGCAGAAGAAAATCCGACTGAGCTTCATGGAGGCTACATATATTTTTAAGCTTTGATTTATTTACCAGTTTGACTCGATGCTTTAAATCATTATATCTAAACGAGTGAACATGCAAACACGTTCCTATCATATCAGTAACAGCTCTTGAACAGCTCTCAGATTAAATGAGTACAGTCCTCCCCCACCACATAAACACTCACAGATGGGAGGCCATTATTGGTGCTGGTGTTCTGTTTTTCTGTAATCTGGCTGAAAACTAGACAAAATGCAAAGTGAACTGGATATTAAACCACAAAAGCAACAGACTGGGAATAAAAGTAGCCTTTAAATGTGGGCAGTAGAGAGGAGGAGGAGGTGGTTACTGATGTAAAGTTAGGAGGTGGGGGTAGTCAGGATGGAGATGAATAAAAGAGGTAGGAGGAAGAGTGGTGAATATACAGTACAGACATTGTGACGGCACTCTATGTAAACATGCATGCAAACAAAGAGGCCTCTGAGCCATTCATGGGGTAAACTAATGACTGCGTACAGTATAATGCATAGGGGGCCAGAGCAAAAATGTGCATTACAAGTGGGACAAAAATGACTTTTTCATCAACTAAAAACTGGTAGATTACATGTAATGACCAAAGGAAACCATTTACAACGTAAATTGTAACCGTATTATTAAAAACACTTTCAAAATCTTAGAATAAACAGAAAAAAAACAAACATTAAATGGTTACATTTGAGAACCAACCCACCTAGTAACTGAAAATGTTTTGGTTAAACCATGAAACTCATCTAGGATGGTAAAAATAGCCTTTTATATGAGATTAAATAAATGTTTAAAATGGAAATGTTAAAAGAAAATTTTTTTTTGCAGATTGTCCAAAATTGGTGATTGCAAGCCAAATCTTTAATAATCACCTCTTTTCATGCACCACAGGGTGAATCAAGTAAATCTACTTTTAAAATGTAAATGGTTTTTACAAATTACCTTCAAAAAGCTTTTGGTGCAAACACAACTTTACATCCAGATTTGATTTTTTAGGGTATAGATAATTCCCAAGTGCAGATATTCTTGTTCGTATGTTTGGCCATCCTTAAGCCAACCTTGGCCAAAATTAGCTCTGTTTTGCATTATTTTTCTAAATAAAAACAAATGTAACACCAATCCCCTAGTTCTCTAAACATAAGTAGCCAAAACAGTTTTATATTTAGCACTTCAAAACCAAGTACCATGAAATGCTCTTTGATTGGCTGATCTTTCATCTTTGGGCGAGCTTTGTGGTGAGTCTTTGCAAGTATTCCCTTGAAACCTAAAAAAAAAATAAAAATGTACATTGGGCCTAAGACTTGGCCCTGTTATGCCTAGACAAACGTCTACATCAATGCACACTACTTGGAAAGTGCTGCAGTCCACAGGGAAATAAAGATGAACATTTAAACTCAGAGAGTGACAGCTGTGGTATTGCAAGGCCCACTCTGGCCCATCAGTAACACATGGATTAGTTCACACGTGCTGAGCTGTAATCTGCGCCGCACAGCACAGACCAGCAGACCCCACTCACATGCCCACAGAGTTATGTGTGTGTTTGGTCATGTGATTGCAGCCCCATCCCTAAAGCTCCTGCAGATGGCCTGTGCATGGAAAACACTAATTCTCTATTGTAAAGCTTTCTATGTGTATTTCATTTAGAGGTTGTAATCTAATAAAAGTGAGGTGATCCCAAAAACAAATGGACCTAAATCTGAAATGTCACCAGATGTTTGGACCCTACTGCTTCCTCTATTCATCTTAGGAAATCTGCTCAATCCACTTTACCATCCCGGAAGGATGCCTAATCCAAGCACAAAATATACACAGAGGGCAAACCGCTATAGGTCTCTCCCATAAGCAGATCACAAAGCAAAGGATCACTGGTGCAGATCAATGTGGCTGGCTGTGATTGGACAGCCTTCAAGAGTGAATAGCTTGGTATAATGATTCCCAATGCCTATATGTGGCTCATGGCCTATATATGAGGCGCCATGGCCGTAATCACCAAATACGTTGAGAAGGATGTTGCCTTGATTAGTATCTGCCCAATAATGGGGTTTTCCAATTGTCAACTGTTAAGCATTTGCATTTGGTCCAACGTCCAGCAACAACTGCATTCCACATTTTATCCGATGTAGAAACCAATGATTATGATATTGACGTTTCTTCTTCAAAAGCCGGTAAATCAGGAATGTGGAGGCTTTAGACTGGAGGATTCTAAAAACGTTGGGTGTGGTAGTATAACAGGTTTTACAGTGTCGCCACCAATATGCGTCTGTTTGTGGGTTGCATCTGTTACCGTATTCACCAGTCTCCATTAGTGTTGCATTCGTAGGAAGACTGTCTTACTTTTAACAAGGTGTACTTTACACAACATTTTAAATGTGGGGCAATACAGAACTGTGGTGCCCTCCAAATCTCAAATGTTCTGTCTTGCTATTTCAACAAAACTGCCACAGGGTGTGTCCTTCCTTTTTGACTCACCCAAAGCTTTGTCACTCTTGCACAGCATGAGTCTGCGACTACGCATGCTTTGCAAACATGCCCTGGCACGTGTGCAGGTCTGCATTACTTAATTGACCAAAGATCACACTTCCTAAGCTGCTTTTGCTGGCCAAGAAAAGCTTAGGAGGCATCAGGATAGAGAGAGAACAGCAAGTCCTTACTTCCTTTCCAGGGGTTTCCAGGATTCCCATGGAAGAAGGAAGGTACACACTCAAGAAGTCAGATAGGACAACAAGTTTGTCAGAGAGCAAGTTCTTGAAGAAAAGATGGATGGTATACTATATTCCACACGCCCTTTACACCTCATGATACTCTTTGTGGGTGGAAGAGTGGTGCAGCCAATCACCCTTTCTTCTTCCACGTTCTGAAAAGATCTTTTCTTAGGACATTGGTCTATTTTCAGTAAGCCAGTTTGGCAGCTTTATTCCTGAGCCTGTGCATTCTGACTCTCAAACACAACGTGGCTCACACGCTACCAGCTTGCTAAACCACAGCCAAACACATTCAAGTGCAGGGGTCCAAAATTTTCAACCACACAACACCCATGATTGGAAATGGAGTCAGCATACTTGGTTAAATCTGACCGCCTCCTTTGCTCACACACATCACAACCTGGAACCCAAACCAAGCTGAGGAAGTTGAGGCTCGCCACATTTGTTCAAAGGCATCATAAGATCAAGCAAAGGATGGCTTGCAACAACACACGTGCATTATCTTTGTATGCGTCGCGGCTCTCAAGAAGTCGGAATGTGGTCACAAGGCTTTCATCTGTTTCCTCTTCCTTTCTGACTTACAAAATGCTGGTCTACAGCTTCTTCAAACAAAAACTATATCTGATGCATGACACAAAATGACAATCGACTGCCACCCAGGACCAACCGCGTCTGTCCGCTGAATGCTTTTGTTTAGTTCGGCAAGGTGTTTGATGGTTTTGAAGCTGCAATCTTTTTCAAGACTGAGGAAAGGATGGGATTTGAGATAGGACCAGGGTATGGGTGTTCAAATTTCACCAGCTAATAGTAATGCGGAGTATGGGGTAATATGGTTCAATAAGGGTGTGTCCAGTGACTCAGAGTTCATCATACGGTGTGTAATAATTGTGTGTGCTGACATTAAGGCAAGGCCTATTGCCTTTATCTCACTTAAACCCATGCAAACCCACATTGGCGTAGTAGCAACCCCTCATCGGGACATTATCTGAGAAAAACAGCTGGTTTGGGAGGAGATGAGTGTACTCGCAAACATAAACGTGTTTAAACAGAATCAACGTGAAACTCTGGTCAACCAAGAATTGGTCTTCACCACTTTGTCCAGACTTTTCCAGTCTCACCCGTGTCTCATTTACAAAGACTGGCATGCAAACTTGTGGAACACTCCTCGAGAAATTTGTGCTTAAGGAAAGTTAATCGTTCTCCAGGTCTTCAGTAAGAGGGTCACAAAGGAGTTCCTGTTCGTCTAGACAAGAGTTATTTTAAGTCTTTGAAGTGGAGCCTCCAGTATTTGCATGCACAGGGCCTAAACAGCAGGCTCCGCACAGTCAGTGTCTGTCGCCCATCAGATAAGAGCTCAAGAGACTAGAACGTACAGTCCATCAGCCACATACACTACCATACTTCAGCAAATGGGTGGCAATTTCATAGATAAACTCCATTTTGAAGTAGTCAGACTTAATTATCTACCCTAGCCACACAAACCAACCAAATTTCTGTATATTTCTGGAATATCTTACCATAAATAAGGAATGTAAAACATGTTTCCTAGTTTTTTTAGGCTACAAAAATATATGTATATAAAGATGAGGGTATAGTGTTTGTGCAGGCCCAAGAAGCGTGTGAGTCAAGCAGCAAGGGAATGCCTTGAGATTAGTAGAATTGGGTCGCCCACCTCTTTCACTTTTAAGCCACCATTAACTCAGGGACAAACCAATAAAGGTTGCAGGACTTCATATTGGTTCACATGTAAGCATTTTATAGTGGAGAAGCAATATCGCCTAAAATATTTGATATGATACTTTGTTGTATTTGTTGTTGAATAAATATGAATATATATTTCTACAGGGCTACATTTTCCTCTGGTAGCACCGTTGCTCAAAACCCCAAAATTTTAGGAATACTCATAATTTGGTAATATTTTGGTTAGCCTTCTAAAAAACGTGTTCGTTCTAACTTTAGACAAGATTATTATCCTAAATTAACTTTAGACAGATTATTATAAATGTTGCTGGGTAAACAATATATTTTCCGGGTTGTTCTTCGGGTAGATCCTTATTCAAGATTGAGCATTTATTATGCTAATAAGAAGATCAATCAATGTAGTTTGTGTAGTGTTTGTGATGCTGTTTACATTTAAAAAAAACGGTTCTTGCTTTTATA
The DNA here is from genome assembly GCA_007224835.1 of Danionella cerebrum. NCBI lineage: Eukaryota > Metazoa > Chordata > Actinopteri > Cypriniformes > Danionidae > Danionella > Danionella cerebrum. The sequence goes on along the minus strand of SRMA01026792.1, from coordinate 433,008 downwards.
AAAATAGTCAAGTGTTCTTACATGTATTCACAGGTGACAAAAGCAGCATTTTGAGCCCTGTTGTTCTTTAAGCCCTTCGCTTGGTTAAAGTTGTGAAAGGTTAGCAGCTACTCGAGAGTCCACTTTGCATACTGAACAACATCGTTGCATGTATTGTTATTATTGCAAGCAGTTATACATACTCCACATCCCTATCATGAAGATAATGCATATAGTGCCACCGTTGAGATGTATTTGTTTTCTTTGCAATTATTTGTGGCCAGCAGAGCTGTTTTTAAAATTCGTCTCCCACAATCCCATTAAGTATTTATTGTATTGCTATGTTTTAAGGTTTTCTGTAAATTGTAGGTCCGGGCATTATTATAAATAATTCAATTTTAAAATAGTGTGCCAAACCATCTCTCGGCATATTGTGCCTTGTTGTTTTTTTAACCGGCCTTAGATACAAGTGATTAAAAGTCGGAACCTCAACAACCAGAGCTAAAAGCATGCGGAACACTAACGAAAGCTAGCAAATAGAGCCATGCTAATAAACTTTAGCTATATCACTGTAACTTCACAAACTTGTGATTAATATCTTCCACCATATTCTGAATTGGTCTTAAATAAATATATATTAGTCGTAAAATACTCACCGATTTTTCTCCAGCTCATTATGTGTAGACCTATAAAACAAAACGGAAACAAGGAATAAGCAAAGCTATCGAAGAAATAAATGCATTTTCACCATAACCTACATAAACTTTCTCTAGCTCTCTGCACACAGCTGCTAGATCACATGCAGAAAAACCTTGGACAGATGAATGAGGCAATGCATCATTAAAGGTTTCAATAGATTTGCTAATTTATCCTTATTAAGGGGTTGCACCAACTCCCCCATCGCAACCAATCCAAAGGCTCCATAGGGACTAATAAAGGCTCCTCTAAATGACCCACATGTCACTGCAAGTCTTTGTTAGCTGCAAAAAGACAGAGAAATGAAGTGTGCAGAGCAGAGAAAACCAGCACAATGACAACCCTATATTCAAGCATGTGAGCAAGCTCTTCTCTTCATACAATGACTGAGTGCCAGTGGATGCTTTTTCTCTCTCGTCCTCGCTGAGAGCACGAGTCAGTGTTATGTTAATAATGTAAAGTGAATCAGCCGTCCCCCTTAGAGGCTCTTTGTATGGCAACACGCTGAAAAGCTTTCGCAATGCTCCAAATGGCAGGCCAAACCGGTGCAGGGCAATGCTGTTGCAGCACGATGTGACTTCAGCAAAGGCCTGTTTCTCCCTGTGGATCATGTGACCACTTCCTTTTACTGGCGACTATTAATACCAAGAACATGTTTCTGGCATCCCGTCGCTGACCTTATGGTATTGCAGCTTCTGCTCCGGAGGATGCCTGTGAGCTCAAGGGGGAGGTGGAATGGTACGGTTGGAAAGCAGGTGAAAAATCCAAAGGGTTTTTTTCACAGCTTTTAAATCATGAGAATTTGGCTTGTCAATGTGCATTCTGCAACAATATGCACCAATATACAATTTAAATGTGATATTCCCTGGGATATTCTTTGATAGCAACGAGTGCAGGTTGCTAACTCGGTTAATATATCCCACATAAAAGCAATATATGTGAAAATGTGTTTTCCAAGCAACCAAGTCACCATCTCCATTTTTAACAAAAAGGGGCTTTTGTGAACTCTCTTCAGGTCAGTCTTCTGGATCCCTGACATGCAAGCATGCCAGACGATCAGATAGTGTTCCCTTTGCATTCCCTCCTTCACTGAAGGCTTTGTGTACAGTAGCAGACCCACACCAGTCAGAGCTCTCTGATGCTTAGAAATGTAGTGAAATGGAAAAACCCTAAACATTTGAACACGCACAGCGAAGGATTAAAGCGTTTTTGAGCAATACGAAGTCCATGGCAAATTGCATTGTTTGTCATCTACAACTTTCTTATCACCAACAAATAAAAATGTCAGACAAAAGACTAAGCAGCTTTTCCTTTCATTTCCTCTTAACTTGTCTGCTTCACATATAGTTTGCATTAACACTATTTACATGTGGTTGCATTTCATAAAATTCTTGGGTTTCTCCCAAAAGAATATGCAAAATTCATAATACAGGGTTTTAATACAGTCAATCCCACTATTATATGCTCTCTGCACACTATGTACTACTTTCTTATTCAACAACCAGTAGATAAGTACCTACTCTATAGTATGAATAGAGTTGCTGAAGTGTAAGAGATGGTCTGTTGCATTGAATCATAGAATTGTGAATATTTTTGAACATAATAATCTTTCCTACTGATTAGTATGAAAGTACATGTATCAAAATGGCTATAATTCTTCAGTAATCACTGATGACGTAGAGGATATGCACATGATGTGATGTCACAGTACCCGGAAGTTGCAGAATGAGTGGTAATATTTATGCATTTAGGAAACGCTCATCCAAATCAACTTACAGCTCAGGAGAAAAAAGCAAACAGTTTGAATCAAGGTCAGTTAATATTAAGAAATGCTTTCAGAAAAGGCTCCAACTGATTCTGAATGAACCAAGTAACTATAAGTTTTTACAGTATTAGAATAAACGTGATTTGCTGTATTATTTAGAATTTGCCACTGTTTCGGGTCTGTTTGGTGTGAATAATAATATGAGGTAGTAATAATGCATTAACTACAGAAGGTCTAGCTAGCTAAAAGCTTATCTAATCAAAACTGTAATAAAATAATGTCAACATAAAACCAGAAGGTCTATAGACGTCTTCAGTGTTTTAATGTCATTCCCTGAGTTTAGTTTAAGCACATAAAATTGTCAGGAATTATGATTACTGGCTAAACCTCTACGCTTTTAGGAAGCTGGTTATCTGGTGAGTCAATTCTTTGTTTAACTTAAAGAGTGTAATCATCAGAATTATCCACCACTTTTCCACATTAAACAGAGCCTTGTTATCGCTTGTTGCGCCACTCAGTTAGGGGGCAGGGCCTGGTGGGAAGGTAGCCAATGCATACCCTGATGAACATCTCAAAAACAATACATGGCAAGTTTTCAAAAAAACTCAGGGCCTCATGCAACTTCCATGGAACCAGTTAAGAGTATCTTGAAAAACATTCATTTGCTTATTAAAAGTTGGTATCTATAAACACATTAAGCTGGAAATGTAGTTGCAGTCAAACGGTTGAAATGCCAGTTAGCTGATAACCGTTAAAATCACACGTTGAGAATTGTTTTCAAGCATAAACAAAAGACAAACAACGGATATTGCCGCATTTACGAGTTGATTTTCTATATTGAAATTGTAAAGGTTAAAGAAGTAAAAAAATATTTTAAAAGTCGCCTCGGTCTGTTCACCTTGGCTTTCCGAAAACAACAGTTGCTGTAAATAAGAGCCATGCGTTCAAGGGTCCGGGATAAAGCTAAACGGCTCATCTTGTAGAAAGCGAAAAAAGCTTAATTTTACCTCAGAAGATTTCAACACTACACATTAATTACAGATACGGGTCAGACTTGAAACAATGGTAACTATTGTAGCAGATTTTTGGTTCGACCAAACCGAAACCCCGCGGCGCCTGAAGGTGAGAGGACGTGAGTTTGGTCACGGTCCCTAAAGCGCTCAGCGCTGCAGCAGTTTGACAATCAGCTGAGAGCTCGCTCCCCTCCCCCAGAACAAAACATTACGATAAAACAACGGTTTTCACAAACTAATGTTCTATTAAACAGCATATTAACAAAGGGTGTAATTTAAAGAGACCGATGTTTATATCCGTGTCAACAACAAAACGACGGGCAGAAGCAACAACAGCATTTAACGTGAGGTCCCTCTCTTGCAGGTTTTTCATTTTCTCGTATGAAAGTGCACGGTGAAATCACGTGCTTACCTGTAGTGGTTGTTGTTGCACTTTTTATTTCTGAATTTCTTTTGTCTCTGGTAGTTGGAGTGCTGAATAGACGGAAAGGTCGAGGCATATCCGTGTTCACACTCTGAAAGAGAGAAACGTGTCACACCTGTGATCACACACACACACCAGAAACGAGCCAAGTCCCTTTAAATCCATCAAAACAACAAGAAGATCCCTGTTGATCTTTATGACACGACATAAACATGTTAGAAATTATTCAAAGAACCAATCGCGTACCTCTTTCTCTCCTGTCTAAATATTCCGCCGCTTCCAGTAACGTCTGAATGTTGAGCACAGCGGTCATCCTTTGAATAAAAGTCTAAATATATCTATGTTTTGATATGTGATCACGACGATAGATGTCACGCATCCAAAAGTAGCATTGAATAATCCTCTAGCTTGCTGGTTTTATTTCTATTCTGCTGAACCGTCGAGACGAGGTATTTACAAGAAATCAAGCGTAAATAAAACATCCGACGCCTGATTATCAAAGTACTAAAAGTGCTATACGAAAACAGACGAGTATAAAGTGTATAAAATTATTAGAAACCGGTACAAAAAGTCCCCGAGAGCACTGGCTGCGAAGTCCCTGGTGCTTGCTCGCTTTTCTCCTCCCCTGTTTGTTTACCTACTGTTTTAACAGCTGAGCGGATAGAGACCTCGCCGCGGTGCATTATGGGAAACGTAGTTATTTACCGAAATAGACCCTTAACTTTAAGATTACCTTAGGATGTACTTGTGTGAACTGAAGTGTGTAAAGGTGTTAAAAATAAATAAATAAAATATTTTAAAAGGATACTTGGATGAACGCATTACCAGGAATCTGAGGTTATGAAATGCTTTAAGTATGGAATTTCCCCTCCTGCATATGATTATTTTTATGCTAAGTAATGTTTCTGTATGTATTAACTTTATTATCCTACCTTTTTGAACACATGGCAAATCATGGCCGAGTCAGATTTTACATCACTAAAAATAAATAAGTATGCAATGGAAAATATGAGTAAACAAACAAAAAAATGTAATTAAATAAATCTACAAATGTACATATTCAAAAACAGAATTTTTAACATTAAGGTTTTGTTGTATGAATGAATTAAATCTAACAATAACTCCAATGAATGTGCCGTTTTTTACTGAACATTTTAACTTCCAAGAGTTTACAATGATATACAAACAGATAAATGGGAGATACAAAACTAATTAAAAAATAATAATAATAAATAAAACTGAATAAAAAAGTGGGATTTCCAAATAATCACTAGTTTTGTGTTTTTATATCCATATGAATAAATATTTTTTCTTAATATCTGGAATGTTTTAACTGCATTTTTGTTATTCTTAATTTTATATAATGACTGACAATATAATTTAACTCATAGCAGAATGCTATGTTTTGTTTGGAGTCTGTATATTTACATTTATGAATATGTTCATTCAGGACATAGTAATAAATGTGCCGTTTAACCGAGAGTTAACTTCAGCTCCCACAATGCCTCATTTCCAGCGCCGTTTAGCCGAGCCCGGCAACATATGACATCACAGCGCAAGAGCACAGTGATTGGCCAGAAACACTGGTAAGCCTCCGCCAACGCAACACGCTCTAGCCAATCAGAGCAGCGCAAACTACTCCATGTGCATGTCATGTGAACACACCCCCTAGGAAACAGGAAGGCAGTTTTAAGAACTCTTCTAAAGTCAGCTTTTACATATTTATATTTCAATGTTTTGTTCGAGCCGCAATGTAACGTAAAACACACAATTTAAAAAAAAATGATACGAAAAAGTATGAAATATATTTTAGTAAACTTTATCACCGGACCATTGTCGTTGTTCAGTTCGACAAAAAGCCCACATAATAATACGATTATAAACATTATCACAAAATACGTCAATTTTAATCTCGCGAAGAGTGTTATCACGTCTTGCAATCGGTGGTACACTCTGTGCTCAATTGTTGAGGGAAATGCGTGGTCTACCACAGTGAGAGGTGACGTCAGTGTGTATTTGTGCCAATAAGTGTTGTTTATTTATTTATTTTTCGTGTTTACGCTTGTCCAGAGGAATAGATGGCAAACTGTCTGTCTGCTTAAACAATACCAAGCTCCGAAATACCCACAGGACAGCGCATACCAGCCTAGGACACCCAGGTTACGATTTGGGACATTGAGTACGCTTCATAAGCAACTATTCACATGTGTAAACAGCTCTGTGATTAATTTGAATGTAGAAATGTGCAAACTGTCCCTGAATCACTTACTCTGTTTATAAATAGCCCCACAATCAAGCCATTTAGATGCTTAGGAGGTGTGTACTAAAATAGTTAAGTTATGAAAAATAATCTTCCTTCACGTGACGAAAACTGACTCCTTAAAAGCATTGAGTCTGTGCATCTCAAACGGAGGAGCTTTGCACATGTTCCTCGTCTACTTGGCTGATTGTTCGTTGAACTCAGTCCTTTGTTGTCTGAGTCTATTGACAATGAAACAGTTTCTCTGCATTAGTCAAATGAGCCAAGACCCATCACAAGTGCACTATCATTTCACTTACTTCCATCCTTCCTTTCGGCGCTCTCAATGTAACTGGCAGCCTCCAGTAAAACTTGGACGTTTTTCAGGAAAGTGTTTATCATGGAAGAGTCACTGGAGTTGAAGACGTCATTGAAAGGACAAGTAGACGTCTCAAAATCTTGCTGATCTAAAGATGTTTCGGACTCCAGAAACAAGTCCTCAGCCTTCACTTCACTGTGTTGCCTCTCACTCCTCACCATTTCGTCCCTGTGCTGTGAATATGGAAGCAAATGAAAGTGTGTGAGGGACTTATTGTGCTCTGCTGTGCTCTCTGGATCTGCTGAATAAATGAGGGGAATGTAATGGATAAGAAGAGGAAAACTCGCCGGCTTTGCCGGGTCCTAGCGCCCGCCCAATGCTGGCCTGTCACGTCTGCAATGGTAGGGGGAAGCAGTGACGTCATCACGTCCCGCATCTTTCCGCAGGTATTCGTTTAAATACGAATGCAATGTAATATACTAACGTTTAATACAATTCAGTGAGATTCTTACAATATTAGAAGTACAAAAGAAATAAATTATCTGTAGTTCAAGCTAGCGTACTGGTCTTCCAAGTTTTTTGCGTATAAATAAGTCACCGTTTGGTACTCCGCTTCCAGTAATGAATCCGGCAGCTTTTAGGCTACTTTTCATGTAGTTTCAAGCAGCCATGTCTTTATTTTCATAATGTTCTCAATTCATTCGCAACTAGTATGGAAGACACAAGGAGAGTATACGGATGAAATATCTAAGAACAAACACTTTTATTTAGCATGATACCAATGAGAGACCAATGATTATTTAAACATAATTTAAACTCAAAACAGTCTATTTAACAAATTTTTGATATTTTTTCTGTATTCAACAGGGAGTTAAACATCAACTCTTCGTTTTTAACTCAAGCAGAAAGTACCAGTGGAACTCGAAAGTTTCTCACTAATGTGAGTTATCCTTTTTTGAGACACCCAAAGACCTTTTATTTGTTTAGTTATAAGTCCAGAAATGTATTCGACCCCTTTGCCGATTATGAACTTTTTGCCCAAAGACAAAGAAATAGCACTGGATCGAAAAGTGTTGCATAGCAGTGAGAAGATGACAAGTGTTGCCAAGAAGACGTGTTAATAGGAGAGGACTCCTGACTGATCCCTGAGGAACAACCATGATGATTGCAAGTGTTGTAGAGTTTACCTCTTTTGGCTTAAAATAGGAACCGACCAGTCCAACATGAGACGATCTTATTAATGAACTCAAATAAGCAGAGATTTCAGTCATCAAGAAAACAATTTGTAAGACACTTTTGCCACTTATTTTTGCACAACCCGGCATGGTATGCCTTAGCTCAACTCACCACGGTTTGCCTGTGTAATTCCACCGATGTCCAGTATTGGTTCTGAGAGGGCTTGTTTGCATTCTATGTCATCAGATGAAAATGAAAAAGGACACAATGATTCCTAAGAACTGCACCAAAATTACTAAATAATTAAACAAATTAATACATAAACAATACACTTAATAATTAAAAAAATAGATAAATGGAAAATGGCCCAAGATTGAACCCTGGTGAACTCTGTGGTAACTGTAAGTGTTGCTGAACACTTTTAGCTGAAAATACTTACAGCTATTCCGTGAATAGCACACAGCCTAAGCCACGACAGAGGAGTGTTTGTTATACCAGTGTAGAATATCTTGTTGTTGTGGATCTGATGTGAGACTGCATCAAAGGCTGCACAAGAACATTTAAGACAGTAGCATCTGCCAAGTAATCGTATGTCTCTGCATTTCCAATTCTGACAAAGAAGTTCTCAGTGTGAGGAAAATAATCTGGTCAGAAGAACACGCTCTAGTGTTCACGCTCATTCATTGGTTATGAGAGATTCTGAATAAATGAAAGCCTAAAAGGATCAAATCCCAACCCAAACACGCACCTCGACTCACGCCTGACAGCAGCACTGAAATACCATTATCTAGACTGGAGTGTTTCAAACACTCCCAGCCTCCATTCAGAGCAAAGGGAGGGCAGAATAGGTTGAGTTCACCATTCGTTCCCTGCGGTCTTTGACTTTTTTTTAGCATGGTAGCTTTTACCCACGCCAGCACAAGGGGATGCAGAGCTCAGCTCCCTTCAGCACTTCAAAGCAGATTGCTGGGCTCCAGCTCCGGATGTTTGATGTGAACTTCACAGGAAACTTGAAAGTGGATAGCACAAGAAAGCCAGTGAGCTCTGCATCTGAAAAGAGAGAAATGGGTAATGTGGCCTTCGACACATGCTAGTCACACACCTGATGCTGGTGCAAAGCATTGTGGGAGGGTTTTAAAGTTGAACTGGTACATCAGAGAGGTTATTGCAAGCTTGATGTGGTGGAGTAGTGAACTTTACCGTAAGCTCAAATTGTACAAGGTATAGACTACTTCAGAGAAAGATCATTCTATCTTTGCTCTTTCTGGATTACACAACTAAAATGGTAAGACATTCTTTTGGTTCTTCAGAAACCAGTCACTAGGGTCACTATTAAAACCTTTTCAAAAGAATCAAACTGAAAAATATCAGCAAAGTCTCCAACAACCCCAGAAAAGTCATTAGATGTGTTTCATCACTAAAAAAATAAATAAATAAATGAATGTCACTTGGCGGTCTGAAAAGTTGCTGAATCTAATGACAAAGTTGATATGTTGATTTGTTTTGTTTATTCGCATTCCTTGTCTCCATCATGGTCCTGGATTTAATTGTGTATGGTGATTGGTTGAGTTACCAAAAGCTGCAAAATGGGTGCAAAATTTGTTCGAAAGTTGACGATATGACATTATCCCATCCACCATCAGCTCCCAGTCTGAGACCATTCTTCTCCATGAAAACCTCTCTTGTATTTGGTCAAGACCAAAGAGGTTGTGGCCTTTGCTTGGGTTGTTCTTAAACGTCTTGCTGCTTTGTTTTAAATGAATATGATGCTATTAACGGCCTTTTACAACCTCTAGCCGTTCTACAATTGGTCACATTTAAAAAGCCTTTTGAGACCTTAATTAAAGGGGAGCCCAGAGTGAACCAGTGCCGGTGTTAAACCTAATGTGACCATCCTGCACTGCAGGGCGTCAGGGGTCAGACTGTCTTGTTACCAGCTATTCTCACCACAGTGTTCAGTAGCCATGACAACAGGTCCCAGCCAATCCTGCACTCCTGCCTTACAGACTGCGTCCACCTGCTTAAATATTTAACACACTCATTCACTCAGACTCCCACAAATGAATTAAAAATGTATCTTCAACAATGAACTGGGCACACAATACATTTAAAGGCATTGTGGATTATTGGGAATGGTTTAATTCCTCACTGAGAGACTCAGGAGCCATCGACTACTGGATGAAAGTAAGATGTTACTCTGTGAAAGGATAAGTAGCCAATGTCGTCAAAATGAAAGTGCCATCATCACACTATCCACCCACGAGAGTAAATACTGATGGTGTTTCTACACCTACATTGCCCATTCGTGACATTCAAAATAAATGCCAGCAATCTGTGGCACTCGAGGGAAAGCTTCACTTTAGGGGGCTTGCGTTTGATAATTAGCTCTGTGCCGCTGCTTCTGGTGTGAGGCAACAAGAGTTCAAAAAGCACAAATATAACTACATTTTCAAGCTATGTGTTTGCTTACAATGCTATTGGGTTTAGTTAGCTTGTAGCATTAGCAAATTAATTAACTCAATATGTCAATAATGGTAGGATATAACACGACAAACCACGCTTAACGTCTAAAGACATTAAAGTAATGAAGTAAAATGTGTTTTTTTGTGGAAGTACCGGTACATTCGCATCTATGACAATTGTGTACATTCTAATCAGCATTTTAAAGGAACATGCTAAACGTATGCTAATTATAGCTCAAGCATAGTAGCACGACAATAACAAATTTAGAAATCCAAGCATAACATTTATTTTAACTTTTACTACTAGCCTGTTAAACCAGCTAGGTTTTAGAGTTTTTTTTATTAAGTTCAACATTTTTAAAAGGAACTTAGGGTTATGTGATCCTTTCGGATTCCAGAAATTATAACATTAGATGAGAAGTATTCCAAAAGCAACAATGTTTAAACTAGCTTTAGCTATTCGTCATCGATATTAGCCCAGATGCTAATCAGGAGTACAGCATTTTATCAAACTGCAATTTGCATTGTGTGAAATACTGTGTTTTCAATAAGCAACAGGATATGTGGTTGTTTCTGAAACTCCCATACCATACACTCTGTGACTCACTGCAGTTACAAAACTGTGGATCTTCTCACAATGGGTGCTAAATTTCACCACCATGTGTGAATAAGTGATGCTGACCTCCATGTGTGTCTCACCGGGGTTTTGTATGTTCATGTTAGTGTCTGTTTACACTGTAAAGCTGACCCCTGAGTATAAAAGCACCACAGCAAATATTCTTAGCTGCTCTTCTTCTCTCCTTAATGATGGTGATCAGTGTAAACTGCCAGTGACTCCCTGGAGGCCTTTATTTAGCAGGCTAGCACCAGCTAGTGCTGTTTAACTGGACTTCTTTGTTTAAAGTGTAACCAGCTGTGTGTGGCATTATTTATTGATTTTTGAGCAGTCACAAATAAAATCTCACACGCTGTTGAATCTATCTTTAGGAATAACACGTTAGCTTTAGTTAAGCAATTTAGCATAAGAGCTAACCAGGATAATAATGCTATAGAGTTGCGTTAGATATAGGTCAATAGCATTGACTGTTTAAATTGATGTACAGTAGTGTCTTTGACCTTTTGCCTTTTCAACATTATTAGTCTAGTGACTCTTACTGGTTAATTCATTCTTCTGAGTACAACGTACCTCACTGGGAGTAATGGTTAGGCAACACAAATACTCAAACATGTACATACTCCTAAATTGCTGTATATATAAGTGATATAGGCTTAAAGAGGCGTCAGGGTTACTGTTGAGGAAATTTTCCCGCCTGCTTTACAGCTTAGGGGGTGGGTTGATTGGGCGTGGATAGATTGATCCGTGCCCACCCATTTTCTGTAGGCTGCAATCAGACCCCTTTCAATTGGACTGAACCAACCATGGAAGTGTGTCTGGGCAATCATATTTGGCCAAAGGATACAGAGAGGCAGGATGTGGGGTAGATGCAAGATAGTTGGATAGCTGAAAGTTAAAGCTATTGTATAAAGTAAAACAATGAGTAATATAAAATTCACCCACAAATGTCTAAATATATTATATTAATTATATAAAAAAATAGATACCAGGCTCTAAACATTTTTTTTACTGTAAAGTTGAACACTTCAACATGGGTGTCAATGGGAAATCATGTGGTTTGAATGAATGGAGTGGAGTTGATGAACTGCGAGTTGAGTGGCAACTTTTCGTGACTTGGTAAGAATTTTGTGAACCTCGCAGGCTTGTGTGGACTTTACCATGTATGGACTTTAGCTCAGTGTGCCTTGGGTATGTCCCTGCTTTTAGCTCATCAAGCTAAAGACTCCATAAAGTTTAACTGGGGTTAAGCTGGTTTGAAGATGAATGAAACATTTCAAAATAATCAAAGTCATTAGTGATTCTCATTGGAGTTTACGGTCGATGTCACTTCCTGGAGGGTGAGATCATCAAGGAAAGGTATATATACACATCCACTTTTAACTCCCATTTGAATGTTTTGCTCTGAAGGCGAATATTTGTGATAGAATCTTATATTGAATAAACAAACTAACCCGATACTACCTACAAACTCTTAAATAATCCAAAGCTCTTCAACCTCAAGAAATTATTACCTCAAAAGCCTTCTGAATCAATTACTCCACTTTCGATTATAAATTTATAGTGAACCCGAAAGCCTGTTGAGCAATGCTAATAAAAATAAAGCAGATAAATTATTGATCGACCATATGAATACAGCTGCCTAGCACAATGGGAGTGACCTGAGAGATATTTCTGAACCCCCAGGTGCTGAATTGGAATTGTTTGTGTCAGACAGTGATCAAATGTCACTTTTGTTTGGCCAGATGCCTCCGAGACCTGAAAAGGACTTCCTGACTGTTATCATAGTCGCCTATTCTCACCCTTCCCTTCACAAACAGTATCAAAACAGCATGTTCCGGACCCATGCAAGACCCCTCCTTGGATCTCAGCAACAACACACGTTTGTAAAATACACAAGTCCATCCAAACCCTTCGTGACATGACTACACACTCCTTCAGCAGCACGTATCTGCCCTTTGGCTTTTGTAGCTCATTGTTTTCCTGTGTTCCCAAGAAGGGACAGCTGGTGACAATGGTGGAGGGTGAGAGGGGGTTGAAGAGGGGTACGGACTCTTCCACTCATGCTCATCGGTTGTGGTTTGAGTCTTAACCAGATAACTAGTTATTATATGTGTGACACTTGGCCACAGACACCTGTCTCTGATGAGACATCTGTCTCTCGTATGTTTGCCAGATTGGGGATTTGGCTTCCAAACATAGCAACTTCCTCATTGTTTTGTTTGTTTAGTTAAGTCTCTGTAACAAGTGGCAAGTTTGGTGATTAAAAATGTGCTAAAAATATAAAAAACAAAAGGTAAACTCTGTGACACTCTCATCAACATTTAGCTTGTTGTCTCCGTTAGCATTTAGCTAGTAATTATGAATGTGTTTGTGATTGATTTGTCCTGACATTTCTTTCATAAATTATGAAGTTTGACCAGGCAAATGATAAAAATATCAAATACTTTATTAATCAAGTTATTATTTTGTGAATAAACTCTAGTGGATGTTACAATTTAAATGATTTAAAGTGGTGTTTAACTACATTTTGTAGGAGGTATTTGGCAACCCTAGTCTCCCAATTTGTCTTGTCTCGTGCTCTTTGGTTTCTGAGATGTTGTTGTAGCCATTAGCGCTGAAGCGCTTTGAAAATTACAAGGAAGGAAAGGAGATGATTAAAGAGAGGCAGACAGGTCGAAGGACCTAATGAGTGCCCGAGGCCAGGATGTTGTGAATGTATACACCATCTCCTTTAACAGTAAGATAAACACATTTAAACACAGTGGAGGCTTTTAATCAACAGCCCAGACTTGGAATGGTGATGGACTTGTTTTTGATAATATAGTTTAAACATATATTTTTTTTTTTATTTGGAAAATGTCACCACTGATAAAGTTTTTATTTACTGAACATCTAAGTAGACAAAGATTATTATCCTGTTGGTGAGCTTAGTTACATTTGTGTGAAAAATCTATACAGTGTTAACCACAACGTGTACTGAAAATTTGGAGATGACCAATCAAAATGAGAATCTTTCTTTATTTAATATTTGAGTAATGTTTACCTTAAAACTAAGGTTGGTCAACTTAAATAATTTGAGACATTCACACAAGTTTCTAGTACTGTGACCATTTTGGGATTATGAAGTTATTGTCCATTTTTTGGAATTTGATTAATAGCCTTAATTAAAAAAGATTCAATGATACAATCTTCTAATTCTATTAACATTAAAATAATTACATAAACTATTCACACAAGTATTGATAGACTTTGTTTTAGTAAAGCTGCTCCTTTGAGAACTTTGTAGTATGCTTAGGGTAATTGTCCTGAATGTTGGAAGTGGGTGGAGGCTCCTTGGTCCTCTGGAACTGATTTTCTTCCAGGAACCATCCAGCTTTGCACATTGGTGATCAATCCAGACTAGTCTGTCAGTTCCCGACAATTCTGTTACCACTGTACAGATGGTTTTGGCCAGGTAATGAGCAATGAAAGCCTTCAGCGTGGTAAGTGGTGTAGTGGGGGAGTTGGTAGTCCTTTAACCAAAGGATTGGCGCCAGTCCATCCTGCCGTTGTGGTAAGCAACTTCATCTGCATTTCCCTTTATGGATGTGTGTTACTGGTGGGGTGTATTTGGTGGTGGCCAGGAGGCCGGTGGCGTGAAATGACAGCCACGTTCTTTCAGACTGCTCCACGGCAGCTGAGGGCTTGATAGCTTATGTGTCTCTTCCTAGGAAGTGGCTTCTAACGGACCACTCTACAATACAGGCCGGAATGATTGAGAGCTGATAAGCTTATTGGACAATGGTACTCCTCCAAAGAGGAATACAGAAGATCTGCAAGAGAGGGAGGGGGGAACCTCCATTCTTGGTGACCTCCATAACTCTGCCCTTCAATTCCATCAAGTTGGTTTGTAGAACCTTATACAATAGTGTTCTTTCCAAATCTAATAAATCAAATTAAATAATCGGCAGTGAATACTAATGTGGTTATTTTTTCTGTCATGTTTCTGAAGATGTTTGTGGACAAACATGTATTTAATCCATTTTTAAACAAGTAAGTTTTGTAAAAAAAATGTGTATGCAGTGGGAATGCTTCTGGAATGCATGGTATAACATTTGGTTAGCTTAGCAACATGCTAATTAGAAAGTTTATACAACAATGAACAGAAAGGGGCTAGCTTTCCTTGGTTCCTTATTTTACACTTTCCACATCATACTTTACAGACATAAAAATCATGTTTTCTTCTATTATTAGTTTCAACTTTTTTAAACTCCTGAATACACAGCATACCGTACATATGTATTGTTTTGATAAAATTGTTATAATTAAAATAATGCTAATTTAAATTCAAGTTGGCATAGGAAAATGCTAATAGCAAACTCTAGTGAGATAATAAGCTGAGAGAATTATACAAAGTAACAGCATACACACATCTCATGGAGTAGAATACATTAATCATGGTTTAGATACAAAACTAAAGGTGAAGCAGCAGATGATCTGGCAGTTCCTGACACTTCACAGCTGTCTTTCTCACACTCTTGCCACCGCAGAATGGTTTTATATTCCCATCAGTTCGCTGACGGTTTTTCTGTTTGGCGATTGCTCAACACGCTTGCAGTCTGGTGTCACTCCACTTGTCACAATTTTTTGTGGTTTTATTAGTTTTGAGTGCTCGAATGTGACTAAGTCTCTGCACTCAGCTGTTCTGACATGTGACTGCATTTAGTGGTGAATGATTTAGCTCATCTATGTTAAGAACTGCTAGTTTTTAGGGAAGCCAACTCCATGAAAATGCATACTCATGCAGACTGCAATCTGGGGAAGAGTGTATTATTGTGTTATGTGGCTCTGCTGATGCAAGCATCAAGTCTATTGTTCAGAGTTTGGCTTTATCTCTTTATTAATATGACTTATTACTGATGACAAACATCTACTATTGTATGATTACTTTTATACAAACATAAAAATGTCAGACAAACCTCTATTATTACTTATGTATTACCTATATTCCATCTAGGTTTGACATTAAAATATGCCAATTGTGACCCACATTCCATTTTTAAACCATGTAATAGGATGCTCACTTTACTTGTAATACTGTTTATGTTCTTTAAATCGACCTCTAGCCCATGGAGAAAACTAGTTAGAATGCCAGTTAGCGCTCAAGGCTAAAATCCTGTTGTCTATTATAGAGTTTATCTTAAAGATTATGAACATTGCAAAAGTACATCATGTCTACTTTGGAAGTTTGGTACTTTTGTGAATAATGTCAACAAGAATGTCAATGTGTAGATTTAATCTTTACATTGATTTCTGTGGAGAAAACGAGTTAGCTGCTAGTTAGCCTTGTTAGCGATCAAGGCTAAAATCGTGTTGTCTCTAATGGAGTTTATCTAATACCGATTAACATTATAAAAGTACATTAAAGTGCCACTATTGTGTATTTTTTTTTACTTAACATGGCTCGAGAGCATGCAGTTCTATTGCAGACATTTCTACAATCACAACCAACCGGGTAAAACTCACCAAACGCAACCGTTTTCACCACTGAAAGGAGAATTCGATTTATCATTTAATTTAATATATTTGATTATTTATTAATATATTATTAGTAGTAGTAGTATTATAAGAGAATGAAAGTGCATTGTGACTCCTCTCTGGCACTTCAACCTGTTGGTAGAGACTAGTAAAACTAGAATTCCACAAAAGTGGCACTTTAACCAAAGCTTATCCTACAATTAATGAAAAGTATTGATGCTAGAAGTTAAACAAAAACCTATTTTTGATGATCATTTCCAATTTTAAACATCCCTTTATTATAGACTATCCCAACATATGAGGAGAATCTTCCACTATTTGTAACTGTCTAATGTCTGAGTCAGCAGAAGTGACTAAGGGAGGTGGTGGTGGTAGGTTGTTTTCTTAGTAAAAGATCAATTGTGTAATATATGATGTACTAACATACAGGAATTCTAGCTAATTTAGGAAAGGGTAATTTTTGGCTAATTTCTTGCAGCCAAATGTTTAAATACGAATACCTCACTGTATATTCTACAAGTGTCTTATTTGTTCCATGTACTTTACTTCTTAAAGTGCCTGAGGAGTAAAAGAACAAAACATTCTCCACATCTTCCTGGTAACAACCTTAGTTTGGGAAACCACTACAAACAGACAAAACAGCATTAAAACCACCCACACATGCTAGTCCCATGGGAATTACCCTAGCAACCATCTAGTGGCTTGCTCAAAACAATTTCAACTCAATAAAAACAACATGCTAATAAGCACAAAGTAAACATTCAAGTAACAAAACCTATCCTAGATACACATCAATGTACAAATCAAGTCTTTCCTCAAACAGCCTGCTGATTGAGACCAAAGGTGGTATGTATGTATGTACATGTCCCAATGTAAATTGCTCTTAATTCATGTGATTGTTTTTTTTTTATTGATAGTGGACAAAGTTATGGTTCCACTCACAGTTTATTTTTAAAAATGTCTTTTGCTTGTTTGCAAACCATGAAAAACATCTAAAAGACTGTAGAGTCTGAACCAATGGTAAAACACATGAAAATGATTCATTGATGATGCTTCATTAGTCCCAAAGCCTGGCTTTTGAAAGACCAACAATAATGTTCCCAGGTCTTAAATTTCCTCAGACAGATGAATCAAAGGCATCTGCTTTAGTATGATGGCTGTGAGTTGTGATTGCAAGAGAGAGCCCCATGAATGGGTCGGCCATTATTCTCATTCACATTGATCAGAGGCCAGCATCGCCCCAGAGCAACAAGAACCTCATCATTTGGTGCCCTGACCCCGCCCACAGCTCATCTCCTGGACATTTCGAACACCCTAATTTAATGCCCCCACCCCCAAGTCTTTTTCTTCGTAATATTTATATTTGGTCAAGTCATTTTTGAATCATTGTTTAAAGGCTTTTGATGAATATTCGAATGTTCATTTACATTGACAGGGCTTCTGATGGTGACAACGTATACTTTCCTTCACCCATCTGGTTAATGCTGCCAGCCATGGAGTTTAATCCAAAAATCAATCTCCTCTCCGGAGCTTCCACTTACTTCTGTGGCCTTGATAGACAATAAGGTCCAGAAGAGAAAGAGAGCGAGAGAGATCATCCGTCTGTAAAGTAGGTCTTCCATTCAAACCGGCTCACCCTTATTCTTTCCATTCATGACATTGGCGATGGCTGTTTAGGCCAGACAATGGCTGGTGGTTTGCTGGCATCTGAATGGACCGTGCAGACCTAGGCATAAGTCTGTCGTCTAGGCCAGATTGAAGACAGACACTGGGGTACCTCTTGCTGAGGAACATCTGGACGTCATGCTCATCTATTCAGGCACTCAACGGACGAATTGAGATTTCACGAGTATTTGGGAGATCTCTTTAGTAAGAGGAGTACATGTTTTTGTACATCTGCGTTTGCACATTATTGTGAATTTAAGGCAGGGTCATGTAAACAGTGGATTATCTGACTATAAGGTTCTTCTGGGACAGAGTGTTTCTAGGTTAAAGTTCTCTCTGAGAAATCTTCTTTCAAAGGGCCGGATTTACAAATCCATGCAGAACCAATATTGATCATTCCTCACTAAAGATAAAACCAGGGTGTGCTAAATGATTTTCAGCTAAGGCTATGAGGATGGACGAGGCAAAATAACCAAAATAACCAAATGGATTAAAATCAACAATTCTAAAAATGTGATTTTTGCAGGAACGTTGTTTCCCCCTCGACCTCTTTACTAGGCCATGACCTAAAAGCTGTTCAAATGGGTATTTGTTCACATGCTTCACAAAATGTATCTTCTGCTTATTTTCTTTTTAACAAAAATTCCTGATGTTAAGGTCTCTACACACCCAACCAAAATTCATACATGGATTTGTTTGCACAATCATTCCACAGTTTTTTGAGGGGGTTGACTCGAATCTGAGTGAAGTGTTGCTCCCTGCCATTGGATATCACTCTGGAAACAACAGAGGCACTGACATGTCTTTGTAATCTTTGTGTTTGTTCTAGCTACTTATGCCCTGCCACCAAAGAAATTAGAAGTTATGCGTCCATCTTTCTATCTTAGCCATCTTCAACTGCTTCCTCTGTTGTTGTTATGAGGTTGTCTCGAGAGTGCCACCAAGCTGTGGATTTATGTCCCAATAGCATTCCTTAAAAAAAGTTAACAAAAGAGCCAATTTCATTGCTCGACTGCAACGTCATCTCACAAAAAAAAAAATAAATAAGCAGAGCTAAACTTTGCTTTACTTTTAGATAAAGTTTGAATGCTCCCTTTGCTTTTTGTTTAGCCATGAAGCGTGAATCTCTGATACATGGTTCATGGCTTCCAAAATATAAATTTGTTAATTGAGTCCTTTGTACAATAACAAGTAGGAAACCATGGTCAGTAGATGTAAGGCATACAAAGCCATTACCAAAGTCTGGTGGAAAAGTAGCATTAGTAACCTGATCTTCATATCACATTGTAATCTCCAAAATAAGATGAGCACAATAAACTAAATCTGAGTGAACAATTCTAGCTATCTCTGTCTCGCAGATCTACTCGCAGAAAATGGAGGGGGTAAAAGAAGAGAGACACAAAAGAGAAAAAACAGGAGCATAAAAGTTGATTTACTACACTGAAAGGATCATTACTAAGTGGAGGACAAGTGTTCCTGTTGGGGAATTATTAGTTCTTGGTCTGGATTGAGCTGTTGTTTATTCTACTCCTTGAGTCCTTTTCCTTCATTGCAGTTAGAAATGCAGACCCCTGCCCCCTTCTTCAAAGCCGGTTATGTGTGCATGCAGGAGGTGGTGGAGCCTCGTCCCCTAACCCAGACAATGGGTGCAGATGGCCTTCAGGGTGGGGTGAATACGGGGTGGGTTGAGACAGACATCTGCAAGAATGAGAGTGTGGTGTATCATTCTGGAAAGCCAACCTTGTGCTTTGGACTGGAGTGATGGGCTAAATTCATCCAGAACATTGGTTAAACCAAATGTTTACCACCTGCTTCTGTCAAAGGGATGTGCTGTGAGCGATATCTGTGGATGTTTGTGAGATATATCTGTATCCTCCATTCTCAGGGACTGTTGCTGTGTTCAATCAGAGACCATGTGTTCTGGAAATAAGTACAAGTGCTCCCCTGCTGCAAGTGTCAGTGTGGTTTGGGATGGAACGTTGACATCCAATGGCAAGAAGAGCCATGTTAACAACATGGACTGTATTGGTTGATTTGGTGGGATGTTGATGGTAATAATCAACAAAGCAAAGCACTTGGTTATAATGGGAGATTCACAATTCCCAGTATACAACACCACTGAAAGTCAATTAATCTCTTAAGGCCTATACTGCAAAATTGTGTAACTTGATCTAAAACCATGGGCGCCAATGGGAAATCACATATCGGACCGAACAAGTGGTGCCAATGAAGCAAAAAAAAAAAAGAGTTTAGAAGTGCCATGTCGGATCTGTCTTTTGCAAGGAGAACGACCAATGAATGCTGGCTCTTTTGATGACGTATGTAGGACAAGAGCTGCTTGGTGGCGCTCACAAATCGTCTCTTTTCTCCACATTTTGTCAAACAACTCCTTGTGATTAGCCACCAACAGCACAAAATGCTCAACATCCATGAACTTTTAGTTCTTCTTTATTGTGTACTTCTTTCCCCATTTAACGCGGTGATCAGGCAAATACCATCTTCAGGCAGGGAACGTTATTGCATCAATATTTCCTCGACAAAGAGCACCCAGCCAAGAAGCTATCTGAAGATTTGTGCGGTTCTTCATTTGGATCTTTGTGTAGAGGCCTTTAGTCCGTAATCAAAGTAAATAGTTGCCAATGAAAACAAGTTGGGAGACCAGTCTTCTCTGACAACTAAAAACATTGTCTCATATCTTTTTGCTTAAACACGCTTTGTGCAGTAGGTTTACTCCTGGAAAACTAGTTTCTAGAAGTGTTGGTCTGTCTTTTACACTTCAAGTTGGGGTTTGCACTGATACACCGAGGTTCACAACACTAAACTTAGGTCAAACTTAGTGTCCTTCCTCTGTATTGATTTACTTGCACTAAATAAATGTGATAAAATGCATTAAAAACAAACAGTTGAGTGATTCACAGTCTTTGCAAGAGTAAAACAAGGCATGACCCCTTCTCTAGTATTACCAAAATATTTTTGGGTCACTTTAAGCCCATGGACAGGGGTGTTGTAACTTGGGTGGAATGGGGACAGAGGGCAAATGGCCCAGAGGCTTAGTGACAGTCTTAAGGGGGACCCTGAAATATATTAATACTAAGGAGGACAACCCCCCTCTTCTTGTCCCAAAAGAGGGGTTTAATTCAGTAATAACCATGATAGTTCAAGATGGTCTACCACCAGCTTGCACAATGCAAAAAAAAAAACATCTACCAACCAGGCCTAAAAACTAAATACCACCTTTGCTTGTAAAAAGATTGTACTTTATTGATAGTTTCCTGGCGTTGACTAAAAATACAGAAAGATATAGATTTGAGGGCCTCTGCTTAAGTGACACAGATCTCTTGGACCAATTTCTAGGAATCCATAGAGCGCCAAACATGTTACGCAGCAGAGTCAAGTTTCTGATCAGTGTTGTTTTTCTCCCTGCGAGAAACACAATGGGGATCAGTGTGACCCACTGCTCGATATAGTCGCTATGAGTATGATTCATTACATGCACACAATGGGCTTATCTCACAAGGAGGCCAGTGTATGTGTGTGCATTACGACACAGGGTCGTCCTGGATTAGCCGGTCGATCAGTTCTCGATCTGCACACTATGATATCCTGTGAGTTTGCAGGACATGGTGGCTCTCACAGTATTGCGTTACAGGAAAGAGAACCAACAGGTACAAAATGAACCTAAACATGATCTCACGCATTACCCTCCCCTCTTTTTTCTCTTCTCTCCATTCCCTTTATTCTTGGCAGCCAGTCGTCACATGGGAGACACACTGCACGACTGCCTGCTTTTTCATTTCCCCCTCTCTGTTCCTAAACCGTCCCGGCTGGTAAAGGCAGAAAGAGCTGCAGACGGATATGGGCGGTGTTGTTTTGATGCCTTAATCCCTTTTTAATATCAGATTTAGGAAGGAGGTAACAAGGGACAGTTGGAGATGGAGCCTGATCCCAGCACCGAGTTGGCCTCCTAGAGTCTTGCTGCAAAGTCATTCCATCGAAACGCAACCCCCCCTTCAGGTGCTCATACCGACCTGTCCTCATTTAGAGGGCTGATGGGAGCGTGTTTATCACAGGACTGCTGACATGGCTTTGGATCTGTTTGGCTTCAGTTCAAGAAGCTTCAGTTCTCTTTGAAACAGCCTCGGATTGAGGCCAGTTACAGTCTGACTGCTGCTAATTTTAGTCTCAGCTTAACAGGAATTCCAGTGTAATGTGTTAAGACTTGCACGCTTGGCTGCTAATTATAAAACACAGCGTTTCATGAATTAAGCATCATTAGTAAACAAGTATAGACACTTTCGCTCAGATGACAAATGGAGAACAAGTGGTCTTTCATTAGCAAGATTCATATCTATCGAAAACCAGTGTAGAGAAACAACCAAAATTTCTATTGTATTTCAACTAAGATCAAATCAAATGCATTCAATAAGCCGAATCAACAGCTGAGCGTAGTAAAAGTTTGAAAAAATCTGGAAACGTTGTTAAAATGCTAGCTTAGCAATGTTTAGCAGCTAATTCGCTAAACACAGCCGCCATTTTGAGATTCACCGGTGGAAAGAAACCTGGAAGTAGAGGTAAACATAAACCTGGAACTAAGATATTTAATCATTTATATTGAAAATTGAGCCGAAAATAAACATTGAATTTTACAGGGTGCTTTATTGAAGACAACCTCACCAGTATAGAAATTCAGATAATGACTGGCTACAACAAAAGTCAAAGTAGGAACTTACACAACAGTAAGACATCCTTTTTCTTCATTTTTTTTCTGGTTTGCATGTCTTTTGAATCTGACCACAAGAAGAGGTCTTTCATGTACTTGTTGCCCACTGTTTTTTACAAGTTATGAAACCAGATAAACCACCCCAACCTACACAATTTTGGAAGCAGCACCTGTTTTGTAAAGAAATTCAACCGTGTTTGGGTAGTCATGTTCATTTTAAAGCAATGTTTTCTCTGTGAACAAGCTAAGAACAAGCTTAGCTTAGCATAATGCTAACACTGAGCTAGCAACGGTAATCAAAACACACGCAAAAAGGGAAATGATGCTGTACAGAAAACTATATTTTGGGGTGGGTGTTTACATGGAGACTCTTAGAGACTTTAGACACGTATAAGTGTTATAAGTCACACCCACACACATCCATCTATGTCACTTAAGAAAGCTGACCCTTCTATTTAGTGCAGCTCAGGTCAGAACAGGAGAGGGATGCGAAGGAGACAATGAGCAGAGCGCAAGGGCTGATCCTGATTAACCCTTACTGACCTAGAGTATCACCCTACACCCAGTGTGTGAGAAAGAGAGAGTGTGAGCCAGGTCACCATGTGCTACTGTGGACAGTACATAGCTTAGGGATTGTGTTGAGGGTGTGTGTTTGTCCATTGTACGTCTAGCCTTAAACTGAAATTAAAATGACAAACTATTTAGATAATGGAAATACGTTTTTCTGGTGATGAATACAATAATAATAATAATACATTTTATTTGAGAGGCCTCTCAAGGTCACCATACAACAAATCAACAAGTGAAGTACAACAATACAGCCAAAAAATTTAAGGTGCACAAAAAATATGGTTTAAGTTTATGCACAAGTGTATTTTATTAACAAAATGGAATGGTTGTCAAGGTAGAATATTTGGTTGTTATGGATAAATCAGTGACATCATACAGAGCTCCCCATGTCAATATGAGTTATAAAAACCAACTCCAATGTCTCCATGACTTTCCTTTGCTGTGATATTCCAAAATGGTTGCTATGGTAAACAGTCAGGTTGCTATGGAAGGGTTAGTAACATAAAATAATGATCCATTTTTCACTATAAGTTCTATAAACCAACCCTCACGTCTATCATTTACCAAAGCCGAGATTTAGTCCAGAAAATTTGGTTGCTAGAGTAAAAAGATTGGTTTCTAGGGAGCCATCAGTGATATGATTAGCATAAACAAAGTGTTTCTCTGTGCAAGCTAACATTTTGGTGTATTTTCTGGGCGATAAATCTTTTGTTTGGTAACGAGTCACAAGATCTCACAGAAAGAACCTCATCGATATATGACACTTAGCAGAGAGTACATCTTGTTTAAAAGCTTGTATATAAATTTACTTAAAGATGTTGCAGGGGAAGGACGTTGAACTGTATCTTTAACCTCATGGAAAAACTGTGCAAAACCCGAGATAATAAATCAAACCTGTGTGAGGACCTGCCGTGCCTCCGTCTCCATTAAAGGCATTGTTCTACAGTTGGGACGTCCTCCTTCCGTGACCCTGTGACCTCTCTTCTGGCAGGAACGATGTGGCCTCTCTCTCCTTCACTGGCTTTGGGATGGGTGCTTCCTTGAAAGTACTTGGGGTGACTCCAGCTCTCCATCTGTTCCAGATTCCCTGCCCACTGGACTCCAGTTCACAGTAGGACTTTCACCCACCCGAGTGAAAGGGAGAGAGGATTGTTTACGCACAATTTACATCGATAATCTGCAGAATTACAACCATATTGAAATGTAATAACTCATTTTTTGTGGACACGTTATTATTAATAGTATAACCTTGCCACTCTTGATGGTATAAAAAAAGTAAAATATTTTAAAGTATTTGGTATTTTTTTATAAACTTCAAATCCACTGAATCTCTTCTAAACAGCCTCTTATCTTATATACTAGAAACAGGAATATAACGTAATAAATTGAGTCAGCATTTGTTTATAAGAAAACTCTAAAATGTTATTATCCCTAATAGACTAAAATATAGGTAGAAGTTCCAGAAAGAGGTATATTTTATTTGAATATAGGCACATAGATACGTCTGATAGCAAAGCTAGTTTATTTAGTTAGTTTTAGACAAATAAAATGATTTAGAAATTAGATTTTTAGAAGCTTGTAAATACAAAGTTTTAATTACAATGAAAGCGGTGGTGCATACCTCGTCTCGTCCAGCTCATGGATGACGCCAGTGCAGACCTTGGTCTCAGATGGGGCAAGAGAGGTCTTCAACTCTCTTCAGGTGATTTGTGGTTTGGTCCGTGCTGTTCCTGGCGCTTCTATATAACTTTGATGGGTATATTTAGTATTTTAAGCAAACTTAAGTTCAAGAAAGAGTTGAAATGTGGATGTTAAATAATGCTTTAAAATATATAAATAATGATTGCTAATGTGTGTATATTTACAAATTGAAAAGTGAGCGAAGAACAAAGTAATATAAATTAAATCAAAATGTACTAAACCAATATCATTCTTATAGGTGCACAAAAATCAGTGATTTTGTAAGATCAGAGTGCGGTGTTTGATCATCGGTCAGTTGTGCCAAACAAGGGGCTAATGGTAGTTTGAAACCCAGTCATGAACTGAAATAGAAACAGCAGTGTAGGAGGGTTAAAACTGGGTGAGGAACAGCCAAACCCTGCTACCGAGGTGAAGTTGAGAAAGGCAGTTTCTTGTCATACGCTGTGATGGAAGGACTCTGTTCCTTTCCCTCTCGAGAGATGAAGTTTTCTGAGATCTCAGGGTGACCAGGAAAGAGACACGACACTGGGATTTTATTGTCAGTTTCTTATTGTCAAGTTCCACTTTTACAAGAGGGGGGACATGGGACATCATGTGTTCATTGCAAGAAATGCTGACTTCAGTTTTCAGGAGCGGAGGGGGTGAGTTTATTGAGCTCAGGTCAGCCTGACCTTGGGCCTGTACACTCTTGAATGCAATGGAAAAGACTGTAGTGAAGAGACTACGGGTTTTCTGTATCTGAATGTCTGTATTTCTATCACGACGCCCAGCAACAAGACACTAGGTAGTTCATACTGCATCAACAAGGTCTCTCGCAGACAAAAATGTTAAAGCACTGGGGTTTCAAGATCTGCTTTTCAAGCTATTTCGAAGAGCACTGTAGAGGATCGATGCCGTGGTTGCCAAAAGAAACTTGTGCAGCAGATGCAAGACACTTCAAGTGAATCGCCCTCCGAAAACAGATGTGTCATCAGCTCAGAGTTTCCAGAAACCAGTGGAACCCAGATAAAACTTTCTACTGTTCTGAAAAGTTGCAACTAAAAAGCCGTAATATGGGAACAAGGCCAAACAAATGAAGAATGTTTGAAAACATAGGAACAAGGGAGAAGAAAAATAGCAGCAGGCTCTTAGAGTAGAAACGATTTGAAGGGTGATGCAATAATGAGTGTCTGTAAGCATGGTGGAGGTTCCTTGAACATTTGGGGCTAAATTTCTGGGAGATGTTTCAGAATTTCTGGCACTGCCCTGATCTCAACATCACTGAGCGTCACTGGAAAAACACGGTGAGACAGAAGAATGTGAGATAGATCTGTGGTTAGTTGCTTGGGAACAGTCTACCTGCAGATTTCATTCCAGATCATGTATGAAACTCAACGGGAGTTAAATCAACACTATAAAAGTTTTTGCTGTGTATTTAGACAAATAATCATTGATCTGTTTTTTTCCCACATATAAAAAAAATGTCTTCCCTCAAGAGCACAAGGCGACGCACGCAGGCTCCCAGTTTAGTGTTTAGCTTCACTAACCGATGGTGAACTTGGCAGAGCTCGTGCAGAACATTGTGTTTCTGATCTCACTGTTCACTCAGGATGCTCCACGAGTGCACATGAACACTCTGTCCCGGTTTTTCAGGCGGGTGGAGGGGTGGAGTGATGTAACCAAGCTGAAAGAAATGCAGAGGGAGTCTCCTGCCTTACACGAAACATCCAAAAAAAGATCTCGCTGCACTGGCCTACAGAGGGCACTCTCCTGGATGTTAGGCCTGTGGCTGTCCATCCATCTGGAGCCGAGCAGGTTTATTGTTTTGACATTCACAGCAAGGGTCCGTCTGGAGACCTGGGGCCCCGTCCAGCTTTTTCTGACACCACCACAAACTGAGCTTCATATGTGTTTCGGCAAAACGATACGCCGCGCTGGTCTATCAGGACACCCCCCTCTCTCAATGCATGTATTGTCTGAAGGCTGATGTTTTTCGGTCCAGTGACCGACTTCCCACAGTCATGAGCTCATAGAGGCTCAAACACAACAGCAGTCCAGCTGTGGCATGAGGAGCAGCTCTTCCTGACAGGAAGGAGATCTGAAGCAGGAGAAAACATGGAAATGCTTTCGAAAAATTAGAAGCTGTGATAAAGGACCTGCTTTAATTTTGCCTTTAACAATAGAACAAATGAACACTGGAGAAGCAGAGAAAGGAAGGAACCAACTGTTGGAGTTAAAAGTAGGCGGATATTTGAAATGGAACTTTACCGTCACACTGAGATTGACATTTGGACTCAAATTCTTTTCATAGCCATCGATTCCACCAACACCATTTGCCATTTGGGCAGTCTCTCATACAGGACCAAAGTTTTTTTCGCTGTAAACAAATGAAAACAGCATCAATTCTGAGACGTTCCTGAAGGAACTCGGCTGGTTCCAAACAACTTGGAGAACGAACCACATCCGTGGATGTAGCGATCTCACATTCTTTAGACTCTTTATATAATTGCAGCCAATGGAATCATAGATTTAAGCCTCCTACGCAGCTGTTTCAGTTTCAGTTCATGACTGGGTTTCAGCCTACACGTGTTACAGAATTCGTGAATTTGTGTAAATATAAGAATTGATGCTGGATTGAAGGCAAAAGGCAGTAACTCCAAATCTTAGCTCACTTTTCTACATTTACAAAAATAAACAGTCATTAATTATATTTCTGAAAGCATTAGTGATTTAAAAAGCACCTTTATTTTTATTATTTTTATTATTAATAATTGTTAAAAAGCATTGTTTTTGGTAATCTAATGACATGGGTATCTCACTATTTCTGCTGCAGTTACTCTGCTTTGGATGAGCCAGTAAATACAAACCTGATGGTGGATGTGAGGGTGACTCTTCATTTTAAAATATTTCATTAACAATTTATTGGGAGTATTTTCTAAACCGTGGCGGAACAAATCTCATTTTCAATCATTAGTGGTTCATCGCAGCATTTATTTTACACATTTGCTCTTAATTCTTCAAAAAAACACCAAAACATTTTCAAACTTATTTTGTGAATGATATTTTTTATTGAAAAGTTGGGTTCATACTCTACAGTGAGAGAAAAGATACGTTAGATAAGTACAAAGAACCAAAAAAAGGTTAACTGACATGGTTTTAGGGTTAACTGGACAAACATTTTTAAGTCGGCACAAAAGGATTTCAACAACACGGAATGAAAGTGAGTTCAGCCCAGATTCAGAACGCTGTGTTGACCAAACGGATGAAGAAAAGTGTAGCCAATAGCGTGACCTTTTAATTTAGGGAAAGCTTTTGTGTCAACCCATTTAACCCTTAGACGTCTCTGCATGCACCGGTGCATTTGCCAGAAGCTGTTTTGAATTAAGTAGCAATTTTGATTTCAAAAGGTCATCAGTTTTGATATTTTTTGGTTTTAAGCAAACATTGTTGTGACACGTAATTTGCAAAGTAATTCCAAGGAGAGAAAATGCGACTTGGTCTTTCAGTTTTATTTTGCAGACCTCAAATCAGTGCCATCTATTGACGAAAAGAAGAGATAACCCTTGGAAGTACAAGACCTGTGATATGAATTGTGTTTTTCAAAGTTCTGGCACAAAAGGTGTTTGGAACAGTGTATGAGGTTTAAGAAAGGTTTCCCTTTTTTTTTTCATAAATATTATTTTCATATTGTTTTGGCCTTGTTTTTAATATTACTTTTGTATTATACATGAAAAACTGTTTATTCTCAGTTTTTAGTATAATTTAATTTCAGGTTTGTTGTGGAATTATTGTGTAATGTAATGAAAAAAGTGTGTAAAAGACAAAACATAAAACGTTTGTTCTCAGTTTAAAACTTGGAATTGTGTTTTTTTTGTACAATTACAGGTTTGTTGTGAAATTATTGTGTAATGTAATTAAAAACAAAATGTGAATAAAGAAGCTGGTGTTGTACAAAATAAAAAAAAAAAAATCAAGCATTTAAAGGTAAACAAAAAACATTTAAACGAAATTTTTTACAGCATTATTAGAGACTTCTAAGGGTTGAATGACCTGGCTGGGGGAATGTGGTACTCATCTAATTTGATGGTACATGACCTTTGTCTGGTCCCCAGAGCACCATGTTTCCATCACCATGCTTGACATTTGGGGAGGGGATTGTGATGGCCGTTCTCTTAATCAGATTGTTCAAATGGCCATGGGGTCCTTTCCTGAGATTGGGGGCTTTAAGCCTACGGCAGGATTTCAGTGAGAGAGATCATTGATAAATATTTATTAATCAAAGATCCACAAACATAGAACATCATTTCTTCAAGGTTTCTTTATTACTCTTTAGATTACAGCAGGTTTAATTTGTCAATCACTGATCAGTGTATGGTTAAAAGTTTACGATTAGCACCTACTCCGTGTCCCTCAGTTTAACCCACGCCTACAGATGTGGGAATGCACCACTGTCTTGATAAATTCTTGCATATTTCAGCAGAGGATAACACAGAAAGGCACAAGAGCACAAAAACAGTATCTGAGAAGAACAGTCAGACAGTTCAGGAGAAATCAGACGCACATTCTGTCTCTAGGAGAAGAACAGACTGGCTTTTTAAAAAATGAGGGTTATATGCTAATGTTTAAAGTTAAATATTCTGTTGTGAAGGAGTGACGCATTATTTGTTTTGCTGAAAAGACAAAGATCTGTGTTTCCTGAAGCGAAGTTTGGTCTTTGGTGCATTGTTTGTGCTTGATTTTAAAAGTGCTTACTTGCAAGAGCCAAGAATATAAACCTGCCCCCAAATGAAATTACTGCAAAATTATGTTAAAACTGTTCAATAAATTCTGACATGGATTTAAATAAATCTGAACACAACAACCAGTTGTTTGCTGATTTTCTTTGTTTTCATGAATATTTATGTTGTAGATTCTCTTTTATGTCATTAAACTAGAGGGCCAATGTTTGTACACAAACTTTGATGTTGGCTTGTAAAAATATTTTCAAAATGTAAGACAAACATCTCCAATATCTCTATGAGTTTCCTAAACTGAGCTAGGGTAATTGGTTGCTAGGGTAAACAGTTTGGTTGCTATGGAAGGGTTAGTGTAATTTTGGGTGAAATAAATCAAAGTCTTTATTATTTTCCTAAGCTGGTATAAATAGATTTAAAATGCATTGCTAGGGTAAACAGTTTGGTTTAGTTATTATTACTATGATTAACATAAACACACCTCCTTTTTTCCATGTTTCCACCTCCACCTTTCATCTTGAATATATTTTCACTCCCTTTACTTTCAATGGCCATCATAAGTCACTGGTAAATACCGAACCCCTTCTAGAGCTTGGGATTCTGCACAGCGTTGGGTCTGTTCTGGTACAGACTGATTCTAAGTTTGAGTTACAGTTCTACAAAGTTTGACCCAAGGTAAGACAATGGAAAGCATTCTCAGTGATTTCACAGAATTCCTTTAATGGTATCAGTCTGAAAAGATAAAGCAACCACAGTCAGACCAGTTTGGATGTCTTGGCAAAGTTTGGTGACTGTACCTCGAATGGTGCAAAGGACAAATAACAGTTTGTTGGCTTTGCAAGAGAACAAACAAATAAATTGTAGAATAACTAACCATTGTCGTTCTCTTGAAAAGCTCCATGATGTAATTACTGAAAATGATGTTCACCGCTATGTGAGGGTTAATTTGCATAATTCCATGTGTTTATCCATTGCTTTTCTGTCTTCAAGTAAGAGGTAAATAGTGGAGAAAATTTGGATTTTAAATAAAATGTAAGGCTTTTTTTCTTTTAACTTCAAATGATTCTCTTATGTCGGAGTACAGTTGTGAGAAATGTATTTTAATGTAATTATCAAAAGTTTTGTGAAGGAAATGTGTGCATATAGCAAGACTGCGGTTGTAAACCACATTCACATGATTTCTGGTTACATTTAGCTGCGTCAGAGGTCCCAGAACTGAAAGTGAGAAAAGCTTGGTTGTAAATTAGGCCACCTCCTGTTTGTTTGCCTGGTGTGAAACCACTCTCAAGGACGGACATTTCTCATCATTTATTTACCCTCATGTTATTGCAAACTGGTTTCAACACAAAACAAGCCCTCATGTTTATTTTTCTCTATTCATGCTTTAACAAACCAAAGTCACTTTCAAAGATTGTTTATTCGCTTATTTTAGACGTGCATATAGATAAAACATGCCGGGTCAAGCTATATGATACCTCACAATGGCACGGTCAAAGTCTGCATTCTGAAAGTTCATGCCTTTAAGTTTCCATTTTTCTCCCTGATGGCCTTCCGCATTTCCCACGTTAATATTTGTGCATCTTTTAAACTTGGGATAAAAATTACTCTGCCAATCTGCCAATTGCCCCCAATATTTGTACGTGTAAAATAATTTTTATTCTATAGGAAAAATCTTTAATACATTAAAAACTATTATTCAACCCATAATGAAGTTTGCTAGGGACAACCTGAGGAATTGTGAATTGTGTGTTTTGAAGAAAAGAAGGGAGAAGCATTCAATTCAACACAGCTTCCAGAGTAAAGCATGGTGGTGGGAGTGTAATTCTCTGGGCGATTGAAGGACACATTAAAAAGGAAGACCAAACGATATTCAGTTCCACTGTACTGCACAAAACCTTGATTTCAAGAGTTTGTATCCTGAGTTTGTTCAAGAACACCAACAAATCTGGAGGTGCGTGAAAGATGTGCTCAGGAAGAATGGGCTATTGTTCCTCTGGAGACATGTTTGAGAGTTGTTGGGATCTACAGCAAAAGGGATTCACTTTTGACTAATAATATAGTACTATTCCAAACACTACAATCATCCTGAATCATGTTGAAGATCACTTGGGAAATAAAAACGTGAAATTTCACAGGGAGACTAACGACTATAGGATTTTCATCACTTTTGTGCTTAATTCTTAACTTCTAAATATTCCGGATGATTTGTCACTATGAACTCTTTTTAATCTTCTGAACCTTGATTCTGCCAGTTTAGCGTCACATTTCTCTAAGTCGGTCAGATTTTCCCCTGTAGTCTCGTGTAAGATGGATTTCAGAGCACCTGTGAAATGATGGTGTATGAGGATTTGAAATATGCAATGCAAAACACAAAGAATAAGTTAAAAATGTTCCTCAAAGACTTCAAGGACGGCACTCGCTTCTTAAAATTGTTTATTTGTGGATTTACACTGATTAGCAGTACATCTAAAAAGCAAGTTTGTTAGATAACCACTTATATACGATTTCACACGTCACAAAGAGGCTTGGCTCAAATCTGGCACGCCTAAGCGATGTCCTGAATTCAGGCTAGAACATAATAAAACAAGGTGCAAAATGGGCTAAACTGAAAATAAAAAGAGTGTGATGCACATTCCAGGTTTTACCTACACCTCCAGAAAGCAAAAACTGCACTGCGCTATGAAAAATTAGGCAAATCAGCAAAAATAATGAAATGTTAAGCAATAAATGGAGTTCATCTCCCTGCCCGTCCTATTCCAGACTCAAGACTTGCACCGGGTGCAGAGTTTTAATCCACGACTGGCCTGCGCTCAAAACAACATGCTATTTACACAGCTTACAAGCATCTCTCTCTCTCCAGTACTTCACATTGCCCACTGGGATTTATGTCTCTGGTTCTCAGTGGTTCGTCCTCCCCCTGTGGGACACATGGTTACTATGTTCAGGCCTGACGGAGTTCAAACTCAGGTCACGCCGCTAATCTTGACCAAAAAAGAACAGGCTTTGGGTGAAACTACTGTACGTTCTGTTCACCGAGGGGCAAGGGTGCTTTGAAACTGGAAAAACAAACAACCTCTGATAGTACAGATGAGTGAACCAATCCAGTTACAGACTCAAAAACCGATTCGCGGGTAAACCGTGCATAGCATCGACACACTGGAACTATGGGATGGCAGTGGTGTGGTTTATGATTCGTTTGAATGATGACGTAAAATAAAACAATGCATTGTTCACTCGCTCTCGTGTTGTTGCAGTTCATTTAAATCTTTCTTCATGCTGTTAAATAAACCACTGTTAAAGAATGGTTGGTAATGGTAGTTCTGGGGTTTAATCAGAGATTAATTTGAATCCTAGAAGGTTAGGAACAAGAGTGCGTCATCAGCCAATGACTGGTGCTAAATGTAAGTTGATTTAAAGTGTTCGATACAAAAGAAATGAAAAAAATTTTACCTTTGATGAAGAGCTCAACTTTTTTTTTTTTAATTGTTTGTTGGCGTCCACAACTGGATATTCAGGAAATGCAGCAGACTAAGCTCCGCCCCTCCTAACCATAGAATCCTTACATCTTTTCATCAACGCTACAAACATTGGGTTTCAATATTTACATATTTAAAAAAACAATATTAAATTTAAATGATTTTGAATTCCTCAGAGGATCCTCTATTGTTTTAAATGTGGTCAGAAAAAAACACAAAAATGGGTGAGGGCACCCTTAACCGCAATGAATCACTATGAAATATTTAATGTTGGAGCACTTTCTTTGAGTACTTTAGAACTAAATTGAGACTTATGCCACTTTTCCAAAGAACTTAGCTTGGCATGCTTTTGTGGCTTTTCCACCGCCGTCTGTACTCTCATGCCGTTCATTTTCTCGCAGTTATATGAACGAGGTTCTAAAAGCAGGCCGAGTTAGGCCAAGGTGGGTCTTTTCTCTGATTGGAAAGTAAAGTGTAACACAACATCCTGTTGGTTGCTGACTGGTCAGTTGTTGACCTCACTGATTGGCCAGAAAGAATAATCAATGCATGTATCATATTCTTTAAGCCTTATAAACTAGCACATATACAGCATAAAAAAAAACACATCTTCTTGATTGTTCCATTGTGTGCTCTCGGTGCCGTTTGCTATGACGCTGAAACACAGAAGTGAATCGTGAGTAGAGCGAACCCAAACTAAGCTGTGTTGAGTAGTAACTCAAATCTGGTGTAAATGTGGTACAAGTTGCCAAATACTACTATAACATGCTGACACACACTGTACGGCCTGTGTTTTATCACATCTGTTTGATGATTTATCTAAAACAGCTCATTAAATTATGCTCTTCACCAAAGCCTACTGCAAAGGTCAACTGGTAGATTCCAGCTCTGCTTCACCGTACAAACCAGCTAAAAACAAGTGAAGGGGACCTTAGTGATCAGGGGTGTTTCATGAAGTTTGAAGCTAAACTTTACGGGGTTGTAGCCCTCAAAGAATGAAGTTAACTACATCTGGCCTACTATACACCTAAAATATATAGAACGCATTGTAAACTGAGGGATCTTTGGTACTTTTTACCTTTTTTTTCTCAATTTCCCTGCATTGAACTGGAACAACACGAGTGTGAGAATGTGGGTGATCCCTGAATGTCATGATGTGATGAGAGTCAACAAGCCCTGAACTTGCTTTGGGACGAGACATTATTTCAAAAATACATTTTACAAATATATATATATTTTTCCTTATACGTCTAGGTTTTCCTTCTCGAGTCTTTCTTTAAAACATTTCTCATGCTTTCGTCTCTAGATGTTCATTAACTGCAAAAATCATTCGTTTTTTTATGTATAGCATTAACAAAGTGCAGCAAAAAATATAATTTCATCAACATTGCTCCAGTTTTCTTATATTTTCATTACACGAGTTTAGTAAAATGAGTTGTTATTATTGAGAATCAGGCACCGCTACATTAAAATTGTCATTTTTTTGCTGTTAAAAGTAGAAACGAGTACAAAACAGAACGCGTAAAAACTAAACAGTTTAACCTTTTAAAAAAAGAGATTCCTTTGTAAGAGATGACGAGTGGATGTTTGCAAAATCAAAATAAAAGTCACTAAAACGTGATCGCTCTGCTTTTTTTCTTTTTGCATTTTCTTGTGGTAAAGATGAGTCTGAAGAGGAAACCGGATTCTCAAAGCCATCCCTTCAGCAATCAGATGAAACAAACCAAAGAAGATAAAACAAAACCCTGTTGCGGGTGATCCAGAATGGTTTCCAGTGTGATTCCTCATTGTCTGTTGTGTAGTGTGAGGGATAGAATATGACGGGATCTGGTGGGTAGCAATGGGGCGAGTAAAAGGTCTGCATTAAAATCAAGCAAACATTGCAGTACGGGCTCGTCGAGAAAATCTTCAGTCCATCAGGAGAGAGAAGCCAGTTTCCCAGGAGCTTCCCTCGCTTCTCTTTCTGTATAAAACTCAAACATGGCACATCTTTATAAAAATGGAGGTTACTCCTTTATAAAATGCCATATTTTGTGTCAAACAACTTAAAACCACCATAAAACTACTTTGATGCCCCCTAGGCTTCAACCTTTTCTTTCTTCTTGTTCTTCTTGAGGAAAGAGGGCGTTCTGAACTTTTTCTTCTTCTTGTTGGGGGATTTCGAGGGTGAGCTTTCAGGGGTCAGGCTGATGTGGATGCTCTCGCCGCTGGTGGTCAGCTGACTCACGCGTTTGATCAGCTCGTCCTCATCACAGTGGTCATCTTTTCCATTCAGTATCAGGCCGCTGTGGTTCTCTGCAGCACAAACCAAGATCCAGGATCAGATGGAACCCCTTGAGCTCTCATTGAAAATGAACAAGAAATGGAACTCTAATGTCTGTAATCAGAGTTTCATGAATTAAAATCCTAGTTTTTAAAAACTTGTGTTTATTGGATGAGTGTTTATAGAATTATGACTGGAGGCAAGGTTGCTTCATCCACCAAGCGTTTTAGAGATTGTGCCTTTATGAAAGTGGTGAGCGTTATGTGATTGCTGGATACCAATAACCAAGTCTAGTTTACCAAATTTAGTGGCATCAGATGAAATGGTGTATTATGAGTTTTAAATGGCAACTAATTTGTATATTAAAGAAATGGTGTCATGCGATTCATTCGAATAGCCAAAAGCCAAGCAATCAGAGGAATTTTGTTTTTAGACCACAAGTTTGAAAAGATATTAGCATAAACATAAGTAAACTTTTGATTAGTGGAGGCTCTAAAGAGTTTACATTAGAAGTTCCAAAATGGAAGAGGTGACTCCTAAGACCCAGTTGTACCAAGGTGTAAAAATTCATAAACATTTCACTCCAACATTTCAAAATATGAACGCTAAAGAATATAATAGTTGCAGTTGCCCTTAAACAATTGTAGTAAAAATAACTCAAATGTAAAAGGCTAAAAAAAAAATGTCATTTGTCATTAGTGATATTGTAGTAAACAATCTGTAATTCTTGTCACCTGAGATTCAAACATTTCTACCAATTTCCCCATTGTTTATTAACATTTCAATCGTTTGCATGCTTTTCCTCATCATTTTGCATTTCCAAAACTATAACTTGAAATGTGAGGTGAGAAATTACCCTCACACTACGTACCCCATCATCATTCACCGCTCTGCAAATTCTCATTAGTAATGAATCACCCAGATCACTGCGGTAAAATGTCACATCTTCCTGAATAGACCCATTTCCCTGATCCAGCTAGCTCTTAAAAACTCATTTTTGACCCTTATGTAACCATCACCAGCGGTTCGGATTAAACATGGCCTCTTTCTCCACAACAAACACTTAATGTGTGAAGGTGTATCATTGTGGTTTACGTTAAAACACCTTTCTATGGTTTACATAAGGGTCCTCTTTAGCTTATGTTATACTGGAGGAAAGTGAACAGGCATGAGTGTTACAATACGATCACACACTGTAGACATTTCACTCTGAAACAGTTAATACCTTCTTTAGCCGGGGTGTTTTGTGGTGACACAGACTGAGACAGTGTGGAAGCATCATCTGAGGTGAGTTGCTCATCATCGGCTGCAGGAAGTGGTTTAGTCCACAGGGGGAGACACACATACACACAGATCAGCATGCGGAGGACACTGGTGTTAGTTTTGCACAGGTCATAAACACCCTACTGATGCTAATTGACAAGGAACTGCTTTACTAGAATCGACTTGGAGTTGTAGATAGAGCAGGAAGTGATGCATTCCTCATGCTCAACGAAGGGTGTTTGTTAGTTTATTAGTGTTTGTGTTGGCCTCTCTCTGTTTACATTGCATGTATTTTCTCCATACATCCCTCCACCTGTAGAATGAAGCAGTGAGCAAAGCTGTTTTACCATCTATCCGGAGTTTCTTCTCATCACCATCACTGAGCTCGCTGAAAGGATTTGGCGGAAGTGGCACCGTCTCGTCCTCCCCGTTGCCCAAGTATGGCTGAGCAGAATGCAAATAACATGAGTCACAATGAAAGAAAAACCACACTGAACAAACAAGCAAAAATGGTGCACAATTCCACGAAATAAAAAACGTTGAGTGAGAACACTGCAAATCCACAAGTGTGTTTCAATGCGACAGAGTCACTTCATGCAGACATTTGAAAACCGAGACACACAGAACACACTTGTTTTACCTGAGCTGACGCTTGTGCCTTTAAGAGAAAAACACAGCTTTGTAAGTCTCACAATGTGAGGCCATATTATGATGCCGTTAAAAATGAGGTGAAATGACGCCCCCTAGTGAGTGAAAAACTCGACTCCAAGAACAATTGTCCCACTGCTAAGCTAGGCTCTTCTGGAAATCCCCGCAAACTCAGACAGACAATCTTTCGGTGTTTTTTCCAAAGGGTGTAAAGGCGTATTTTGGTTCACAGAATGGGGTTTAAATATGTGACGACGACTGAACAGTTTGTTGACGGGAGAGTTGTGGGCTCCCATGTAACAGTTCAACGGAAATATTCAAGAGGATTAAATCCAGGCACCACAGGTTCAGATTAAATTACTTAAATTGAACACTTGAGGAGTGTGATTCCAAAATGAGATAAACAACATTTAAAAAAAATTAGAAGTGTATATTGTTCACATTTGAAAAGCCCAAAAACTATTTTCCAAAAGGAGAGACTGCGGGACGCAGACCTACTTGACCGGTTTTCAGAGCAGTTGTTTTCGATGTTGTTTTTTTTTATTGTATTTTGAACAGTTTCATAAAAAAACAACTACAAACACTTATATTGATGGATTTATAGCCTTTTGGGGAAAAGGGCACCTGAGATATCACATTTGTGGGGGGGTGGGCTTTTGTACTAAATACACGTTTCCTTAAATTCATCAAGATGGAATTATGGTGTTTTGGAAAAAAAACCTCTTAAACAATTAAACCATTAACAGATAGATTGGTGCACTGCTAGCTTAGCGTGCTAACACACATGTTACATTGAGCTTGTTTCAGTAAGAGTTTGGCTAAGCTTTACAGCATTAATAAGAGTATTTGACACTCACCGGCGGCCTCTCCACCACAATTCCTGCCAGTCGCTGAGATCGTGGTCCTGCTGTCATTACGTCAAAACGGTTCTGCTCACGAATCTAGAGAGAAACAAAGAATTAATCTCCTTAGCATGCAACGATATCTAAGAAATTGTTAATTTGGTTACACTTGTAATACATGGTTCTAGAGTAACCATTTAAAATAGTGATTTAAAATATTGCTTGTTTATATATTTAAGTGATTTAATTTTTAATCAAATATATAATATCTGTCGGTTTACCATATTTCTCTTCTGCAGAACATCACTGGGGTTTGTGTTGAGAGGAACAAACTGGTTAGGGTCTTCGATACGGATTGGAGTCCCACTGGAACTTATGCCATCCTCAGACTTCATCCACTTTAAAGGGAGATAAAATATAGAAGTTTGCAGAAATTAGTTAGTCATATAATTTTAAATGCATTTTAAAACTATAAAAAAAGCAATTTAAGAAGATTAGTTCCAGTTCAAAAAGCTGTAAGACAATACTGCAACCACTAGATGTCAGAAGAGAGCTGTTCTCCATTCACTCGCACTATGTATGAATCCTGAAACCTTCTTCATGAGAAAAATATTAGCAAAAATGTCAGGTTTGCACAGAAAATCTGGTTCTTATCCAAAATCCATCTGAAAAATGAACTTTCTTAAACTGACCCAAGAAAAATCCACCATCATTTTCCCCCCAGAAATCTCAAGACAGACCCCTTCATGTACCAGTAGCAAGTGATGTCCCAGGTTCTCACCGTGGTCTTGGTGCGTCCGTTCTCCTCGCTGGCACCATCTGCCACGTTGACCTTCATGTAGCAGTTGGGTGAGTTGAGCCAGCGAGTTTTTTCTCGTTGCTGTCGCTGTTGCAGAAGTTTGAGAGGGAAGCGAGACGCCTCTTCTTCGTCAAACATGAACGCCGTCACCGTGGCAGGAATCTCCACCTCGCTTTTGTGGCGCGGCTTCTCTCGAATGATGGGATGCCGGTATGTGTAGCCAGTTCTGTATCCCTAGAACATAAAACCTAAGAAGGTAAACACCGATATAGAGCCCACCAAACCATATCTGTGCAGTAGTGATGTAACCTGTTTTCAAAACTTTATTATTTATGTAAATCATTTAAATTCATACTGCACCACACCACAGAACTACAACTGTCCAGGACGTAAGATCCAGTGGAGGTGAATTCCACATCAGGGAGGCATGAATACCTCCCAGACCAATACTTGAAGTGAATCCTCAGTATGATCCCATTTAAAATCTAAATTAATCTCTTATTGCTGCACTAAAACTGAGAGAGTGAAAGAGAGAGAGACCACAGTCGAAAGGAACAATGCTGCGCAAGATTGTCCAGTAACGAATAACACAGGGGTTCATCGGTAGCGGGTAACAGTGAGCATCACAGAACATATCATTATCGTTTTCCACATCACTTTGCTCATCTGAGAACGCAGACTTTCCACAGGCCTGTGTGCTTTCTCACAAACACAGAGAAAACCAGTGCAGTCTGCACAGCTGGAGAAACAGCCTGAAAGAGGAGAAGAGGGGCTTTGATGGATTGCAACTCAACTCCAAAGTCTCACTCTCTTTACATCTGTCCGCTTTTGTCTGCCTAAAAGGACAGGAAGAGGGTGGGAAACTGAAATGTCTAGAAAAACAGAAAAATGAAGTGGTTTTCTAGCTTCTCAAACACCCGCTAGCATGCAATCCCAGCTCAAGTCTAAGCGCCAGTTTAAATACTTGACTTAACAGCCCTGGAACGTGTATAAAGCAATATAATGCGCCTTTTGAAGCATCAAACCTGCTACTTTTTAAAATATAGTACCTGATATATATATATATATATATATATATATATACTTAAGCATAAAAAGAATTATTTAAATACATTATAAAGAATTTACATAAATGATAGACTACAAAGCCCATGGCATTGTATGTGTTGATCAGGAGGGATAATCCCTTACATGTGCAAAAAAAACACAAACATTTCTGCATAAAAGCTTTGTTTTTGTGGCAAGGCAGTATCCTCAAGACAGCTTCTACCA
Source organism: Danionella cerebrum (assembly GCA_007224835.1). Lineage (NCBI taxonomy): Eukaryota > Metazoa > Chordata > Actinopteri > Cypriniformes > Danionidae > Danionella > Danionella cerebrum. The sequence goes on along the minus strand of SRMA01026792.1, from coordinate 392,871 downwards.
GTTACACAACTAGATGATGGGAGGACATCAGCCAATCAGGGGTTGAGATATCGACTTGTAAATGAAGTGACAACAGATTTTCATGTAATAGCCAGTGAAAATTTTCAATCCTAGTTAGATTTGAATAAAGTTAAGAACAAAATAGTTTAGAGTTCTTAATAAACAGCCGTAGAATCTGAACTTTCAACAAAAAAGGCTTCTTGAAATGTCCTGCATGGCAATTTGTTAAAGGTGCTTAAAAGCAAAGCAAGATTTTATTTCGTTTCAGATCGTATGTTTATGGAGAACATCACAAAAGGACAAAAAAAATGTCATTACCATGTACCAAATGCTTTTTTAGATTTGTAAAATAAATAAATACCCAAATTTGAGGCAAATAAATGATCTGAACACGCACCAGATTGTCCAGCATCCTCATGAGCGACTCAAACTCCAGCTCCCCAATCCTCCACTTGTTCTGAGAGCCCATGTTGACACCGACCTCTGCCACACCATGTGTACGGGGCTTGTACTTCTCCAGATCCAGCACAATCAGGTTCTCCACTCCACCAGCACAGGAGATGGCATTCACCTGCACAAACACATTCATAAGCAAACATGTTCACTTCTACAATACTTATGAGTTAATCATGCATGAAAAATGCTGTAAACAAAGAATGCTTTGTTCAAAAAGTGTTCGCCAAAAAGCTTGAACCACTAGTCTGGTTTAAGAGCGACCTTTGGAGAGACCTTGTTGACATGGGTATAACTACCTTGTGTCCAGTTGCTTTGCTTAAACGTGCCATAATTAGAAACTTCACATTGGTAGCAGAATTTTGCCGTTTATCACCCAGCTTATGCAGCTGTTTCTGCTCATGACTGGGTTTCAACCTACATGATCATTAGCTCCTGTTAACAGCTCACTACAGTCCTACAAAATCCCGGATTTCTGCAAGAGTACATATGAGAATTCAAGCAACAAAAATGGTAGCAACAAAATATAATAAAAAATGAAAGAGATAATTATTTATATTTACTGAAAGCCTTTATTAACTTATACATTTACTTATACATTATAAAAAATATACATATGATACGTGATTAAAATGAGTTGCTTTATAAAAGCTGAATTACCTGAATTTCACAAGCAAACTGAGCGGTGTAGATGTAATGAAAGGCCTCTTCAATCGTCTCCCCCAGAGCAACGACTCCATGATTCCTTAAAATCAACACCTGCAACACACATCTCAGTTCAAATCTCATGCACATTGAGATCAAATCTACAAGTTTCAATTCTAGTTTTAGTGTTTTTTAATAGCTGGAGTTCACCTTGGCTGAGGGTCCAAGTGCCTTCTGGAGCTCAACACGCTCCTCTTGTTCATCAAGACTGCCTTGGTATTCGTAGTAGGCGATGTCGCCCAAGATCAGAGATTCCTGAGAGATTGGCAGAAGGCCGCACTTCATAGATGACACCTAGAATTGAAAAGGAGATTATGCTTCAGAAGGCTGTACATTGATAAACGTCCGTATCCACCAAACTCTGCAAAGACCTTCAGACTGTTTTGGCTCGAGCTGTTTCTGTTCTACCTGATCATTTTCATAAACAACTGATTAAAACTCTGCAGAATTTGTAAAAAATGAAAAAATAAAATAAAATAAATATTTCAAAACTATATATAAATATATATGAATTCAGAATTAATTATGCTTGAAAACCCAAAAACGTTACAAAACATCAAAAAATAGTTAATACATGCTATTGTGTTAAAATTAGTAAAGTAATATTGTTTAAGCAAATATAACTATATTGCAAAGACAAAGCAAACTGCAAAAACGTTAAATTATTTAAGGAGTCAATTAATAATAAAGAAATAAAATAAATATTCCAGTATTGTGCAAAAACATGGATTAAACATGTTAGCAAAAAAAAATGCTAAATTTTCTGAAAATTACAGTCTTGTTTTTGTTTGTTTGTTTTAAGCATCAATTTAAAGATAATGAACTGGGAAATAAGCTTCTCTCTTTATCTGTCAATCTTTTGACAAATAAGAGCAGATGGAACAAAAAACCATCAGACCTCAATACAGAAAAAAAGAACAGGTAAAGAACATTTTTCATGAGGAGCGAGCCAGCGTATGGAAAAGCAATCTCCGTTTTACAGAAGGAAAATGTACAGGGGATTGAGAATAATTGGGAAGTTGAGTAATACTGGAACTCTGGCATGCTTACTATAAATAACATACTTACTAAAAGTCAACATCTTCCTAAAACGTTTATCAATGCTATGTTGGTTGTTTTTCTACTACTAATACATTGCTGATGGAGTTAAAGGCTCGTTCTGATTCTGGTTCATTCATGATCACCTGTGTTTCACTACACAACATTGGAAGGATTGATACAGCTCTGCTTAAAGAGTAAGATCATTGTCCATGTGTGTTTGGAGCAGACTAAATGTGTATTTTATTCAAATTACTATATGTATTGCTATATCAATTTAATTGGACACCCATCAACTGTATAAAGTAAAAAAAATCCAGTTTAACAGCCCTTTAATATGAACTAGATGTGAGCGTAGAACTCACAGCAGCGGTGGCCGGTGTGCGTATATGAACGACGCAGCGCACGTCAGGTCTGATTGAGTAGATGGCAGCATGAGGGCTGAAACCTGCTGCATCCACCCGGAGGTTGGTGGAGCCCTGATCGATGACGTCACCCAGGATGTTTACCTTCACCTAGAAAGTGAGCACAAACAAGTTTGATAAACACTCAGTGGTTCAAATACGTCTTCTAATACCTATCGGAAAATAGATCCATTAACAGCCAGACGGTAGGCAGTTGGTACCCATTACCCTTTACTCCCCTCATTATACATCTAATCAGGAAGGAAATGGTTGCTGGTGGATGATTCAATTAATGTTTTACATAAGCCTCTAGCATTGCTATAATTGATAACCAATGGGACAAACAAACATGACAAGCTTTACATATATTTACTCAAAGTTTCCCAAAAATTAAACGTTTCAGTTTCACTCTCATGTTTTTGAGTAAACATCATCTCATCATGGTCATGGAATGTCTGAATCGTCTGGAGCTCTAAACAGATATCACTTTACACACATGTTATTACAGTACCAGGCCACACTGCATGCATGCCTGATGCCACACCCCATATCTCTACCAGCTCAAAATAAGTACTGGGAATCCCTGCTATGTTAATAAGCTCAAACAGACAGATCAGATTCATACCTGCTAACAAATCACACAAAATTTTGACAAATAAATAAATAAAACAATAATAAAATAAAATGTGCTTTGCTTCAACAGTGGGTAAAATTATTTGTTTTACCATGCAAATGCTAGCAAAGAAGCTAATGATGTCAATGTAAAACACCACAGACGTATGCTAAAAATATTGGCATACTGTAAAGCAGAACACAGTACACACTGCAAATATCCAAAGATTATGGGATGTTTGGAACTGTTTTCAGATTTTTCTATCTGGGTATTATGGACAGTTATACGACACATTCTACTGTATTTGGGGCAGTCTAAGATCTTAAATCCCAGATCTTATGTTCATTAAAAAGAACTTTCATTTTGGACATTATATTGAATTACCTTTAAAAGGAAATCATATTTTGTCAACAAAGAATGACACTAAAATTATACATTTTTTGGAGTTCATAACTCTGTGTCTAAGTGTTGTTCATTGTTATTGGATTGTTCCTGTTTTTCTGATATATAGCGCGATGATCATCTATAAATACATAATTAAAAACAGCACCACTTAGGTTATATAAACTCAATTTTCTACTCTTTGTAGTGCAATATTAATTTAATGTTACCCTTCCTTTAGAGCAGATCTGTAACTCGCCCGTTTATTAGTCCAAGTGTAATTTTTTATCTATACCGACACATATCTACAATTATCCTTTGCTCTATATATTGCACAATACAAAAATTTAATCCTACATACACAGGAAAAAGAACACCCACAACCCCAAATTTGTGGAAAATCTGAACCAGTTTGCACCTGTATTAAAAATAAGCCAAATTATATTTTTAACCAGATTCTAAACTCAAGTTGCTCCATTTTAATATCAGGGATTGAAATAAGGTGGCTTTGGTTTCCATGTAAAGTCTGTGCTATCTACAATATATTTGGCACCCCCACAATCTGACAAAAGTTGACTGCTGATGTGTTTAACTCTAAACATCAGCAGAATTAAGTTAATCTCTCTTTAGCAACAAAATGTTCACAGAATGCTCTTATCTGGTGAAGATCCTTGTTAACTCCCTCTGTAAAGCTTTGAATGTTGGTATAGCCTACTACGAGAGACTTGCTGGCGCGCTTTGTTAAGTAGTTCCTGATATTTTCTGTATTATTTACAAACATCACAAAATACAGCATCAGTCAGTGTTAGCCTCTACTTACAAGCTTAAACAATAATAATCCTAGTATTAAATGAAGTCAAAGCATTTCTGAACTTACTGACCCACTTTGCACTAAAGCTACTAATCAGATGAACACAGAAACATATAAGAGGGAGTCTACGTGTAAAATGTATTTATTGTTATTTGTCGTCATTCAGAAACCAGATTTATATTAGACTTTTTAGCATTTGTTAAATATTATAATAATGTACATCCGCAGCTCTGGCCAAATCTTGCTTCTTTTCCCTGGAATGGCAATAATGGCCGCGACTCGATATGCCACTTTTAAGCTTTACATTCACTCTTGAGGTTCCTGATGCCAGAGACACTAAATTGTAGATATGCTATTTGATATACGTTACGTTTACTTTTATTTATTTAGCAGACACTTTTAACCAAAGCCACTTACAGTTTGGGAGTAAACATAAGTTTGTCGGATTAATCATAAGTGGCTAATAAAGCCTGGCAATTTCAAGCTTTGGAAAGAACGTGCTCAAGATGTGCTACAGAAACATTGGGGCTTGCACATGGTTTATTTCTGGACTGATTTGCTGTGCTTTTCCTGCATGGTATGGTTTGGTAAACTTTCAGGGCTTTTCTCTGCACTCTCTATCCATAGTAGTCCCATTACATAGAACAATCAAGATTTTCTGAATGGCCAGATTGGGATGAGAACAGTGCGACACAGAGCTGGTTGATTAACGTTGGCAAGGAACGGTTGTGTCGTTATTTTGGTACGATCTTTCGTTGCCGCCTCATGGATATCACCATAAGTCTTCTCTGGTGTATCGTAGGCGGATAGTCTACTCTCCAGTCGACCTTTTCCTGTGGGTTCTCATGTTGTCACGTCAAGCCGGCAAGGAAATCTCACCATGCTGAGAATACGCAACAATAGTTTTGTTATTAATTCTTATACTTAAACATGCATAATTAATAAAAGGGCCTGTTTGCCAAAAGCCATATATAAGGACACATATTTCCCAGTGGCTTTTTTTCCTCAGCATTTACTTCCATGCTCAGATTTTTTCCCTTAGATCTGCAAGCCATGAGTTAATTGTGAACAACACTGAACCTGTTCTTGAGCTTTCACTTTTGAGTGGTTTTCTCTCCCGCTGGCACGGTAATGCGTTTTGACATGCTGCTCGTGGTGGGTGTTGTTTTGACAAATTCTTGCCAATCAGGCGGTTAGATACTGTGAGGCATATTTGTCACTGCCCCATGCAGATTTGTAACCACCTGATACCAGCAGCAGCCACTTCTCTATTTGCTGTAAGAGATGTTTTTAAAGCTGTATTATTCCTGATTGTTTCCAGGCTAGAGTTACGTCCAAAGCCATAAACAAACTCAGCCATTGTTTTCCTACAAGTAGGCAGATTAATTTACTTTTATCAGTCTAAGCTTTAAAAGCATCCGCCCTCTGTTGACCTTTTATTTATCGGTCAAAGGCACTACAGGTCTGTCCAGTTTTCCTTTGTTTGCAAGGATTGCTTGTGTGTTTTAGACTACTGGTGTTTGATAAAACCTTATCTTGTGCACACTCAGAGCAAACAGGGCTTTATTGTCACTGTGTGTGTGTGTTTTTGAGAGTCTGAGTGAGATCTAGATGTTGCTGATGCAGTCATTCAGAGCCTCTGTTTTCTCATCAGGGGGTTTGGCTATGGGTCGGTGCCCGCTGGAACGAGGCCAGAGATCTGGGTCACGGTTTTATTAACTCTATACAGGATCAGTCACTTTCACACAAAGTCTTTTAGACTTAGCTTCAGGGTTAGCACTCCTTAAATCGGTTAATGAGGAAGAAGATTCTGATTTAAAACCAGATATCAACACACCTCATGCAAAACACGGTAGCGTGACGTTTTAGTCAAATTGGAGATTTGTGTAAAACGTGATCCCAATCTGTCATTCCAACAAACCCTAATATTTCTGGCACCAGGATGGCATTTGCAGACACTAAGCTGCCAATCTCTGAATGTTTCCTCTGTATTCATGCTCAGACATATTGTTTTTATAATTTTTAATATCCTGTCTAATGTTAAATATTATATGAACCATATCTCAAGGACTGGTAGAAAGATCTAAAGAAACTTATCCAAAAACATTACAAAGCTCAACTCAAGTAAAAAAAAAATCTTTGATTAACCTCCTTCCCAGCAATATTGGATTGAAAATTTCTCATTGCAATAACTAAAGAATAATGTAGATTATTATTTGAAGCCAGACGTAGATTTGTTTGAATCATGTGTTCTAAACACTACATTATATAACACATATACCAGTTGCATAGATTCTGTAGTTTGAAGAAAAAAACTTCTATAAACAATCCCACATGGAAAATCAGAAATTGCAACGCAACATATAAACACTTTCATCTTTGAGCACAATGACTGCAATTCAGGGAATTAACTAAGTATATGTCTAAACAACTATCTGAATGTCAGGATGTTAACATTATATGAAAGAGTTAGCTAAAACTTCACCTTGTATTTTAACTTACCGTATTTTTCGGCTCATAAGACGCACTTTTTCTTCCCCAAAACTGAGGGGGAAAAGTCTTTGGACTAGAGTGTTCCATGGGCTGGATTGTGTTCCACCACAGTATAATTACAAAATAATAAGCCTCAACAACTACAAGCCATAAAACCCTCAAAGTGACATGAACATGCAGGCTAGCAAGAATCCAAAACCGACTCTGAGATTTCAAAGAAATGTCTGGCTGATTAAGCACTTGTCAAACATTGGCAACTAGAGTAGCACTCAGTCAAGGTCTGCCAACGCTTTCCCTCCGTGCTCAGCACGCATCAAACTTGCATTCCCAACACAAACTCTTATGAATCTTGGACTAATACCACCATACTATTCAGGACTCAAGCCAGCTAAAAAGTGCCAGAGCGGAGCAAACAGGAACTAGCTGATGAAAAAAGGAAGTATTGAGTGTTAAATCAATTTGCTATGTACACATATAGGAAGGAATGCCAAAATCAAGCATTCGATCTATTTTCGGTCTCTCTCAAAGTGACCCGGGCAGCCCTGTGGTGTGAAGCTCAAGCCGTTCCCAGAAGCTGCTATCGGCCTCTGCTGTGATAAAGAAAGACAGGCAGTTTGTTTACCAGATTGGATGCAGAGGCCTCTGCGAAGGACAGCCCCCGGGGGATGATGAGGATGTGATCTTGCTCCTTACTGACACGAACCTACATGTAGAAAGATACAAATAAGCAGCTGTTTCGCTTCCCATGATCCAGTTATCTCAGGGTTTCTTAATCTGTTCCAACAGGCTCACCATATTTGGCACATTTGATTGAGTTTCATGTTGACTTTATTGGGATTAGCTGAAAAATGTGTTGAGGTAAAGGGAATCCAGTTCTGTTGCGACAGACAACTATGGAACTTGGGGTGCTTTCACATTGGCTTAGTTTGGTTGAACAAAATAGTTTGTTTTCCTTTGACACAAGATGCAACAAAATGCTACATTTACACCCACACTTTTAACTTGATTACAATAGGAATACAGTGAACCCTTGTTTATCATGGGGGTTACGTACCAAAAAGAACCTGCGGATGGTGAAAAAAGGGAATTAGTCAGCTTTATTTTCACAACACATACTGTACTATAGAATGTTCTTTATGGAACGAACCAAATTAATTTTTTTCCTAATAGCACGCCACACCCCCATAGCTTCTACCTGTTTCACTTTTCAGCACCCACAATTATTTCTAATTCCTAAATCTAAAATCTAATATTATTGAGATTTAGAAAGCAGAAATTTCTAATAAAAACCCAGCTAAGCTCTGTAAATTACTGCGGTCACTTCAGTGTAAATGTTATGTACAATGTTTGTAAAACCATGGAATTAATTTCCATTATCTTGTTATTAAAAACAATGCCCAAAATACAAAGTAGATTCAAATGTTTAAATTAAAAAGAAGTTGCGCCTTACTGTAATGTAACAGCTAGTGAAGTGAGCCCAGCTGAACAAGTCCACCAGTCGGTAGAGGCTGGCCAGCTTGCAACGGGTCTGTTTCTCTCCTTTCACCATCGTAGTGGATTCAACATTGAACATGTCGTTTATAGGAGTCACCATTCCCAAACCTGAGAAAAGGGGATCATTTAAATAAATTTGAAACGTGGAAGAACAACAGTCAATGGAAGAGGCCATCTGAGGCTACGACTTTTTAAGCACTGTTCTTTTGCTTTTATGAAAAAAAAGGAAAAACAAATCGAGATCAAATTCAATAAAGCCATTAATGTGCTATTGAACCAATAACACTTCAAGCGTGTCCATGAAACACTGCAATCCCTAAATCTAATAAAGGCCTTTAGGGAACTAGGGAAATTGATTTAAGGGCAAATAAAAACTCCATTTAGCTGGACAAAATGTCCTGCACCAATGAATATAGTCCGCTCAAATGAAATGGATCTGGTCTGAATTGATATTACTTTTGGTGAAATGTTTCCAATTGAAGTTGTGATAAGTATTTTTGAATTTAGATCTATTAGGTACACGAAATGGCTAACCATTCCAAAACACTCTGTGGAAAAAGTCTTATTTTCAGTGATTTAGACAAACATAGGAAAAAAAAACAATCTCTTCCTTGATTGGATAAAGCTGTATTCATCTCTTAGATCCTGTTCACTCCTTCAACCAAAACAACATTTTGTTTAAAAATGTTAAATGAATTATGTTTTCTGTTTTTGAGCAAAATTGAAGCCAAATAAATTTGCCTTCAACATTTAAATTAATTTTTTTGCCAGTACTTATCTGTCCATGATGTTGAAAATTGGCACAACCATTATTCAAAGCTTTCACAAGAATAATGAACCTTCAAATCTCCTTTTATTTTCTTAAAACGAGCTATTCCCAAATTGCTATATTTCTGATGTTACAAACCACACCCTTACACCAATGACTCCCTAAAAGCTCCCTTGTCATTGTTGAGTGTCATCTAACCGAAGATTTAGGTGGCAGTTTTCAAAAACAGGAGCGGATGGAATCTGTACATCAGATATTCCAAACTGAGCTATTTTTGACCAGGTAAAAAAAAAATTCCCTTCTACAAAGTCAAATTAGTTACAGACTTTTCACAAATACCTTAAGGCATCTGATATTCCCTTGAAAACCAGATTGAACATTATTCAAATTAACTCAGATAAAAGATATGACTACATTAGCTGCCTTGTCACGAAGGAAGCTAATGAAAGAAGCTTTCTTGGCAAGACATTCTGCCAAGCATCAGTGATTGCATCAGTCTTTGAGAACTGTTATATGCTAAGGGCCGTCTCCAGCACGACACACTTGCTCGTAGACTGTCATGTTCAAATCCCATATAGGGCTCTGCCGCTTTCCTCCAACTTTAGATGTTTTACACAATGATGCAGGGAGAACATGTGTTGTGCATACATGCACTTCCCTACCATTGGAAGCAGCAGAGCCCTATATGGGATTTTTGACTGTAAATAATACCAGATGTACAGGAAATGACATAAGGTGCCACCTCTCCTAAAGTTACTAGAACTATGAATGGATTTATTTTAAATCAATACAAAAGGTATTTGTTTGTTTTATTAGCTATAGTATTCTTGCTACCATCATGATGTATTGTAAGAGAAGGGCGTTAAACCCAGGGCAAATAAACAGACACCTATAGGGATTACAGGCTCAGGCTCGGACACAGAGTACAGTAAGTACTGAATGGGTTCACTGAAGTTCCTCTGATTAGTTCTGCATAGCAGAGCGCAGAGAGAAAACAGACTTGAGGATAGCTGGATGGGTTGATAAGAGGCTAACATGATTGGCCGAAAAAATGCAGCTTTCCTGAGTCCCTTAGCATATGTTTAACCTCTTAAGCCCTGAGGCCTATTTTCCGAAAATCCTATACTTTTACTTTTTAAGGCATTTCTCAGCTTTTACAAGGCCTAAACTGCAAATCTTGGTATCAACATGAAGATAGGTTCTTGGGGTGTGGTGTGGATGAGTTAATTTGACAGTCAAGAACACTGGGTAAGAGTAATTGATGTTGGAATGGCCAAAAAATGAACTCCGCCTAAAAAAAAAACACATGTTTCCTCCAATATCTCCTTATTTTACTTATAACGAAGCAAATAAACACAATCAATTGTAACCACTACATGTCAAGAACATCTGTAGCAAGTTTGGTGTTCATACTACAAGAAACTAATATTCTGTAAAGGTTTTGATTGAACAAAGTTCAGGCGTAATCCATGTTGGCACAGTTTGGCACAATTTGGCACAATAATTGAAATATGGAAAAAATCTTGTCCAAAGCTTCAGCTACGTTCATAGTCTTATTTTCTTGCTTATGGGACATGATTTCAGCAAAAAAAACTCCTAAAGAAACGCTGTAAAAGGGGGGTAGAGGCTCATTTGCACCATCTTGCTGCGCTTTTGGGAACGTTTCACTCACAAACGCTTTGACGTCGAGCTTCTCTCGAGTCCCTACCCCCCGACCATCTGTCCAATCCAGAAGATCTATATATCGACGGAAAGCTCTGATTCTATGGAAACCAATCAGCTCAACCATTTTGAGACTGGCGGGATCGCCGACGAATCACACGACGCGCAGCGTGGAGAGACGTGCTCTTACGCACGGGGAATCATTCCATATTTGGTGACGTAAGAGGAGCACTGGAGCAACAGAAAAAACACAAAATGGACTTTTCGTGAAGCTATCGACCGGACATAACAACAAACGGACTTTTATCGCTATGGAAATAACTTTTTGTTGAAAAAAACGGCAAAGGTAAGACAAGATTTACATGCTTGCTTGGTTTTTGCTGGCGTTTTTTCGGGGAACTTTCGCCCCCTGCTCTGAAATACTTCATGCAATGTAAATGAGTTGCATATCGCTGGATTCAACTGGTTGTTAGCTTTCATTTAATGTAATGGTTTGGGTGTTTCCGTTTATATTGTGGATACATATCGCACATAAACAAAAACGTGGTCATGAATTATACTCCGGACATGTTGTTGTTTATTTGCATGGCGTTCGAGCTGTGGTTAACGGATATAAAATTGAATTAGATACGTTTTTAGAGGAGTTTCCGCTGAACACAACAGTATTTAATATGTGTGGGTTATTCTCAGGGTTAGTGAGCTATGAGTGAAAATGTAACGCACAAGGGGGCAAGTCCCCGGTACCGGGGACTCTCGGGCTTAAGAGGTTAAGTCCTGCTGAGAAGAACCAAGGTGAAACTCACTGAGAGGGGAAGTGGAGAAGCCGGCGACAGAACTGGCCATGAAGAAATCTGCGATCTGTCGCAGAGCAAGCAATCCAGAGGGATTGTGCCCCTTGTTCATCTGTTCCTGGATCATTCCCTCAAGCTCATCCTTAAAGGCCTGAAAGAGAATGTGAGATTAATGAGTACTGAGAGATGGACACAGAGTTGTAATCCCTGCACGTTTAAATCCTTCAACTGCACTGATTTTCTACAACACGCAAGTCTTTTACTCAAGAGGCCCACCACACTTTGTCCAAAGAGCCCAAACAGCAGGAAATTATATTCAACAAGCCAGTGAAGAATGAAAGCAAGATCACGGTGTCTTTGGTTACATTGGAAATCTTCTGAAATCATCCGTAACTGGTTTTATAACTTATTTAAGCTTTGCTGGCACTACGCACGACTGCTCATGCTCTCAGGCGTAGAACCATCAAAGAGCTTAGACAGAAGAATGATTCACAGAATAAACACACACTGATGGATTGTTCTCAAGGTGCAGGTAATGACAGAGGAATCCCACTGACACAAGGCCTCAGATAATATAACCATTGTTTCTGTATAATTGAAGACATAGTGCTGTGTCATTAGCAGAAGTGAGTAAGTGTCTGTCTATACTCATGCTGGCGAGTCCAAAGCAGTCACCTACTTAACCATGCAAATACCATGCAAATTCAGATCCCTATGGAAGAACCAGGAGGGTAAACAACGAAGAGTGTTGACACTTTTCAGACACTTACCGTATTTTTCGGCTCATAAGACGCACTTTTTCTTCCCCAAAACTGAGGGGGAAAAGTTGGTGCGTCTTATGAAGCGAATGCAAACCGCCGCGAAGTCCGGTAACGGCCGTATGAGAGGTGTAAGAGCTCCGGAGCTCCGGAGCTAGGCCGAAGCCGCGGCCATATTTGTTTACCAAGCGCTGCGCGCTGACGTCATCGCACATCTCTGCCATTGCGCGGACGTAACGAAAACGGGGGGGGAAAAACTACATTTCCCACAATGCCTTTGGCATCCGCATCCATACTTACGTCACGAGCGAAACTACAGAGATCAGCTGACTCTCGCATTTGAGTGATCTCTCATGCTACAAACCCGTTTTCTCACGCTAAAATACATTTCAAGATGTGAAATGGGCACAGCTCATAGTTTGTCTGCTATGTTTTTTGAGCCTGACAATAAAGATGATGATCGATAAGCATCGTCTTCAGTCTGTGAGGGTTTTATTTCCGCTAAACATTCACTTGGACAGTTTCACAATCTTGGACAGTTTGATCCTTTGGAGTTATTTGGGTTTTCATAAGCTGACAAAAATCAAAAGGATTTATATTAGAACAAAAAGCATACGCTTGTTTCCAGCGCTCGCTCTCTATCTCTCTCTCTCTCGCGGGCGTCAAAACGAATATGTATCAAAACGATCTCAATGACTGAAACTTTTCTTTAATAAACTCAAACTCAAATCATCCCTCAACGGTACATCTCACACATGTACATACGAGATAACAAACGTAAGTAACATGTTCTGCAATTAGGGAGTGTTTGATTACAGGGGGGCTCGACTAAATTGAGAACCACTGTATTATTACTAATGTGGGGGCAATCTTACTAGATATTATTAGTAATGTAGTGACAATGTTACTGGCTATTATTAGTAATGTAGCGACAATGTTACTGGCTATTATTAGTAATGTAGTGACAATGTTTCTAGCTATTATTAGTATGGTAGTGACAATGTTACTGGCTATTATTAGTAATGTAGTGACAATGTTACCTGCTATTATTAGTAATGTAGTGACAATGTTACTGGCTATTATTAGTAATGTAGTGACAATGTTACTGGCTATTATTAGTAATGTAGTGACCATGTTACTGGCTATTATTAGTAATGTAGTGACAATGTTACTGGCTATTATTAGTAATGTAGTGACAATGTTACTGGCTATTATTAGTAATGTAGTGACAATGTTGCACTGGAACAGTGATGGTGATAACGAATGGTGGACTTTAGAGTGATGAGTGGGGGCAAAGAAAAACATTACAGCCTTTTTTTTGTTACTTTTACTGTTTACTGTCTGTTCATGTTACATGTTTGGCTGTTAACTTTTACACAGTTGATATAAATATTTTACAAAAATGTTTGGTTCAGAATCTTTTTTTTCTAGATCTTCCTCTTTTAAAATTGGGTGCGTCTTATGTGCCGGTGCGTCTTATGAGCCGAAAAATACGGTAATCTTTTCCAGTGTGATCGTTTTGATGGCATAATCTATGCTATAGTCAAGAACAAATCTGTGCAGCTATACAAGTAAATAATTTGTGTTGAAGAAGGAATACTTATAGTTATTCTTAGTGGACACGATACATACAAAGCTAAACGCAACTCCTAGTGGATACAAGCAAGATGGCCACTGTGTCTGATGTGACGACAGCTCCTCCCGGTCCATAGCGCAATCTTTTAACAAACACTTAGGCATGGATGACCCTCGGCTCGTTCCACATTCGGCCTTCTGTGCCCTTACCATTGACACCCCTGCTCTATGCGTTCTCTCATTCAAACACATTTTGCTCGAGGGTTTTTGATTTTTGCATGATTTGTTGTTGATTTTCAGGAATGTTCAGATGTCAGCTGACCAAGAAGCGAAGGATGATGAGCTGCTTGCTTTAGCAAGTATTTACGATGAGGAGGAGTTTCATAGGACCGAGTCCGGACAGGAGGGCGAGATCCATCTTTGCATAGAGCTTCCGGCTGACTTCAGACTGCTGGTCAAGGGTCAGATGGAGCACTTGGTTGTAGCTGCCTCACGCCCGCTGGGTCCTTCACTAATCCAAGTGTTCTCTTACATGCTTTTAGGTCAGACGCCCTCAGAGCACACGGTTTCATCTCTTCCTCCCTTGGTCCTGAGTTTCGAGCTCCCTGCAGATTACCCTTCGAGAACACCTCCCATTTTTACTCTAAGCTCAAAATGGCTCACCAGAGTCCAGGTGAGTTCTGCAAATCCTTCAGAAATCTTCAATTTCACATGTAAACAAACTCTGGAATCACATTTAACCAGTCTCTCCACACGTGCACTATATCCTCACACCTGATCTGAAATGTTTCTTTGAAACGGGGACATTGCAGAAAAACATGCAAGATGCTCTTCAGATTGTCTTCAGAGTTTGCAGCTCCGGTCCCTTTTACATGGATAAAACAGAATTTAATCAGATTACGTTGGTATAATTAACAAGAGATGACACATTCTGGAACCCATCGCTGGCACGTCTGTGAGCTGCTTCACAGAAGAGAACCGTTAGCTGATCATCTAGACAACAACCTGGCCGATGGTTGGCTGTTCGATATTAATTTTGACATTAACTCTGACACAGAATGTTTCTTGACGCTATAATGTGCTTTCACACTGGATCTATTTGTTCCATCAGATCACTGCGCTTTGCAGGAGACTGGATGAGCTTTGGGAGGAGAACTACGGCAATGTCATTCTTTTCACCTGGATCCAGTTCTTGAAGGAAGAGACCCTGGATCATCTGAGGATCATGTCTCCACTAGAAATCCAAAGCAACGGCAGCCAGGATCAATCTCAGGCTGGCCAGAGGCAAGCCGCTGTCGCCTCCGGGGAGAAAAGCAAAGCTCAAGAATTGGATCCAAGAGCTGTTCAGGAGGTTGACTTTAAGACAGACCTGCTCACTCTACTGCTGGATTTTGATGGAGCCCAGAAGGAAAAGGTCTTCAATGCAAAGCTGTTCTGCTGTGGTATCTGCTTCTCAGAGAAACTGGGATCTGACTGTTTGGTCTTCAAAGAGTGTCAGCACGTCTACTGCAAGACCTGTGTGAAGGAGTATTTTGAGATCCAGATCAAAGATGGGAAAGTTCAGTGCCTCCACTGCCCGGAGCCAGAGTGCACGTCCATGGCTACACCTACGCAGGTATGCCCCTTTGATTAAATGCTTGTGTCTGTTTACCCACACCTCCCCTGTGTGCCGGTCCAGCACAGGGACACGCCCTCTTCTGTAATGATTACACTTTCCTTGACTGATCCATTGTGGATTCAGATACAAAAAAACATGATCAAACGTGGGCGCGGGCTAAATCCGATCGCTCTACTCTTTTTTGAAAGCTTCTTTCTTTGAAATGCACAATAGTTATTAAACAATTCACCTTGGCGTTGAGGACCATATTGTTTTGTGTTTCCTATTTTTATTTTGCCATTTCACACAAAAATTAACACCAAATTGCATGCATTTTATATGGATGTATTTATAATGCTGTATACTAAGTGGAGGCTGGTGCGGCGGTACAGTTCTCATGTGAGGGATGCAAGACAGTCCAACTATTCACTGGGAGTAATTATTTTCCTAAAAACAAACACTGTTATTTATCTACTCAACATAATGAACAACACTAACTGAAAGCCACACCTGAGGGGATGGACAAAGAAGTAGAAGCTAGGATTGTCAGTCGAAAACTATAATGTTTATTTAACAATAAATATGATATATATTTTTTAAATTTCTCTAGGGCCGATAGCAGAACCGTGAATGTCAGAGCTTATCGATTTGATTCACAAAATGATGTGAACTTCATGCCGTTCCCTCGCTAAAAGACATCCACAAAAAGTTTTCTTTAAGGCGGTGATTGGAAAAAAGATGTTTGTTTGAACTGAGAGGGGCCGCATCTGCAGAGCTGCACAATGCATGACCATCACAAGCAGCTTGATGAGAAGGTGACGAAAGCTGGTGAGATTAACTCTCAATCTCTCTGCTCTGGAGCTCCATGCACTCCATGATCATGAAAACAGTGAGGAACCAGCCCAGAACTGCAAACCGAGGTTCTCCTCGAAGAGCTCAAGCCGCTGTGACCAGTCCCTCTCCTCAGGAGAGCACATGTACCTCTTATGAATGACTCAAAGGAGAACTCATCAGGCTTCTAGGGATGTGCAGTTCGGTTAATTCTCTCAACCGGTGCTTGTTACTCGTTTAAGGCTTTTTCGAACAAAGGTGTACATTACTAAATTGATTTCAGTTTTTCTTGATTGTTTACAAACATTTTCTCAAAGCGTGCTTCATATTCTCAAAACTCTGTGCCCAAATCCAAAATAGCACACACCCCTTAATTCTGCAAAAAAAACATTTGATTCTAAACAATGTTCTAACAATGGAAAGAGAGCATAGATCAGTTTTTCTGCATAACTGATGTTATGATATTTTTGTGTACAGGGCAAATATTTTCAGGGTGTATCCGTTTAGACATGAGTCACTAAATTTAATGCGTTTAAGAAGTTTACTGTCTACTTGCTGTGAGATGTACTTACCTCAATGTAGTTTTTTTTTTTTTTGGGTGAGAAACAGGCTTGAAAAAGAGCTTTGTTAGCCTGTTGAGAGAGAGAGAGAGAGACAGAGGGAGGGGGGGGATAGGAGAGAGCCTGTAAGCGTTATTCCATGACGAAGTCTCTATTACAGGGGCATGTGTTTGTGCAGAATCTTGTGTGTTCATTAAGAGACTTTTATCTGCCTGTAACTCTGCCACGAGTAACTTTAGAGACAATTGTCCCAGATGAGTCCTACACGTTTGTGTTTTTCAGCAAGACTTAGTTTTATTGAAGAAGTTTAGTTTATTTAGGTTTTGGCCTCATGCACGGTTTATTTTGTTCATTAGCTCTGTGTTTAGTTTGTATGCTTTTACTGGTTTGTTGTTTTTTTTCTATTGGATTTCACTTGCATCACCTGTGGTACAATAAATCTTCACTTCGGAGCCCGTTCACGACAGATGTATTCAGTCATGAACAGCATCAGCTGCTATATCTGCACATGTGTTTGAAGAAGAGCTGTTTGCATTTGTGGATTTCTATCAACCAAAGCAGCTCGGATCTCATCAGAGTTCCTTCCCTCTCTTACTCTCACTCCTCTGGCTTGGGCTCTGTTGGCATTCATTGTTCCAAGAGAGAACTCTCCTGTTGCTTTTTAATGCTAAAGCTCTGATGGCTACTTGTAAAACATCTGCTTTTCTGCCGAAAGGATCCCGCACAGAACTGTAATAGAAATTTAAATCATTACATTTATGCAGGTCACTGTGACTCACGGGGTCATGTGCTTCCTTTGAGAAGACAGCAAACATCAAGGGGAGTGTGTGAAATTTCCTCTTCTCTCTTGACCGGCACAAGGGAGCAGAGAGAAAGACCTCCATGCGCCTCTAGGGGGCTTAAGGTTAACACATGCTCTGATTATGCAAAAATAAAACATTTCCTTTCTGTTCATTACAGTCCTGGCTCTTGAGTCGTCAATATCAGAAAGATAGTGTTTTATTCCGCTTTAACACAGGACTTGATTCCGCTTCCACTCAATTGTGCTTAACACCATTGAAACCAAACAAATCTGGAGTTTTTATGGAGCACACAAATCTACAAGAGTAGTAGTCCCAAAAATGTCTGAGAGTAGGGATCGTGCCAGTCGGGGATGATTCCTATCTTTCAGTTAGCGTTTTATCGATCGATTAGCACATCTCCACTGGCGTCAACTCATCTGACCGTGTTTGGAGAACGACTGATGATGGAGGGTGTTTTTGGGTTCAAGGGCTGCAGATATGGAGCTGGAGACATTGGTGGTGTTTTTCTGCCAAAGGAACAGAGCAAGTGCAGCCCATCGAATGAATAGTAACCTTAAAATCTTAGGCAAGAACCTCCCGTCCTTTAGCCAAGGCATTGGAAATGGGTCACGGATGGCTATTCCAGCGGAACACAACCCCTCTCCAAGGACCTACAAAAGAGTGGCTCAGTAAGAGTCACATGATGGTGCGAGAGTGTTCTGGTCAGTCTGCAAACTTTAGAAACGATAGACGAACTGTGTAGGGAGCACAGTGAAGGTTGGTTGGCAAGCCTCAGTGACTGGGGAGGATCTGCATAAACCTGGTCCCTGTTTAGAGATTGGGTCATTTCCCTCGTGTACAGCCGATCCTTCGTAATCTCATTTTTACAGTTCTCATTTTTACAAAAATTTTCAGTTCTCATTTTGATGATTTGAGTCGATGGATTTTTTTTATCAGATTTAGTTGGCTGTAACCAAAGAGTCAAAGTAACATTTCATTTTACTAAACAAAACTAAACGAAAAGGAGCTTTCATCCTGAAGACCTTCTATTTCCGTGGAATATCGCAGGTGAAGCTCCTGGTTGGCGAGGAGGAGTTTGCCCGGTATGACCGTCTCCTGCTGCAGTCGAGTCTGGACCTGATGGCTGATGTGGTGTACTGTCCTCGCTCCAGCTGCTGCATGGCTGTGATGGTGGAGCCAGACTCCACCATGGGCATCTGTCCTTCCTGCAGATATGCCTTCTGCACCCTCTGCAGGCGAAGCTATCATGGCGTTTCTCATTGCAAAATCAGTGCTGGTAAGACGAGAGGGCATTCTAATCTGATTTTTTCTCAGCAGATGTGCTTCCTGAACGGCGCTGGCTTCGCTTGGTTGTAGAAATATCGTTTTCTCGTTCATGTTTGCAACTCGTGAGACACGATGAGTGAACAGCGTAATGTGGGCACTTTGTTTTGTCATAAAACAGATGAACGTAGCATTATTTACCCAGCTCTTCTCTATGTGTGTTCAGAGTGTGAGAGAGTGATATTTCGTTTAGGGTTCATAGGATGTCATATCATAGTTTTAGGCTCGCATAACTTTAATATTAAAGCTTAATAGAATGATTTAAAATTTTTCTCACATTTTCCACTGAGTGGTGGGCTGGAGAAAGATTGGCTCCTGTTACCCAAACCCCTGTTCAATGTTTGTGAGATGCAGATCATTTCGAGCTCTCTCGTACACAAAGCCACTGTTGTGCCCCCTTGTGTTGAACATGATGGAACAGGAATATTGAAGCACGTCCCTCAAGCTGGACCCCGAGAGATGGGCGACACATCCATTGAGCTCAGAAACCTTAACAGCAAGCGAAGAACATGAAGGGGAGACGGAACAGGAATTAAGCGCCACTTCCACAGTAAAGCTCTGTTATGGGAAATGATCTTTGTGTGATTTTTTGTGTGACACACTTTCAATGTGATTTTGTAAGCCTGGAAGGGTAAAGGGTAAATCCTTGGAAGGGTTCCATAATATCAAGATCTGAATATCCAGGCAAAGCGTCATAACATAGGTGCCAACTCTGGCGTCTGACATCCCATATACGTAAGAATCTAATCGTAAGGACATGAATGACGCACACAAGGTTGTGGCCTAGTGGGTGGGATCAAAAGGTTGCCGGTTCAATCCCCAGCTCCACTGGGAGTCGAAGGTGGGATGAGCGATGAAACTCTCTCTCTCTCTCTCCTGAGACAACCATTACTGTGGAGGCCTTGAGTTCTCCACAGCTCCCTGGGCGCCGCAGCCATGGCTGCCCACTGCTCCCGGTGTGTGTTCACGATGTGTTTGTTTACTGCTGTGTGTGTGCACTTGGATGGGTTAAATGCAGAGCACAAATTCCATGTATGGGTCACTCCATACTTGGTCACTTTCACTTCAAATAGAGGGCTCCAGAAACTGTCTGAAATGTTAAAATTGAGAACGCTGTTTTCTGTGCTTGTGGTCTTCTCACTGAGAATCATCAATAAAAAAAGCTTCTTTCTACAATGGCTTTCTGTGCTATTTCTTTCCTCAAGACGGTCTCTCTCTCTCAGCAAGGCTCATTTCCACCACAATTCTGGCACCCCAGATGGGACTCCTCACTGTTGGCTGGTCCTGGCGATCCTCACTGGACTGATAGACGCGGCCGAGTCTCCGGAGTCAGGTTTCTCCACCCAACCACAAAATAGGCTCCCCCGTGGAAGAAAGTCGAGTGAGGGAATTGCTGGGGCCTGCCACAGGGATGGAGTTCATCAGACGAATCTTCACTTGAAAGATAGGAGTATGTGATTATTCCAGATTGAACGACAGAAGTCGTGTTTACCTGGGACTAGAGTCTGCGCAGACCCCATCCAAGGAAGGGTGGTTCGCGAGGCTCCTTTCATAGCTATCTTTTTTCTAAATTAAGCCAGTGATCTAAGAGAGAGTTGGGGAACAGGCGCAGTCAACAACAAAAATATTTATTTAGAAAAGCTGTAAACCTTGCAATAATATAAATGTGTGAATGTACAGAGTGTGGAGTAGCTGACAGAATGGATTAATGTGCATTTTCCTCAGAGGAAGTCTCAGTCTTTTACAGTTGAACCACTTGCAGCAGAGATTAAAGATATCAAATGGATCTCTCCATTGAGAACGGGACAAAGATGTGTGGTGTAATACCACTAGGGATGTATATTTTATGAAAAAATCGTAATTAACTAACTGAAACAAAACAATCTTATAGTTGACTTCTGATCAGCCGGCACATTGGCACAGTGGGTAGCACTGTGGCCTTCCAGTTGGTTCGAGGTGACGTGGAAATGAGCCTTCCCCTTGCTGAGAGAGAGAGGGAGAGACTGTCTTGAGGAAACAAACAGCACAGAAAACCATTGTAAAAAGAAGCTTTTTTTATTGATGATTCACAGTGAGAGGACCACCAGCACAGAGAACAGTAACGTGGAGACCACCCTCCTGTGCGTCTTTCATGTCCTTAAGATTAGACTCCTTACGTATGTAGGATGTTGGGCGCCAGAATTGATTCCTACGTTATGGTCAGAGATGTATTGGCATGTTGGGTCCGGAGTTGATTCCCATGTTATGGCGCTTGGTGTGGCGCCTAGGGGTCTAGAGATATTCGTATCTTCATATCATGGAGTACAGGAGGCTATCGCTTCAAGGCACTGTACAAGATGTTAAGGTCGGGCTGAGTGGCATTGAGATGTGTTTAAGAAAAGATTGAGCAGGCTTACAAAATCACAATGAAAGTGTCTATGTGAAGAATAAAGAAATCATATTCCACAGAGATCATTTTCTCATTACAGAGGCTCGCCGGTGACCTTCCTGGAAGGAGTTTGCATGTTCTCCCCGTGCTTGCGTGGATTTCCTCCGGGTTCTCCCACAATCCCAAAAACATGCATCATGTTCACGGAATAATCTAAATTGAGTGTATGTTGCCCTGCAACTGACTGACGATCTGTCCACGGTGTGCCCCTGTCTCTCGCCCGATCTGGGCTGGAGATAGGCACCGGCAAATGAATGAATTATTATAACTGAAGAATATCACCCCAAAACTGCCGGAAGATGCGCAGGAGTCTGTAGAGATTTCTAGGATTTCGTTTTCCACATTCCATACAATAATAAAGATAAAACTGACCAACACAAGAGAAACATTTAGTTCCCTAAATGCTGATGACTTGCTAGATTTTCCAGTACATGGAATGAATGGATGTAATGGATGTTTCACGTTAACATCCGGTTTCTCTCAGTTTTGATCTTGTTGCCATTCACAATTCAATTAATAACCAGAATGATGCACTGCCTGATCGTTTATGCTTTTATCTGAGAACATTGAGAGAAATACGTGATTTGATTGACTCGACCGCAGTTGCAACACAATTAATCGTCCAGTGTTTCTGAGATTATGTGAGCTTTCTTTTATGTAGATTTTAGTGATCGTTTTTAGCTTGCTTTTAAATTTTACCTTTTTCTATTTCTTTTTTTCCTTTTAGGATGATTCAATGATCTTTTAGAATCTCTTGATGGTTTACAGACAAAAATTAATATCTGATTGTTATAAGGTCATTTGTATTTGTTTTTCTTTAGAAACAAGAGAGAGGAGTGTAGTGGGAAATTGATCTTTGTGCATTATGATTTCCTTACTCTTCATTGGGATTTTGGAAGCCTTGTTTTTCTCACTCATATCTCAATGCCATGACTTTAACATCTCAGCGAGGTCAAGGCTCATTTCCACCCTAGTTCCTTATAATGCTGGTGCTTTAAGCTGTATCTTTTTTACTTTTAACACATTTAACCTTATTTTTTGTTATTCTCAGGTTAAGAAAGTCAAATCTTCCCTAAATTTTAAGTATTGCAATTACATAAAACTTGGTCAGAGACTCCTCTGTGGTTTGTTCTCGATAAAAGTCTTAACATCCTAGAAACAAATATGTAATAGACTGTTTTTATAATCAATTTCCTTTAATTGGTTATTTTTAATAACATAGCAATTTAAAAAGAAAACAGTACTCAGCCAAGGAACAATAAAGTTTGTACAGTACGTTCTTGGGAATCCCTTGAAAAAGTCCCAGTTGGAACTTTTCTGTACTTTTGGTCAGCCAGCAGCAGCTCGAGTCATGGCCGGCAGTTACCTTTCTGTACCCTCTTGATCTACAGCTGTGCTGGATCTCCACTGTCCAGCACTCTCCACTCACATGCGCAGATCTCTGTGTTACTGTCAAGCCATTGTGGGATTAATGCATTATTAATCTTCAGAAACCTGTGTAAATTATAAAATATTGAAGGAGAATAACAAATCCTTGGGGTTCTAGAACACTGCATTGGCGTTAAAATCCATTGAATGAATTTCGGCATTTCCTTATGAAAGCGTTTGATGAACCATTCCACGGCTTCAGGGGGTTGGAAACAAACACATTGTTATGGTTTCTCTAGTTGACTAGTTGGAGACCCAGACCTTCAGTAAGCTCCATCAAGCACACACACACACAGTCTGCATTTACTGGGACGCAACCAGCTGATCATGGAATTACGCAGAGAAGTGAACGAGACGTCATTACCATGCCGTTGCTCTGTGTACGTTAGGAGGTTCAGTAGTTAAAGCCACCTTCTCTTCTCCACATCGAGAGAAATCAAGCTCCTTCCTGCAGATGTTCTTGAAAAAGTCAGCAGTGGCTATAAACTGTGAGAGAATTTTTCATCATTACATTTAATCTTTATATTAATGATGGTGCCAAATAATGTTCGCCTGTTTTCCTAAAACTGCGACGTCATTAGTAGTATAAATATGGGTGTGGTGCCAGGAAAGCAAGGCAACAGGACTATGAGGTTTCCTTTGTCTGCCGTACAGTGTAAATAAATGTTTGTTGTTCTTTACCAGCATGTGTCGAGATATTCCAAGGGATAATGAGTGTAACATTCTTCATCAGATGAGCTGCACAGTTTGCGGGATGAGTACCTCTCTGCTGGTGATGAGGCGAGGAAGTTCCTCGAGAAGCGTTTTGGAAAGAGGGTCATTCAGAGGGCCGTGGAGGAGTCCTTCAGCACTGACTGGCTGAAGAGCAACTGTAAGCAGTGCCCTTGCTGCGGCACCAACATACAGGTCTGTGTGAACGCCAGTCTGCTGTGTGATGATCCTGTGCTTCTGACCTCTAGCTTTGCTCTGTGTTTACTGTGGGCAGCATTTATTCTTCCTTCACGCGTGAGGGTCGAGAAACATAAATCTGCTGACGCGTAGACTAATAATACCAAGTCTGTTCGTCATCATCCACATGCGGCTCCAGTTATTGCCTCATAAATTGATGATGATGATGATGATGATGATGATGATGATGCTGCTACTGCTGCTGCTGCTGGAGGAATGCCAGTGGGCAAAATGGTGACAATATTGTCGCTATTGTGATGCGTCTACATTACTCCCTCACATCTTTCTCCTTGAACAAATGTCAAGGTTGTTTTGAAGAAGCTGTGGAACAAACAAACAAACCACCACCGGATTTCTTGATCGCTGCCTCTCAGACACACCTTGTCTCTGAATACTAGGGAATATTGTATAACCCCAAAGGTCACTCCGGTTCGTTCGTTCGATCAATCCGCTGTTATTGGTAACAGTTTCATCTCATGACTTCCGCTATAATTTGGTTTCTAGGACACCGGTATCTCTGAGCTAGGACTAGTCTACTGGGTGTGATGATGTAGCCATGAGGAGCCACCAGAGAACTTTCTATTTTAAACAAAAAAAAAAAAACATTGCTGTTCAGTGGTTTCACAAGCCGCTCGAGAGTCATCAAGGGTTTAAGCAGTTTGTACTCAGCTCACCCAGTTACCAAACCTGCCAGCTTCAGCAAACGACTGCCATAAATAAACTACTTTATGTTTCTAGAGTGGAATATTCTGTTCTGTAGTTTTAGCTTTGTCTCCGAACAGCAGTTATAACCCCTGAATGTCAGTGATGCGCATGTTCTGGAGCTGTCACGGGCTCAACACCCAAACTCGTATTCAAAAATTGTTAGTAAGAACTTTCCAATGTCTCCAAAGGTTTACCTGATGAAGCGTACGGTTGACCTTGGCTTAAACTTGACAGGGAATGTATATTGTACTTTTGCACCTACTTGGCTAAGAAATGTATTTTATTGTTATGGTCATCATTTCATGTCCCTAGAACAAACGTGGATGATTCAGATGTACCCGGTTTTACCCCTGGAGAAAGGTCCTCCACTCTCTCTGAGTTACTCTGACTATTTCTTGACTGATGCCTTCCTATTGACATTCCATTCCTCCTGTCATTGTAATCAATCGTACATCTCTCTCTTTTGATTACAAAATAGCCTGAAAGTGATGAATGCAAATATATTATTGTGTTGTGTCTGTGATCTATTTGTTTCTTTTGTTTGCGATGTTTTGTTATGTAACTGCAAAATCGAAAAGTAAAATTGATTTAAACCGTTTGTGGTGCGATGATCAACGTTTCAGCACCTTCTAGCACTGTGTGTCAATGAGAGAGTGAAGAGGCAGGACCCGGAAGCGCCCCGTGACGTCAGACTAAACGATGGTATATAATGGTTTTCATGATCCCTAAGCCTGTACGTGATGAAGCTTTAGGGGAAACTTTGTCCTCAGTATCCTCTACTCTTGCACCAACTAACTTCATGTCCTCTTTCAGCACAACCATATATCTCGTCTTTGGCCTTCCTCTTGACCTCTTGCCTGGCATCTCCATCTCCAACATCCTTCTACCAATATAACCACTATCCCTCCTCTGCACATGTCCAAACCATCTCAATCTGGCCTCTCTGACTTTGTCTCCAAAACAACCAACCTGAGCTGTCCCTCTGATGTGCTCATTCCTAATCTTGTCCATTCAGTCACTCCTAAACTAAACCTCAACATCGTCATCTCTGCTACTTCCATCTCTGCCTCTTGTCTCTTCTTCACTGCTACAGTCTCTAACCCATACATCATAGCTGCTCTCACTACTGTTCTGTACACCTTTCCTTTGATTATTCTGTCACACAACACCCCTGACACTTTTCTTCACCCACTACAACCTGCCTGCACTCGTCTCTTCACCTCTTTTCCACACTCCCCGTCACACTGGACTGTTGACCCCAAATACCTAAACTCCTGCACCTTCTTGATCTCAGCCCCCTGTAACCTCACTGTTCTATTTCCCTCCCTCTCGTTCAAACACATGTATTCTGTCTTACTGCGACTGACTTTCATTCCTCTTCTTTCTAGAGCTGACCTCCAACTTTCCAGGTGTTCTTCCACCTGTTCTCTGCTCTCACTACAGATCACAATGTCATCTGCAAACATCATTGTCCTTGGAGATTCCTGCCTGACCTCATCTGTCAACCTGTCCATCACCATAGCAAATAAGAAGGGACTCAAAGCTGATCCTTGATGTAGCCCCACCTCCACCTTGAACTCCTTTGTCTGACTTACAGCACATCTCACTGCTGTCTTACTTCTCTTATACATATCCTGAACTACTCTGACGTACTTCTCTGCCACTCCTGACCTCCTCATACAGGACCATAGCCCTCCTCTTGGCACCCTGTCATACGCTTTTTCTAAATCCACAAAGACGCAGTGAAGCTCCTTCTGACCATCTCTATACTTCTCCATTAACAATCTCAGAGCAAAAATTGCATCAGTAGTGCTCTTCCTGGGCATGAAGCCATACTACTGCTCACAAATATCCACTCCTCTTCTTAGCCTAGCTTCCACTACTCTTTCCCAAAGTTTCATTGTGTGGTTCATCAACTTTATGCCTCTGTAGTTGTTACAACTCTGCACATCACCCTTGTTCTTAAAGATTGGTACTAGGACACTTCTCCATTCCTCAGGCATTTTCTCACTCTCTAAAATCCTGTTGAATAACCTAGACAGGAACTCCACTGCTGTCTCTCCTAGACACTTCCACACCTCCACTGGTATGTCATCTGGACCAACAGCCTTTCCACTCTTCATTCTCCCCAGAGCCTTCCTCACCTCATCCTTTCTAATCTTTTCAACTTCCTGCTCTACAGTATTCACCTCTTCCTCCCTTCTTTCCCTTTCATTCTCCTCATTCATCAACTCCTCAAAATACTCCTTCCATCTTCTCAGCACACTCTCCTCACTTGTTAGCACCTTTCCATCTCTATCTTTAATCACCCTTACCTGTTGTACATCCTTCCCATCTCTGTCTCTCTGTCTCGCTAATCTATACAATTCCTTCTCGCCTTCCCTAGTGTCTAACCTGGCATACAACTCATCATATGCTTTCTGTTTGGCCTTTGCCACCTCCCTCTTCACTCTGCGCTGCGATTCCTTGTAGTCCTGTCTACTTCCTTCAGTCCTTTCAATGTCCCACTTCTTTTTAGCTAGCCTCTTCCTCTGGATGATGTCCTGTACTTCCTCATTCCACCACCATGTTTCCTTTTCTTCTTTCCTCCTTCCAGCTGACACACCTAGCACCGTTCTTCCTGTCTCCCTGATCAACTCTGCTGTAGTTTCCCAGTCATCTGGAAGCTCTTCCTGACCACCCAAAGCCTGTCTCAGCTTCTGTCTGAATTCTTCACAATCTTCTTCCTTTTTCCACTTCCACCACTTGGTCTTCTTTTCAATCTTTCGTCTTCTCTTCTTCCTGACCACCAGAAACATCCTACACATCACCATCCGATGCTGTCTGGCTACACTCTCTCCTACCACTACTTTACAGTCTCTGATCTCTCTCAGATTGGCTCGTCTACAAAGGATGTAGTCTACCTGCGTACTCCTCCCTCCACTCTTGTAGGTAACTCTATGTTCCTCCCTCTTCTGGAAATAAGTATTAACTACAGCCATTTCCATCCTCTTGGCAAAGTCCACCACCATCTGTCCTTCTAGGTTCCTTTCCTTAACACCGAACCTGCCCATCACCTCCTCATCACCTCTGTTGCCCTCGCCAACATGCCCATTGAAATCTGCTCCCACTACTACTCTCCTCTGGGAACACTCTCAATCACCTCATCTAACTCACTCCAAAATCTCTCCTTCTCTTCCAACTTACAGTCTACTTGTGGGGCATAACCACTCACTACATTAAACATCACCCCTTCAATCTCTAACTTCAAACTGATCACCCTGTCTGACACTCTTTTCACCTCTAAAACATTCCTCACAAACTCCTCCTTCAGGATCACTCCTACCCCATTTCTCTTCCTATCCACACCATAGTAAAACAGTTTGTATCCCCCTCCAATACTACGCGCTTTGCTACCCTTCCACCTGGTCTCCTGCACGCACAGAATATCTACCTTCCTTCTCTCCATCATGTCCGCCAGCTCCCTACCCTTCCCTGTCATTGTACCAACGTTAAGAGTCCCTATTCTCAGATCTATACTCCTGCCTTTCCTGTTCTCTTTCTGTCGACGAATCCTTCTCCCTCCTCTCCTTCTTCTTCTAAACAGTAGTCCAATTTCCACCGGCACCCTGTAAGTCAACAGCACCGGAGGCGGTCGTTGTTAACCCGGGCCTCGACCGATCCGGTATGGAAATCGATTTGGTGACTCGCATATTTGGTTTTTGGCATTTTTTACACCGGATGCCCTTCCTGACGCAACCCTCTCTATTTATCCGGGCTTGGGACCGGCACAGAAGTCACTGGCTTGCAACCCCTGTGGCTAGATTATTTAGATTCAATATCGATAAGCTTTCAAAATTTGATTTAAAATGCTTTGCAAACATGGGATCCATATTTTGATATAAATGCTCGTAACTGAAACTCTCTTACTTACGTTTATTACTGAAATACACACCTAAATTAATAATAGGGTGCACACAGATGTTTATTTAAAAAAAAAAAACGAGAGGTGAATATTCATATCGTCTTACGTGAAGCACACGCATTAAGAATCGAATTTCCCAAATCAATATTGTACGTTAAACTAAAGATCGATTAAAATTGGAGAATCCATGGCCCGGTTTCACAGACAGGGCTTAAGCCTAGTCCCAGACTAAACTGCCCACTTAAACTGTCTTAACTCAAAGTGACTTGCACAGATATAAAAATAGTCACATAGTTAGCCTATTTTGGATTAAACAAAGCTGATTTATTGCAAGAGGGAGGTTTCTAGCTATAGGGATTCAGGGGACCGAAACTCTAAATATCTTGTAGCTGAAGGTGGAAAAGTCTGAGCCGCAAGTAAAATGATTACAATTTCAATAATACACAATGATAACAATTTGACCAACTTTCATTACACAAATAAAACCATTAAGGGTTCTAAAGAACGTATTCTTCACTCTCATTCCCTGTAGCCAGAAACCTGACATAGCTTCCTCTTACACAGGTGATAAACATTCGGCTTGAGACCCTCAGTAGAGTTTGACCCTAGACTTTGCCTTTTTACATAGGCACATTAAGACTCAAATCTCACTAAAAATAGTTGCAAGTTGCAGGCTGTGAGATTGGGACCCTTGCTGTAGAGGGTATAGCATTGGGCTGCAATGTTCCAAAACCAGGTCGAAAACCACATTGTTCCTCCTAAATCAGAGGTTTGACTATATACTGGATTCTTTCCCAAGGAGACTGAGGAGTGTGATCCCCCATTAAATAAAATCCAGCGGCACAGTCTCTAACTGGCACACGATGACAGAATCTTTTTGAGGTGAGGCCATTATTATTCCAAACTAATATTTATAGATAGTTTACTTTTTTGTTTTTACCCATCACTTGAAGATAAAACCTCCTCATTGTGCATTTTCCATAAAATGAACCCTTGAAAACATATCTTCCTGTGTCGGACTCTTGAGCACTTCTCTGTGTCAGTGAGATATTTATGATTTGCAGCTCAGAACATAACAGAACAACCCGGTTCTCATAGTTAAAGTGTATCCTCTTCTCCCCATCAGCATACTCAAAAAAATCCTTTCCCCATTTGGACCAACTGAATAATAGTCTGATAGTTTGGACCAGAACTGCATTCAGATGAGAGACGAATGGACAAATAGCCTCTTCTCCACGGCGAATTGTTATATTCTGTGAATCTGAGAAATACTGTATACAATCAGCCGCAGTATTCATTTTAAACCCAATAACAAACTACTTATAGTGTAAACCAAAAAACTGTAATTCAGTTTCGACAATCACTGAATCCATTCAGTAATAATGGACTTTAAGAATTCTTGTCTAGCAAATAGCAAGAACACACTAATTAGTATACTAATAAAAAAAACAAACATTTCAAATTAAGATTAAGACCCTGCTTTGGTGTTTTTTGAGACCCATCTTTGGCATGGATATGACACAAAATGGCCACAGCAAGTCTATAAAACACATACAAGATAAATAAATATTCTTAGCTACAAACATTAGTGCAGTGGTACCCCCAGAAACAAAATTAATCTGTTCCAGGGTGACATTTGTATCTCAAAGCAAGTTTTACATGTAAAACGCCTAATCCGTGCAACGGCTCTCAGAAACAACCATATTAGTAGATGAAAAAATAAAAAATAAAAATCAAGAAACATTTCTTCAATCCTTAAATCTACACATTGTTAATGTAATAAATGACAATAAAACACACGCAAAATACGTAATATGTACACAAATGTGAAACCTTACCTTGAGAGTGAGGCGAAGTGTCGGAGGAGGTTGAACAGGTGGTGGATGACATTACAGCACTACGTATGAAAGTTAACTTTCTCGAGCTATTTCACGAATTAGTGACACCAACGCGGTTTCAAGCACAAGCGGAGAGAATACCGAGTGTGTGAGAAGGGATGGAGAGACGCTTCTGAGAACGCGTCACAGAGTTTCTCTAACTTGCGCTACAGAACAGCACTTTCCACGTTATAAACTTTATATACTTTATGTATATGCCAACATTTGTTTTGTGTATTTAGGAAACTGAAAAATAAAACTTAATTTAAAAAGCTTTAATAGAAACTATTTTAGACACAATTCCCTTCTTGTGTTTACTACACTCTATCCAACACTTGACAATCCCCCACTACTCCCCGGTCACACAGTTTTACCTGTCAATTGCCCAGGGTGTGTGAAGAGCACAAATTCCTAGCATGAATTACTCTATACCTGGTCGTAATCTCCCCTTTATAACGCCACGACTTAAAACACCAGAAAAGGCAAAAAAGGTTTAGTACACTCAAGAACAGACAGGTGAAATTTATGATTAAAAGTGAAGGTCTTTGTATGTTTAAAATAAACAAACATGATGGTAATATACATGTATTCCCCCCCCCCTTAAAGTTTTCTAGATTAGTGTAGCCATACCAGTGAAAATACATTAACGCCCACCACTTGTTTATCAATTGATTTTCAGACCAAAATTATATAAGTTAAAAACGTTGTCACTTTCTGAATGAAAATGAATAGTTCAATTTGACCTCTACCAATTTCTTAGTCTATGATGGACCAGGACGTACAACTGCACAAAGTGCGATGCAGATCACCCTGAAAAGGAAGGATATGTATTAATTAAACATTTCTTAGCACAGATTTATCCATCTATGAAGTCAGTCACTGCCCCCTGCTGAATAAAAGGGGGATAAACTATTTGCGTCGTTATAAACGTGCAGTCTGTGCAGATTAACCATCAGGGGAATAAACACGTTTGTAAATTATTGGTTCGTTTATTTAGTAAGAGATTGAATGGTAAACAAGCCTATAGTAAAAGCTACCTTCGACCAATAGCTACAAAAACCCAAAGTTACAATCAACCAAAAGCGTAATGTCTAGTAATGTCAAGCATTTAACACTTTATTAAAAGTTCTTTCATTGTGTTTCTGAGTTTAATGTGTTTGTTTACAGGCGGAAGCCGCCATGTTTTTTTTCACCTGAAAGCGTGAAACGTTTATCTAGCGTAACTGTTCTTGACAAAATGGCCATATTTAGTTACCTTGCGTTCTTAAAAGGCATAACTGCATGCAGTCATAATACAATTTAGTTTTCTGCGTATTAATTCCCATGTAAAGCGAGGTTTGACGGAATTTTACGTAGAGGAACGTTACAACTTTCAGCCAGGTTACATATTGATATTTAACACATGTGGGACCCGACAGTGACCGGGCCAGAGTTTTAATATATTGTTTCGAGTGCAAAGCGAAAGAATTTTGACGTAACTCACTTGAACCTGGGTTTATATACAGATTCTCATCAGTCTCTTACTAGCGAAGCAGCAGACATGAAGCAAGGCGGATTTACTTTACACTTCTGTTATTTCCGATTATACTCCCAGTAGGTAATGTGTTGATGTGTTTCATATTCCTTCATGAACTTATTTCATATTAAGCTGGTGATTAAAAGGTTCCCGAACTAAGGGCAAAATGCAGTTGAGGGTACAGGAGAGGATAGGGGACAAAACCTCAACTTAATTACTAAAATAACTTTAAGACTTTATTTTTCGTTTTTATTTATCTTTTGCAACATATGACACCAAATTGATTCTGCAATTTTCTGGTCTGACATCCTTCACCTCATAATTCAAGTAATTCATGAGTATTACAAAAAAATAATGTAATGTCTACTTTATCATAAATTTCTTTTTCATCCTTTCAAAGTTTCATATCCACAAATACAAATATAGTAATTCAAAACCCGATTTGTTGCTTGATAAAACGAACTTAAAATGTATTGTGAAAGCATTCAATATTCCAAAAATACTAAAGCTCTTAAAACCCGTTATTTGTACGGACAAATGTGTAAAGGCTCTTCTATGTGCCTCTTTATGGTTTTGTCGTCTGTCGTTTTTTATTCTCTGTATATACTCTGTATATATTTTAATGATCAATGCTTTTTGTACCTCAACAATCCCCTAGCTGTATTTGCTGTATCTTGAAATATTGTGCTTATATATATTGGGCATAGAAACCACACACGAGCTCCAGAGTTGGCCAATTTTAACATTGGAGTGAATGAGAACCTACTCACTTCTGGAGCTGGCCTCAAGCGGCAGGTAGAGGAACTGCAGTTCGAGAGGGAAAAC
Organism: Danionella cerebrum; assembly: GCA_007224835.1. NCBI lineage: Eukaryota > Metazoa > Chordata > Actinopteri > Cypriniformes > Danionidae > Danionella > Danionella cerebrum. The sequence continues at coordinate 360,179 of SRMA01026792.1, read as the reverse complement.
AGGAAATTGGTCTGCGATGTTCTGTTAACTGGCCCCTTCACATTTTGCAGTGTAAAGTGACTAACTTGAAATAAATAAGAATTTAATAGAAAACCTGTGCCACAATAATCTTTAAATACAATCCTAAGTTGGAAGTCAATGAAGAAATCTGACGAAGGTGAGACGCGCCCGCTCCAACGGGGTCAGGGGGAGTCGCCAACAGTCCCGTTGGCCGTTGCCAGGCAACCGCCATCAAAACGATCTTGTTTCTCTGCGCAGGAACGTTTCAACAACGAAAGCAAGGAGTTATAATTTTTACATTAACACGATTGAACATACAAAAAACGTAGTTTATGTTAGTAACCGGATTTCCTACGTCACGGTACAGAAGTAAATAGTTCAGCTAACTTTAGCGTCGTTAGCTAAGTTAACGCTAACGTTCATCAGTCTGAGTAAAGACCAAGAAGATAACATTCGCTGTTATCAATCAGAAATTACACAAAGAGATTATTTCCGAGTATTTGGTGAATAATGAGCTGTGGTCGGACTGCTGAGGGCGCGGGATGTGTGACCTGGTGGGGCTTTGGACCAGCCCGAGACCTCCTGAGTTCAGGTAACGCTAATATCAGACTCATAGCAGCAACCTATGTGTATCTCAATGAATGAAGTATTATTAATTTATACGTTCAGAAGTATTTACCATGTATACAAGTGGCGGCTTGTGCTTTTTTTCACTTTGTGAGTTGCAGTAATTTAGAAAAATGCTGATCATCGTAGCAAATAAGTACTATTACCCTCTCATGTGTTTATTTACACATATGAATCATTTCTCGTTTTGAGTTTTACCTTTCATGCAGTTCCTAAAGGTAAAACTTTAGCCAGCACATTCATATTTTTAGCCGAACTGAATAACATTATTATAATCAGAGTATGTTTACAATTTTCCATCACATAACCTAACCCATCCCCCTATTGAAAAACCAGGAAGCATTTTTCAGCAAGAAGTTGCATCACTTGGATCTTTAGAAAAGCACAGTTAAGTTCCCTCAATTTCTTATTTACATATTTAATAATTTTGTGATTATATCTTGGAGCGCCATTTAACAAATACAACCCTGTTACTGAAATTATATCAGAGATTTCATTAGTTTTGTGTAAAAATGCACGTATTTGGTTAATATCTGAATTTGTGGAATTTCCTGGGTGCCATGGCCTGGCTCAAAGGTCATGACAAAAAGGCGAAAACGAAAGTTTGACCACAATAATAATGTTTAATAAACAACTCAACTCAATTCAAACGCCGGCTGACATAACTAAAAGGTAACGAGGTGGTGAGCGTCCTAGCCCACGCCAGTCTACGTCAAGGTAGCAACAGCCAACACTAGCCTAGCGACAGACCGCGGGAGCAGATGCCTGTGGAGAAACTCCGGGCCCAGGTGTCCTCCATCAGGAAAGCTAGCCACTCCACCTAGAACTTTAAATAAAGTATTAATAAAGAAAAGGCTAAAGCAAAATGCAGGCCGTCGCACTGGGTCTATAATCATGTGCACCGGTTAGCTATTTAGCATGTATTTTGCTAATTCTTTCAGTCCTGTTACTTATATAAAGAATAACAAGAGGGTTAGTAACAAGAAAAAACATCATCCATCTTTTGATTATAAAACATTTAAATGGACAGACACCCATTTGTATTTAAGTATGTATGCAACCGGAATCTGTTTTGAAATCAAGTACGAAAATACATTTTGAAAAGTTACCAGCGGTGGAATGGCTCATATAAAGTTGGTTTGTTTGAATCTGCAGATGCACACAGAGTGAGGGCAGATGCAGAGCTCAATATTTTAGTAGTGGGCAGTGGAGACCCCAGACACATCCTGAAAACCATCACTGGGCTCGCCCTCTCTGACACACTACATGTAAGTGTTTATTCTCATTAATTCAACCTGAAATCAAGAGATTGTGAAATGAATAATGTCAGAATAGTGTGTATATTAAGCTTGAGGATCTTGGCTTGTTACAGATTTGGGTGATCGAGAACAGCATGGAGGTAGTTGCTCGACAATTATTACTGCTTCACTTATCTCTTCTGACGTCTGAAAGCATGAGTTTACACAGTAGGTGCCTCCCTTTTCTATGAACACATATGCAACACAGTTAAAGTATATGGAGAGATGGAACAATCGGTTACAATCAAATGATCATTTCAATAGGAAAGTGTCAAAAACAATGGCAAATCCAATAAAGCAATTTAGTTTCAATCAAAGATTTTAAGGGATAAAATAAACCTATAAGTTCAGAAAATATATTGGTAAAGATGTGAATAATGCAGATGGATGGTTTTTCAATCTTTTTTTCACAACACCAGTGTCACAATTGTGTTTTCAGAGAAGACGGAGGTGTTTCTGGAGGTGTTTGGAAACTCACAGATCCGCAAAGAGACAGAAGAGGTTTTAAAACAGTCTGCAGCTCAGCTTTCTCTGTCCATCACCAACTCTCTGTCCTCTGACTCTCACGGTCACCAATGCCTCAACACCAGCCTTCTGAGGGTACACCAACGCCTCTTATTTCCCATCTAGAGAATCCTAAATATTTACAGTACTGTGAAAAAGTTACAGACAGGTGGGAAAATGCTTTCAGAAATCACAAAGCAATTCAAAGCAATTATTATTTCATTCATTCATTCATTCATTTTCATTCCCGCTTATTCCCTTTCGGGGTCCCTATCTACGGCACACATTGGGCGAGAGGCGGGGGTACACCCTGGACAGTTCGCCAGTCCATCACAGGGCAACATTCACAAAACCGCATGTTTTTGGGGATTGTGGGGGAAACCGGAGTACCCGGAGGAAACCCACGCAAGCACAGGGAGAACATGCAAACTCCTTCCAGGAAGGTCACCGACGAGCCTTGAACCGACAACCTGCTACCCACTGCCCCACTGTGCCGCCTATCACAAAGCAATTATTATTTGTTTTTGTAAATTTACAAAATGCCATATGAGCAAAGTCAGGGATTTTGTAGGATTATACTCAGGAGTATGATCAAACAATTATAGCAAACAGGTGGGAATGATAATCAGTATCACAAGGACTGTTTGAGAAGCGTGGGGTGAAATTTATGCTCAAAATATTAATACCTCAAAAAATGAACAGCTAGAAAGCCAAAATGTCTGCAATGCTTTAATTTCAGTGATGCACCATGGGGCCAGGGACATTGCTGCTGTTTCTAAGCCAAAGGGCGGTCACACCAAACAATCAATTGATTTAAATTTCTCTTTTGTTCTGCATTTTGTTAGATAAAAAAAAAAAAACCAAATTTTAAACAATTCACACCTGCCTTAAACGTTTGCACAGCTCTGTACATATCCTCCATAACTTTAAATGCATTTAGAACCATTCTCAATAAATGTTTTTCATTTTTAAGAAGAATAATTGATACAAAAACACCTTGAAACCGCAGTCTGCTTCGAAATCTTTGCCTGGGAGAGAACTTGTTTATACAATATTTAGATACAAAATGGTAAAAAAAAAATCACGTCAGCCATTTACCAACAAATGCAAGGCTTATGTTTCTCTTCTAAATACTTTATTTAAAAACGATGTACAATATTATGGTATGATTTTGGGACCCTCTCAGGGGTTCACTGAGTTCTCTGCTGTCGATCTCAGTTTAAGGAGCGAGACGAGCTGGTTCGAATCTTCCGAGAGTGGCAACGTCCTCCTCCAGTGAGCATTCTTAAGGTCTGGGATGCCCGTGTTCGAAAGCATCTGGGTATTCGATATGACTCACGCCGGGGAGCTTTTGACTGGGACCTCACCATGAAGCTCCATGAGAGAGGGGTATGAGCCTTTAGAAGTGGAACAAGAGCTTTACTACTTGCAGCCAATCAGGAGAGCATGACATGAATACATTAATGTGGTTACTATAACCAAAAGCTCTCAGTCTAGCCTCCGCAGGTGCTCGGATTCAACCCAAGAATACTACATGACACGGTGGAGGTTGTGTCACAAGTTAACATCCCAAAATATTTTTAACCATGTGACTACAGGTCATAACAAATAAAGTACATTTAAAAAGTCATTAATATTGAATGAATAATGTAGTTGTATATGTTTGTGAAGTATTAAAAACCTGTAAAACTCTAGACTTTGTCATATTTTAATTAAAATTAAATATTTGCTCCAATATTCGAACATTGCTATAGATGCTAAATGCTAATACTCTCTTTTAGTGTGGCGTCATTAATAAACACCAGTATGTGAAATGGAGGGAAAGTGGCGTGGCGTTCGAGATGAGGGAGGGCCTCTATCAATCAGCCAATCACAGCCTGCTGTCGTCTCGAGTCTTCAGTTATGTAAGGACCTAAATTTCCACAGAAACAGCGAGTATTTTCTCTACACTGTCATTTCATTCACCAGTGCGTGTGTCGGTAACAGAAAGGAGACAGGGTGGCTGCTCGGGGATACTGGGGTGACATCGTGTCCAGTCCGTACCTCTCCTTCGGCATCGAGACAGAAGACGAAGAGCTACTGAAGAAACACAACAATCAACACACGAAGGTCATGAGCTCATCTCATAATGTAGTTGTATAAAAAATGCCAAAAAATAATCAAAAATGATTTTACGTTACATTTGACTCTGCAATATATTTAATATGTTGTACATATTGTGTATATACATTTTATTTATTAACTAACAAGCCACATGTCATGTGTCTGCTATATACTGCTCTGAAATAATGATTTACCTTCCTCTGGTTATCTTCAGACTGCGCAGGACATCTCCGAAGCAAATCTTCTGCTGACCTTTGAGGCTCTGGCCTCTAGAGGTCACTCTACACTCAATGAACATCTACAGAACCACACTACTTCCTGTTCCCGGGAGACAGACAAACTCCCAACAGAAGAGAGGGAGCCTAATGCTGATCAACAAACACAAGAGCTTGGTAAAAAAAAAAAAAAAAAAGTATATATATATATATATATATATATATATATATGCACACACACACAAAATCCCTGTGATACTGATTATCATTCCCACCTGTTTGGTATAAAGTTTATTTCCGTTGCTATTGCTATAATTATTATTATTTCTGGACAAGAAAGTGAGTTGGGACTGAGCAGGGAAGGTTGGGAAAGATCACAGGCCCAAGAATCCTGTTGTGCAAGGAATATTTTTTAAAGCATCCACTCTCTTCTTTCACATAATGGTACGATGAGCACTAGTACTCGTGGGTCCTCCCATGTGCTTAGCCTCATGGCATGGCGTTCCCATATCAAGCCCTGGCCCTACTTATGGTAGAAGACTCATCTTTCCCTGACAAGAATCGGCTCTTACAGCCGGCTTATTTACAAACAACATCACTATTGTGTATATGTCCAGCTCGCGGTTCACTATACCAAGAAGCTGGACCCAGACCCAAGATTATGCTCCCCTAGTGGCTGGATGATATTACATGCTTTAAAACAGATCAAACGACACCCTGACGTTCTTAGCTTTACAGTCTTAATACCTTTTAAATTAAATTAAAATTTCCAATGATAGTGTACATTTTAGTTTCCTATTTGAGTTAAATATTGTGATTATTTAAATAAAATATTTGTAAAATACAGCTGGTATTAGAGCACTCTGCATGATTTTAATACGTTACCTGTTTTCTTAGATTTGCTGCCCATGAAAGGAGTGAGGATTTCATTTCTGTCTCCAGACTCCCTCAGAAAGCTTCCTCTCAAAAATAAATACAGCCAGTTCTTCAACAGCATCTTCTGCTCAGCAAGGTGAGGCCCAGTGGGTAATTGTGTCATTTATGATCTAATCTGATATCAACTGTGTTTCCTCAGTATGGTTCATCAGCTTGATTCTACTCTAAGAGAAATTGCAGCGCCAGATTCGGTCCTGATGATCGAATTAGCAAAGTGAGTACCACACATACACAAGCACACAATTGTACGTCAAAATGGCCTTCTAGTCAAATTTCAATGTCGGACCTAAATATTCATCTGAAAGAGTGGTCAAATACCCATAAACTCCTAACCTTTAGGAAAGCCTACCTAGAAGGGATGAAGCTGTTTCAGTGGCCTACGCATTAAGAATTGGCTGTGTATAGGGTGTGCGCGTGATGTCACAGAACCCAGAAGTAACAGAGCGAGTGGCAAAAAGCCTATTAATACTATGGCAGTGAATGTGACTAACGTAAATGGAGAAAATCTGTTGTGCAATTTACTGTTCAAACCAGTTTTCAGACATCAGGGACACCTTTCTACAGACTGCCAAAATACAAAGAAAGGAGAAGTACATTATTGCTTCAATTAAACAAAATAACTTGAATTCAGGAGCTAAAACCTGTCTGATAAGTCAGGGGATAACATTTCATGTCTGGCAAGTCAGACGTTTGACAAGTTTTAACTTGGCAACTTCACATTATGTCCAATTTACTTAAAATAAAACTTAGTTGTAACTTAAGTCAAACATGATTAAAACGTGATGAACTGTATTTCATAAAAAAAAAAAACCTCAACATTAAATATGCGCACTAGCTATCTCTGTGGTGGTTCAAAGTATGAAGTTGACAGTATTTTGAAAAAAAAATGGCTTTGCACAGAAACTTTGCTAGTAAAAGTATTTTTAAACATGTTCTTAATGTAATAAAAAAAAACCTGACCCCCATGTCTCTATGACTTTCTTAAGCTGAGATAGATATATTGCAAATTGGTTACTATGGTAAACAGGCTGGTTGCTATGGAGGGGTCAGTGACATCATGTCCCTCATCTCACTTTGCATGAAATATTCAAACCCCATGTTCTTATGACTAAGGTGATATAGAGATATGTAAAATTGGTTGCTAGGGTAAACAGTTTGGTTGCTAGGGAATTAGTGGCATCATTATATACTTATAAAAATAAGTTATTACTAAGATTAACTTAAACAAACCCCCATTTCTCTATGATGATTCATCTTGAATATATATATTTGTTGCCTTGTCCCATTTCTTCTCAACAGGCATTAAAAGTGAATGGTAAATATTTCACCTCCTCTAGAGCCTCAAATACTTTTGCACAGTGCTCAGACAGACTGATAACCGTCACAAGTGTGGGCAGTTTGGAAACTTCTGAACTTCTCAGTTTGAGTTGCAGATCACAAAGTTTGACCCTATGTTGAAACCCCATGGAAAAATGGGTTGAGTCAACCGTAAGGTTCCCAGAATTCACAGCGATTTCTCAGAATTCCCGTGGTACCAGCCTGAAAAGATATAGCATCCCAAGTTAGATCAGTTTGGGTTGCTTGGCAACTTTGGTGGCAGTACCTTCTATAGTCCATGAGATACTTTTAGAAATGTTTTATCCAAAGCTAAATGTTGGCTTTTTCCAGCCAACATTTAATATAATCAAATGTTATTTGGTGGTTTGTTTTGGACTGTTGATGAAAATTTGCTGCTGTTAGCAATCGTTCCTGGTTTGTTATAGAATATTAATTCTACTCTAAAAGCAATGTTTAAAAAGATTTAACAGAAAACGCTGATTAATTTAGCCTAAACATATAAAATAAGTTAGCTAATTACAGCACTGCTATGAGAGATAGGGGGAGGGGAAGGAGAGCGGGGGAAGGGAAAAGGCGCTGGGAGAGCTCTGTAACTCTCTCAGGATCTGGAGACAAAAGGGCAGAACGTATTTGTACATACATGTACACATACAACCAGATTGTCCATAGGTGTCTTCATCACTATAGCGCCCAGCTTCACAGTATGACCAGGTTCTGTACACCTTTGTATTTCTTAGCAAATATCTACACATAGAGAGCTGGTCATCTGGAAAGTCACTGGGGTGACAATCAAGTCTAATTCGTTTAACTTAAGCATAGAATCATCCAAATAACTATTTGTTAAATAACACAGCTATTTTACCACTTGTTTTGCCACTCGGTCTCCCTTTAAAAGTGACATCAACACCTAAAGGTTGATAAGTTAATAATTTTGGCATAACAGTAAGCTGTTGACGTTTCTTATGCTTTTCTCCAGTTTCCTGTTGGATCTATCGAACGATCAAGTGTCAGGTTTTGCAGACAGAGTGAAGGAGATTGCAGAAGAATCAGGATTTGCTTCCGCAGATGACTACAAGAGTCCGGTTTACGCAGTATTTACACGAAAACAAGAGTTGTGTCAATAATCATCTAATTAACCATTTGTGTGGTGCCAGCTGTAATGTTTTTGGGGCTTGAAATATTTTAAGTTCTTATTGTAAATTGTTTTCTTGGTAGTTGTTGGTTTACTGTTGAGAAACTCCTGATTTAACATGATAACTCAATACAGAAGTCTATAATAATACAACTTTTTTTATGTTAGTCATCTTTGTTAGGTCACTGTTCGTTCTAGTTAGAGTATATTTGTTTCAACCCTGAGATTTGCATCAACGTAAAGGCTCTGGGACCATCGTTAGGGTTCCCAGGGGCTTAACCTTGGGTTATCGGCATTGAATCCACCAGGTTTAGCCCTGGGTAAAGACGTGTTTCACACCTGTAATTTGACGGCAATTTTAGCTTCGTATCTTACCAGGGGTTGTGTGCCCTACAATTGCAGTGTTAACCCCACATTGTTGCAGCTAAATGCTTGACAAAAGGCAGCTAATCAGAATCAGTTACAAACACCATAATTTCCAATAAGAACTTTTGAAACGTTTGTTTCTTTTTTTAATTTCTTTTGTCCAATCATGTACAGTGACACCGCAAATATGCAAATAAGAACTGTTAATGCATACCCAGGATTAACTGATTTTTTGTTTGGCTGTCTGCTGACAAGCATTTAGCAGCAGCAACTACCAACACTGCTCCATTTCACACTGATCGAACTTAAATTCAAACACAATCCTGGTCCGAAGCAGGGTTTTAAAACCTTGGGTAAAATTGTGATACCAACACCGCTTTACAAAGAACACAGATAACCCAGGGTTAACTGTAATGAACTTTTTATACTGCTTGTACTAAACCTGGGGTTAACGGTTAATCCTGGATATTCAAGAACAGATGCGTCACACTACACATTCCTAAACCCCGGGCTAACAATTCTTATTTGCATATTTGCCATTTCGTTGTACCTGATTGGATATGCACCATGCTACTTTCAGTTACCAGTTTGCCACGTATGTCATCAGCTGTTTTAATTTGCGTGAGATGCACAAATGCAAAAAAGAAACAAAAGAGCAAAGTATATGAACATTTAACTGAATTTCTCTAAAGTTTTGAGAGACTAGTGTTTAGTTGTTTAGAATCACATCCTCATCTCGGAAATTATGGGATGCTACCAGAAGTTGTCACTGTTTTATTGGAAACGGAACATTCACATATTCGAAAATACAAAACTGATGCTCTATGCACCATACGGGGAAACATGAAAGAAGACGACGACGGCAGAAAAAAATAAAAGAACAAATAGAAAGAAAACATGGATGTCGAGTGGTTTCTACCGTTGGTGGCTGATCACAGAGAGCAGTTTGACAAAAATGAGGCACAGAAATTCGGACTGGTGTAAGATTGGACAGTTTCTCTTCACTTTGCTGATTGGTTCTCTCCATTAGGAAAACTGCAAACCATACTTTCATTCAACAAAAAGATGAATGACCTTTGAAATCTGAATGAGCTTCAAGGATGTAATCAATGTAAAATTTCTGGTCGACAATAAATTGGCGACTACATGGAGAATGTATGTAATAAAACCACTGACACGCGTGTGCTTGAACAGTTTTAATTAAAAAAGTGACCTGTAATGGCTTCCTGTTCATTCACACACAGAACGTCCAGGAGCAGAGTAGTAGAGAACGTATAAAGCTCTGCGCTTTTACAGAAACTAGACAAAGAGAACTGTACTGGCCATGAAAAAAGAGATAAGATCGTAACATTCATCCGCTTGCATTGCTACTGTTCAACAGTTCAAGTCAATTAGTAACAGAGACGATTAGAACAATATCAAGAACTAAATATTATTCCTATTAATCTTCAGTGGAGTTTCAACTCAAGTGTACGGGGTGTTAGAGGAACACAAAAGAGATTACAGGCCTTTCTGAAACCGAGCATGGACAGACACTCAAACTGAAATTTCACCATTCATTTCTCTCCCTTTGCTCATTCCAGTTTCTTCTGTTGAATGCAGATTTTGTTACATTTTATTTATTAATTAAGTGCATTCTCTTCGGCAGAGGAAACAAACTCACTTGAGGGGGAGCAAACAATACTTGGGTGACGTTTCCCTATAAGGCTGACCTACTTCAGGAAAAACTGCCATGTGTATATATATATATATATATAATATATATATGTATAAGGGTGTAACATAAATATTGTACAGCTGCCGACGGATTGCAGTGAAAATAATGCAAATGGAAAAGTTTCTTTGCTCTTGCTCTCAGTCCGGCCAAGTGAAGCAAAGAGGAAAGAAGTTTCCTACTGAATAACAGCAAGCACTGTGATCATAAATATGGATTTCAATACTTGTCACGTGAAACCAGTCACTCTATTTCATTTAGCTTGAAAGATGCAGATGGTTTGTGTAAGATTACTATGAGGTCCTGCCTCCGTGGCAGGTTATATTTCAGTATACGGTTTATGAGATGGTGTATCCCGATTAACGTCTCAGGGGCCTGCTGGTGCAGCTCACGTTGGACATAAGGCACCAAATCAAAAGCAAATGTCTCATTTTGATGAACATATCCATTTAATTCAAAGAGCTTTGTTGGAGTAATGCCAAAATACAATTTTATATCGGAAAAATTCCAGACTTTTAAGTGCAAACTTGATTTTCCTCCAAACTGAATTATTTTGACTTGTTAGAAATTCTCTAAACTATTTTCCTAATGTAAAAAAAAAACAACTAAGTCCTATTGAATAAAGTGTTAAAATAGAGGGTGAGATCGACATGGATCATCATTAAGCTGCATTCACGTGTAATGCTCCGAGTCATAAGTCACTATTTCCAAAAGCCATGCTGGGTTTTAATAATCTTAAGCTCTTCACAGTTTGTGATTCTTTCCTATTTTAAGAGCATTTTGTCTTATTAAAGTGCCTTCATCAGATCTACAGAAGTGCGGCGTTACTCTGATCGCAGTCAAATCTCCTGGGAATTAAGTTCATTGCAGGATTCCATTCCCCCAAAACTCTATGTTCATGTGGAAACCATTTGGATTTGGGATGAAACATTTCTTTTAAAGCCATTGTAAACTCAAGAAGACAGAGTTAGTGTTGATCTAATGCTGTGCAGTGCTTTCTTTTCATCATTGTGTTAAAATCTTCTTTTAATTAGCATTAAACAAAGGACTTAGATCAACATTATACTCGGTGTTTCATGAACTATGGTTTTTAATTGACCCTGAAATGAGTACCATCATCTCCCATCACCCTGGAGGTACTGTTATCTTCCCTAATTACTTTAATTATTCCTTACATCTAAAACAAAAGGCCAAATTTAAACATAAACAACTAAATTTGGTCCCATATCTATCGATATACCTTTAATTTAATACATTATTCCTCCTTCTAATACGCTTTCAAACGAAGCAGCTTCCACCATTGTGTTCATGGTTTCATGGCATCGATTTTTACAAGCATGGAATGGGTGAAGGAAGGCATAGCTACGCACGCTCAACACACACACACCTCTACAACTCTTTCTTGCTGTTCTTTGAGTGGTTTTGCTCAGTTTTGGACACATCCAGCTTCTCTGGAGACATCAGCTCCAGCAGATCTACCAAGGCCTTCTTGATGCAAGCAGCAAACTTGTGAGCATCCTGAAACAAGCAAAAAGACAAAAATGCTAATTACATTTATGCACAAAACTGGAATATTGCATAAAATACTTGTGAATAAAGCATCCAAAGTTTCCATCTAACGAGTCCAAGACGACAAAATGCATTGCCATTGCACTGGGATTTATTTGGTAAATGCATTTCCATCGTAGTTTATGCGCATTTGTTTAGTATCAAATGTTTATTGTGCTCAGTTGTGCATTTTATTTTTATGCGATATTCCAAAATGCGCTGAAAAACAGATCGATGGGAACACAAAAGGAAACATCTAACGAAACTGAACGTATTCAGTGTTTATTGATGTGGCAAATCCCGTCAATTTTCAATGAAAATATAATCAAAACAGCAGAATATGTGTCTTTCCTCAAATATACCATGTTAAGGAAATTCCATCCCTAGACTCCGCCCACCAACACTGATACAACCACAAATGGAGCAATACAATTACTGGTGAAAATATTAGCAAAGTTTAGCTGTCCCAGAGTAAGATGAGGAGTCTGTTAGAGTACACCAACGTTGACGAATGGCAGATATTTCACAATGATGTGCGTTTGTTAACATCGGTTGTGAAAAAGAAAGCACTGTATAAGAAGCACTTTTTAAATCATTAAAAGTGTGTTTATATTAGCGGCATGCAAAGAAATGTTTTTAAATGTGTTCATACCATTTGTTCTTTGTGTAAGTCTCTTTTCATGACAGAAATTGTGTAATTTGTGAAAAAAAAAAAACCCTGTTCATTACCGTTTATAAAACGCATCATCTGAGCACTATCACTGTGTTGCGAGCAATAATAAATATTTTTCAATGTTTTGTATTTTAGCGCACTAGGTGACACTTTGTGTGAGCCTGAACTTCCACATATGGGTTACTGGGGAAATACGTACATGCCTTCTCATTAAATAATAAAAAATAGACGCATGTTTATTGCGTTTTAGTGGTGATAACAATTACAAATGTGTTTAAATTCAAAATTATATTCACATTCCGGAAAAGACATGCCAAGAACCCTGCTACAAGGTGTCTCCCAAGAATGTATTTCAAACATATGTCCAATCTGGTACCTTTAAGCTAATAAATCCATTTGATATCGTTCATTATGATAGGATTCACTTTCTTTAACACTATATCCTTCTTTCACAACAACCCGAAAGCTATAAGCCTGTTAGTGTTGTATCAGTTTTTGGCCAAGGAATGCGTGGCCCCAAAAAGCACTTTCACCGGTTGTTTTGAGTATATTAGATCTTAGTCATGTTTTACATGCGTTGAGATTCAAGGATAACATTTACAATAAAAAGGGAAAAAGAGGCAGCATTAACACACACACAGAGAGAGAGAGAGATTAGGGATGAACGCTGTTATACTAACAGTGTGAGGGCAGGAATGTTTGCAGGAAATGTGAAAGTTGATCATGTTTTCGCCAATGATGATGTAAGACACTCCGTAACCATCATCTGCAACCTGTCGATGCAGAGCAAGAAAGTGTTCAGTAAACAGATTTTCCTCGTAAGCAGAGAAGGAGTGAACGTGCTACTGACCGGGCCGAACCCTCCTCCGCAGGTGGTGTAGTCAGGGTGGTTCACAAAGTCAAACAGCTCCACCTGCTGGAGAGGAGTCTGACTGGTTGACAGTCGCCATGTCTCTGAAAGCACCTGGGTAAACACGAGAGCAAAAATGTTAGAACATTAAGTTATCGGATACAAACCAGTATCGTTTAGAAGAGTTCATTAGAGTTCTGAGTATCCAACTGAGTATTATAAGTGTGAAATCGCCCTAAACTAAAGCTGCAAGCAGTGATCAAAGGGCTCTGACACCATTGCCTCTCGGTGGCCAGTTTGTTGCACTATGAATAACTCCCATGTCACAATTACTGAGCAATACGACAAATAAAATGATGGAAACTAATAATGACCTGTGTCATGGTGGCACTACCAAAGATACTGCAGATTACTATGTCGATGTATTCAGGCATTGTTTTTTAACGCACGTACCAAATTTGATCCCAATCTGACATTCTATTGCTGAGTGATTAGCAACTTCCTGTTTATAGCGAAACAATTCCTGAGCAATACGACAAATAAAATGATGGAAACTAATAATGACCTGTGTCATGGTGGCACTATCAAAGATACTGCAGATTACTATGTCGATGTATTCAGGCATTGTTTTTTAACGTACGTACCAAATTTGATCCCAATCTGACATTCTATTGCTGAGTGATTAGCAACTTCCTGTTTATAGCGAAACATCGAAATTCAGTAGACCCCCAAGCATGAACCATTCAACGAAGATGACAAAAGCTTCACAACTGAACATCGCACATGCCTTAAGATAAGACCGATGGAGCTAGGAGGTGAACAGATGCAATCTTTAAGAGGAGTTTGTTAAAGTACAGCAGGTGCAAAAACACAATTTTGTAGAGGTTTTTGCAAAATAACCAACTTCCTGTTGATTTTGTAAACTGGCCCCAATTTCCTTTTTTTTGTAATCTTGATTCCTTTCATAAATGTACAAAAAAATAACACAGTCTAAAAAAAGTACAATGGTACAAAATGGGATTGTTGCCACTAGGTGGAGCTATAACTGTCACAATTTGAACCCGATTGGACATTGTATTGCAGAGTTCCTGTTAATGGTAAAATTTCGACTTTCGACGGCCGCCATGTGCACATACTTAAACAAAGTCAAGAAAGCTATTTACCATCCCATACGCCTTAAGATAAGACTGATGGAGTTTGGAGGTTAACAGATAAAATCTCTAGGAGGAGTTCGTATGACAAAAGTGGTCATTTTTACAGGTTTTAATTGACTTCCCGTCAATTTTTGAAATGAGATCCATAATTACGTCTTGGTACTTTACACCTGTGTGCTGAATTTTGTTCTCGGATAAACTTAAATTCTGATATTTTTTGACTTTTCATGCAAAAAAAAAAATAAAATAAAATAAAAATCCACAAAACAATGAGCAACTCTGAGCAATTGTACTAGGGTTCTATGCACCCTATATATCTCAAGACCTAATAAAGAAGAATAGATTAATCCTGATCTTCCGGGAATTATGTGCTGGGCATGCGAATGTGTAAAACGTTTCACAAATACTTCCCTCACCTCTTTAAGGAACGGCGACTCCTCTCCGAGGTACTTGGACACGATGTAGAGGCAGAAGAGGTGCCTGTCTATTCCTTCTCCAGTCATGGCCAACCTGTAGAGCTGCTGGTGCTTCTCAGAAGCTGTCCGGAAGAGACGTCGACACGCTTCCTTACTCTGCAGACATACAGATGGATATTGATAACACTTACACTCTTGTCTACAATTTTCTAATGCTTACAGAGAAATGTGTGCTTTAGAAACATGTATTTCTAAATAAATAATAATCAAATTCTTAAGTGTGTTGTCACCTCTCCAGCCTCCATTGCTCTGACAAAGGCGCAGGTCTCACTGGTGCACGAACGCACCGTCTCCGTTCGACCCTCGCGGAACAAACGAGTCATTGATGCTTCGTATGTCAGGGAGAACGTGCCTCGATTCTGAAAATTAAACAGAATCCAGATGAGGATGTGGCCAGGACTCGGCTTTGGGGGAAAAACGAACTAAAGACATACCCTCGCATTACGTTCTACGTTCCATATCTCTCTAGTTTCGAGACTTGGTTTGGACCAAAGTTAAGCTCATTTCTATTCAGTGTACTGAGCATTACCCTGTAGTACGCTAGCTGAAGGGCGATCTGGATGAAGGCGTCTGGGCTGATCTTGCACTTCTTGATGGCTCCTTTACCAAAGTCCTGGATAGGAATCACATGGAAGTCCAGATCATCAGCCAGAGCTTGAGCCACAGACAGTGATCGCTGCACACAATCTTCACACTGTAGATAGAAAGGGGAGAGAGAGATTGTAAAAATTTTAAAAAAATGCACACGATGCACTTCATTCAATGCATTACCAACAAAGACTTTTCCATGTCTTTACAGTTACACACATTTTCAGTTATTTTATTAAATAAAAAGTATATACTACAGTTATTTTTTCATACTTTAACCTAAACAAATTGACTCCTTGTATTCAATGGGATCACCCTTCGGTTAATTCCGGTATAGCAGTGAATGCGTCTTGAATGATGAATGTCATTTATGCTAAAAATCAAGTGTGACACCTTCTACCAAAACAGAGAACGCTTTTAATCTGTATGTCACTTTGTACAGATATAGTTATGGTAGTAAAAATATCTTGATTTCCAAGTTGACAACGCCAGGACTATTAGCTTAGCATCTTACAGCCAATAAAACACTGTTTATTTCCTTTCTTTTAACTAGCCATAATGATAGATGTGCAATTGTACAGATCAAGGTTAGTTTATTAGTTTACAGCACTCCGTTAACTTAATCTCACCTTGTGTATAATCAAACATAACCGTCTGAGCAACAAAACTCTGCAATCCTATACTCTGCTGAAACTTCACTAACTTCATAGGTGAGAGCCTCCCTTTTAGTACAAACCATGTCTAATCGTGATTTCTCTGGACAGTGCCGTGATTTCAATCACAGATTTAAAAATTCTTAAATGTTTGGCATTCAAAAATATGTGTATTTAGAGAATACTATGTTTTTGAATAAAAAAATGCCTTCTGCGCGATTTAAAAAAAGTCTTAAATCATAAAAAATTTTAAAAAACCCAAATTTTAGGCCTCAAAATGTCTTAAATTTTATTACATTTGCTGTAATAATTCCAATAATTTACTAATAAAGTACAATCCTTTTCTCACAGCTTTTCATTTTCAGACACGTTTCAGATCGAGTGTGCTTTAGACAGATTTCCCAGCATGCACCGCACA
Source organism: Danionella cerebrum (assembly GCA_007224835.1). Classification (NCBI taxonomy): domain Eukaryota; kingdom Metazoa; phylum Chordata; class Actinopteri; order Cypriniformes; family Danionidae; genus Danionella; species Danionella cerebrum. Next base: position 343,586 of record SRMA01026792.1, on the reverse strand, counting down.
AGCCGGGACATTTGGTTGTTTAATGCCATAGCAACCATTTACCCTTTAAGGATTTAAAATTATGAAGAAAAAAAAAACTTTTTATTTTTAGTTTTCATAAAACATATACAAATGTCCAAAAATGTAATTGAAATCACCCCAAAAAATTAAAATGATAATTTTCAAGAATGTACCGTTATTAGCCATATTAGACTAACATTTCTCAGTGGTTTTACCCATGAGACGTACCTCCCCGAAAACAAAATGTTTACATGTCAAATTTATTCTGTTCTTTTATCTACAACTCTGGAACTTTAAAATCTAAAAAAAAAAAGATTTTTTGGGACAAAATGTGGTAATTCCTGTTCACAATTGTTCAAGCTGCAGGTAATGTTTACATTTTTAGTTAGCTTGTATTTTTTTTACAGTGATTTCTATTTTAGAAATAATTTGTAGCAGTCTGTTAGATAAACAAATGTTGGATGGTTGCTAAATTTGATTCTCATTGATCTAAAAAGTCTTATATTTGACATTAAAAAATATCTAAAATGTTACACAAGCAACTAAAGTGAGCTTGATTATTGCCAGTGTTGCATAAAACATTTCACAAAATTGAACCACATAAGTAAATTATTTTAATATCCCCATTAAAGCTGATTAATGAAGCTAAAACCATTTTTGATTATCTTCAATCAATTTATGAAGTTTTGATTATCCGTTGTGATTACGGATGCGCTGGAATAACACATTTTGGGGGCTTTTACTAAATCAAACGCAGAATATTATAAAAAATAGACCGAATTAGTGAAAAAGCCATTGAAAAGACTAAACGATCCCCTGTTTAAGCCTCAATAAGCTGATCAGATGTTCAATTCCGAGGACTCTATACACAGTGGAACACAACAGGTTCCTGTGCTCTTCTGCTGCTTTCTCTGAAATGTAAAACAGTTTGTTTTGCGCACATATGAAGACTTTGTTCCGGTAGGACTGGAAATAGGTGATCCATATAGAAATACCTCTTGAGGCTCCATTACAAAACAATGATGACAAAGCAGAACAAATATTCAATTAAAAATAATAACCCATTCTTTTTCAATAGATGAAATAATAATGAAACAGCTATGAAACGGATGTAGTCATTTACAGAAGTAAACATTGAATCTTTGAAATGAAATTAAATACACATGCACAGCGAGAGATGAATAATTGAGCATCTATATCATGTTTCTTAGACGTGTATGTGCTTGTACCGCTGCAGGAAGATCCCAGCTGAGTCGAGAAGGATGAGGCAGCGATGGCAGCCCGTCTCCTTTACAGTGCCCCTCCTCATTATAGCCCAGCTGGAAAACATCCGTGGTCATCACATACTGGGAAAGAGAGGGATCAGGATTAGAAACAGTGTTCCCTATTTTTATTTAGTCCTCACAGTGTCAACATAACCTCATCAGTGACCAAAATGATTAATTAACCAATTCTTATTGGATTTAAAAAGAACGTTGGTCAGTCCTGTTTTCATCTTGTTGCTATTAGTTGAGGAAAATACGCTGTTCATTTTAGTGTTCGTCACTACCCAGAGGAATCCCACGCAAGCACGGGGAGAACTTGCAAACTCCTTCCAGGAAGGTCACTGTCGAGCCTCGAACTGACAGATTTCTAACAGAATCAGAATGAGCTTTATTGCCAGGTATGTTTGCACATACGAGGAATGTGTTTTTGTGCAGAGCCAATACAGTGCAACAGATTCACAAGACAAGACAAGATACAGGTAATAAAAAAAATCCAATAAAAATTTTTTTAATCCAAATAGACATTCTAAATTTACAAAACAGACATTCTAAATTTACAAAAGGACACACAGTATAACAATAAAAAAATAGACATAATATATAAAATCCAAAATAGACATTAAGTAGTGCAAGAGGAAATGGAAATATGTGCAAAAGAGGAGATGGAAATATGTGCTACCCACTGCGCCACCGTGCCGCCCGTGTTCCAAATTATTTTCCTAAATAAAAGATCACTGGAATGGAAATTGTTAATGATTTCTTCCTTGGCCTGATGCATCATCTAGTATTGGTTCTGTGAACTGGGGGGGGGTTATTGACCCGGGCTGGGCAAGATGACCACATCACTCCAACTTTGGCATCACTACATTTGCTACTGGTGGGTTATAGAATTGAATTATTCTATTTATTTTTAATGCCTCAAGACCTTTACACATCGGTCAGATCTGAGATTCGCACGACTCTTCGGATGGATTCTTAGCCGGGTGCTCTTCGTCTGGGTCGAGGAAATAGTGACGCAATGATGCCCCCTGCCTGAAGATAGCATTTGCGGTACAACAGATGCTCACAGCGCCACAAGGGGGAACAGGGAAGGAAGATGACGAAGATATAAATCAAAGAACACGTAAAAAAAAAAAAAAAAAAAAATCATGGATGTTATTCTGTTGGTGGTTGATCACAGGGAGCTGTTTGACAAAAATGTGGAGAAAAGAGAGGATTTGTGATGCGCAATTTCTTTACTGTACAAAGTCGCTATGAAAATGTGGGATTGGCGCCATCAAGTGGCTCCTTTACGTCATCAAAAGAGCCAGCTTTCATTTGACGTTCTCCTTGCAACAAACGGACCCAATACGGAACTCTCGAGACTTTTTTTCATTGTCACCACTCGTTGGGCCAATGTGTGGTGTCCCACTGGTGCCTATGGATTTAAATCAAGGCACGTCGCATGAAACTTCACAACGACAATTATAGTTTGTGTTTAGAGGCCTTGGTACAGATTGGCACGGTACAGAGAATTCTAGACTATGCAATAAATCATGCAAGTAAAAATGCCATGTTCCTAATATTGGGGGTTTTAAATCCAGATTGAAGACTCACTTGTGTTTGTATTTTTGGATGTGTGTCAAGTTTTCGTTTTTCTTGTCATTTTAACACGTCATTGTGTGATTATAAAAACATTTTATTCACTTACAAGTCGACTTAAATGTAAGAGAGATAATCATTCCAAAAGGTCACAAAATGTGTTAAATCACATTATCTAGACCACTGTCACGAATTCGAAACATTTTTTAGAATTTATAAAGAATATTAGCAACTTACCAATTTACTTTTTATAACAACATCTAAGCACAGACTCACCTCCCACAGGTGAGCCATTATAGGTGCATCAGCCCAAGAGTGTTCAGCATTCAGACCGTTCTTTCCATTCTTATACACCACCACAGTGAAGGACTTGTCAAACCATCTGAAACACACAACGAGCATCTATTACGCTTTTTGTACAGAATGTTTTTGGCTTTAAGCTCACAAAAAAACCTCTACAAAAACCACTGGAATGAGAAAAAGCAACATTTAAAGCACAATATTGCAGTTTAAAAGCTTGGGAGAAGAGTTCTGAGGGCCAAAGAATTGATATAAAAACACACGGCTCCAACAAAAGGTCCTCCAAGGTTACCAAGGCAACAATCGTGAATATTGCTGATTGGCTAAAAGTTTGCTTAAGTCATGAACCTTAAGGTGTTTTCATAAAAACACCCTGCCGTTTAGAAGGATCATCTGGTACATGACTATTACCATGCTGGAATTGTATTGTGCCTGCTTTTAGCCAAGCATTACGTTCTGTTTTAAACGGAGGTTAGAAAGGTTGCTATGCAATAGATAATCACTTATTAAGATCAGCCAGGCTCTTAAAGAAGTGCCCAACACAGAACAACTCTTTCAGTGTGAGCAGAGATGAGTGGGATTGATAATTCACAAATATTTTTTGCACAAAATATCATTAAATATTCAAGAAATTGCTAGTTTTTTTATTCAATTACAAATACCGTATTCTTCGCCGTATAAGATGCACTTTCTCTGAGGGGGAAAAGTTGGTGCGTCTTATACAGCGAATGCAAAGCGCCGCGGAGCGTAAGAGAGGCCGCGGCTTCGGCCTAGCTGCTGTTATGGTAAAAATATACCTTCTCAACTGATAATAAACACTGGAGACAGTTTCAGAGAGAACACAGCAAATGCGGTTATTTATGTAAAGATTTAGCAGTCTCAACGCATTTCCTACACACGTGTTATCCGCATTGGAAGAAGAACCTCGAGCCTCTCAAGCGCAGGAAGAAGGGCGGGACTGAAGTATGACGTGTGCTCTTAAAAGTTTTTCAAATTACATTTCTCTAAATGACCACTAGATGGTAGTATTATATAGGAAAATTCCCATCACACTCCGGAGCCATCTGTGCTCGTCGATCCTACCATAGCGCGGATCGTAAGGAGCAGGTATGAAACATTACAGCCTTTTTTTTGTTACTTTTACTGTTTACTGACTGTTCATGTTACATGTTTGACATATAATTGTTCTTAAACTGCTGTTAACTTTTACACAGTTGATATAAAATATTTTACTACAGTATTTGGTTCAGAATCTTTTTTTCCTAGGTCTTCCTCATTTAAAATGCGTCTTATATGCCGGTGATACGGTAGATGTTTTTTATCTCCTTTTTTACCGACTATATACTGAATGAAACTAAGGACGTAGTCTGTGATGTTACACCTGTTTGTTCCAGGCTTTGTTCTGCTTTGAAGTTGAGCACTTTCAACATGGAAGTCAATGGCAATCTGCTCACTACTGACACCATCCTCAAGTGGTCATTTGAGGAATTGCATACTTCATTACACTTCCATAAAGAGATTGAAGCTTGTTACAGACCCAATTTTTATTGTTACTGTGATAATCTTGATCAAACAGCAAGTTGGACGAGGCCTGGAGGATCTCACCTGTCATAGCATTTCCCGTGCAGCAGTGATTTAGCATAGCGGTCCAGATTTCCCTCAGGATCGTCTCCCATCATGCCTTGGTCTTCATCATCCAGAGCAACGAAAAATGCTGCTTTCTCAATGCAATCCAAAGATCTCTTGTTCACCCCGGAGCTGAAGAACTCCTTCCTGGCTTTAGCCCAAGGGATTCTGGGAAATGTAGTTTGCAACATATATAAGCTTAGACACAAGGCACACTATAGTGCTGTGAAAGATTGTAGTGAGAGTTAAATATCTTCCCAAAAATTTATTTACCATCACAATACAAATATTTATAAATTCAATTTACTACAATTGTAAATCACTGTTTCAATCTGTTTTTCAAACGTCTAAGATAACTTGAAAACATGGCTTTTATTGAAACGACAGAGGAACACTAAGTGGTCTTTTAAGATCCAGAATACCTGTCTCCAGCAGTCAGGGCAGCGAGTTTAGCCTCTCCGGGGGCTGGTGGTGAAGGGTCATCCAGAATCCGTTGAATCTGCTGCTCGATCTCTCTGGGAGAGAGCAGTCGAGCCGCGTGGTACAACCACAGGCGGAAGAATCGGCCCTGGTGGAAAACCACCACATACTCACTGTCCTGCCAGTGGATCAGCGAATCTGGGAATGCATTGAACAATATTCAACTCGTACATTGTAAAGGTTTTTTTAAGATGACTAAGCACTTTTGAGTAAACTCAATCCTGATTATCTTTGAAAAGGTCATTAATTAACCATCGCTAAAATGGGTGCACGGTGTGGATTCACAGTCAGAGCATGTGGGAAAGGCGGCAGCATGAGGTGTACAGTAGATTTATTTCTTCAAAGAATTAGGAAACAACAAATTGTTAAGATTGAAAGTCAAAATGATGACTTCCATATTTCATAGCTGGGGTAATTTTGTAGCGGTTTATGACATTGCAAACACGCCGCTTTGAGTGGTTTGTGATTAATGTGACATTAAACTGAAAAACAAAATATAAATAGCGATCGCTCCTGTAAATTTCAGACACACTTGCAAAATCTCAGCCATGAACTGAAGCAGAACAGCGGTGTAGGAGGCTTAAAACTGGACGAGGAACAGCCAAACTGTGCTACCAATGTAAGGTTGACAAAGACAGTTTGTCATGGCAAGATAACAACAAAAGGTACAGACGTGGACAAAATTGTTGGTACCCCTCAGTTAAAGAAGGAAAAACCCACAATTCTCACTGAAATCACTCAAAACTTACAAAAGATTGTGGCGTGTCAACATGCATTTTTGCAAAATCCAGTCTCGCTCTTTTATGATTGGGTCGTCTCCCATGAAGTCCACTTTGGCTCAAACTGGACAACGACGAATGGTGCGATCTGACACTGATGTACCTTGGCTTTGGAGTTCACCTTTAATTTCTTTGGAGGTTGTTCTGGGCTCTTTGGATACAATTCAAACGATCCGTCTCTTCAATTTGTCATCCATTTTCATCTTGCGGCCACGTCCAGGGAGGTTGGCTACTGTCCTGTGGGTCTTGAACTTCTGAATAATAAGAGCCACTGTTGTCACAGGAACCTCAGCTGTTTAGAGATGATCTTATAGCCTTTACCTTTAAGATGTTTGACTTTAATGAGGTTGATGTTTGTTTTTTTCGGATGTCCTGGGACAATTCTCTCCTTCGCTCTCTGTTGTCCATGTTCAGTGTGGTACTCACCTTTTCACCAAACAGCAGAGAGACTACTTGTCTCCCTTGACATATGCAGACTGACTGATTATGAGTTTGGAAACACCTGTGATGTCAATTAAAGGACACACCTGAATTAATCATGTCACTCTGGTCAAATAGTTTTCCATCTTTTATGGAGGTACCATCATTTTTGTCCAGGCCTGTTTCATTAGTTTGATTTTTTAATTAATTATCTTAATCAATTCAAAAGTGATGGCTGATTTTGATTGTTTAATTTGCAATACATTTTTATTTATTGTTACTTTTGTAAGCTTAGAGTGATTTCAACAATTTTGTCCACGTCTGTAGTTATATCATATCAACAAGGTCTCTCCCAGACGAACATTTCAAAGTATAATATCAAGCAATCAGCAAAAGAGATTCTCGTAGCATTTAGGAATGTGTCTGTTTGGATGTAGTGTCATTAATTCTGTAACATTCTTGTCAACATAAAATTAAAGAAACTGAAGACTTGGTGCTCACACAGAAAAAATATGCTGAAATGAGTTTCTGTTAAAGGGAGAGAAAATCAGGTCAAAGTATAAAAAAAGACTACAAAACTTGAACATTTATTTGTAAGAATAGTCTGAAAACAGGTTTGTGAATTCTGAATTCTAACAATAGGTACTATGACTAATATCTAATAATAATGTTACCACGCAGAAAAGGTTTCAAATTATATTTATCTAGTTTTTAAACTGCGTGAAACCAAACGGAGAATGTAAAACATGTAGCTTTACCTGTCTCTTCTCCTGGAATGCGAGTGGTGTTGAAAATCCTCTCACACTGAGCAGCACACAGAGGAATATTCAAACCAGGAACACGACTCTAAAAAAGAAGAAGAAAAAAAAAAACAAGGTTAGATTTTAGGTTGAATAAAAAAAGATAGTAACATGAGTCAACCCTCATGTCTTCATACTTTGAGACAGAACAGTTTGGTCAGTGATGTCAGAAAATTTTGAGAGGTTTCTAGGATTAACATAAAGAAACCCCCAGTTCCTTATGATGCTTTTCTTGAGCATATTTGTTGTTGACTTTTCCCATATACTTACAGTAGCCGTTATAAGTCAATGGTCAACATTTAACCACTTCAAGAGCCTACTTTTGCACAGTGGTTGATAAGTTCTGGCTCAGACTATTAACCTCCTCATGTGTGGTCTGTCCCATGTTCTAATGAAGTTTGATCCCATGTTAATTTTCCAACATTTTCAGCTGTTTCCCTAAATTCCTATAGTGGTAACACTCTGAAAAGATAGAGAAACCCAAGTCAGACCAGTCTGGATGTCTTGACAAAGTTTAGTGGCTGTAGCTCAAACCGTCGAAGAGGAGATATGTTTTAATTTTTTATTAATCAAAAGACAACACAACAATGGGAGAACTTTGTTGGCTGCAGAGTCTCTATTCTACTGCCCCAGAGCATCATATCCTCTTGATCAAGTTCAATACACAGCTAAAAACAGCCCTTCGATCAATCTTTTGCCACGCCTCGGGGTGAGCGCTTTCACCCTGCTTAAAACTCATCAGCCAGCGCTGTAATGTCGACTCACTGGTTTGATCTCCTCTCTGTTGAGCTTCCTGCGGTACAAGAGACACGCGTGCAGAGTGTTTCCAGCCCGCGCCGCTTGAATTGGTGTCGGGGTCACATACAGGAAATCCTGAACAGCACACAGACATTTCTCAGTGTCACTTGTCCAAGCAGGAATCAAATATCACATGGCATTTAAGTCCTAGATATTCGAAACAATCTGTCATTTAAAAAAATTGTCAACCATTTGGAGGATGAAAAACTCTTTTTTTCAACTATCAACTATCCAAAAAGATCAGTACCATTCCATAGTAGTTGCTGTTGATCATGATTGGACCCCGCCCCCTCAGGTAGACATACTCCTCCCACCAATCACTGACCTTTAGGATAGATATAAACAAATGCATTAAGAAGAGGGAGCGTCTGGCAATAATGACTGAAGCCATTCATTTGCATAATGTTCTCACATAGTTAGAGGCCCAGAGAGCTTTGAGCTTGAGGTACCACTGGAGCCGGTTTCCTAGACTGCCCTCAAACTCCTTTGCCAACTCTGTCATCCGCTCGTACTCGGGGTCGTTCATCAGTGGACGAACTGACTCTAGGTACTGGAGAAAAATGATCGTTCAGAAAATCCAATAAATCAAAATCATGCTTTCTGGTGACGTATCTCACCCTCTTCACTGTATCCTTGACTGCAGGGACGGGCAGGTTGGGTAACGAGCCCTGGTAGCTGTAGAGAAGGGGCTGTCTGCCCGAAAAGATACGCACCATGGCCTGGAAATCATCCACCAAAAAAAAAAAAAAAAAGATTTCATGTATGCAAAATGTGAGGTTAGGATTGAAGTTAGGACCACCCACATAATTAGCATATGGAAATAAATACAGAAATAACAAATGCAGAATTTGTTGAAATTTATAAAATAATAATATAAAAAAAAATAAATAAACTAACGTTGAAAACAACTTTGGTGTTGGCTTGTGCTGGTTTGTGCCGTTTAAAAAATATATTTTTTAAATGTTGGCAACTTCACAAGTAACACAAACCAACCTGAGATAAAGATTTACCCCTTGGTCACTATGGTAAACACTCTGGTTGCTATGGAGGGGTCAATGGCCTAATATAATATTCCCCATGTCGATATGAGTAAAATAAACCAACTCTCATGTCTCTATGATTTTCCTAAACCGAGAGACACATGCCGAATTGGTTGCTATGATAAACAGAATCAGAGTCTGGTTGCTATAGAGAAGTCAGTGACCTAATATACCTAGTATAATGTTTCCTTTTGACTCCAACTTATATAAGCATGTAATGTTAAACAATAGGGTCTCATTGGTTGAGTTATAGTACCATCTAGTGGTCATTTAGATCTTTATTTCTTAAATCTACTTAATATTATTCTTTTTATCATCATTATATTTAAGGTAATGTTAAATGGGTTTATTGTTGAGGGGGAGGGGAAAACCTTAGAGCACATGTCAGGCTTTAGTACCGCCCATGGTGGAGGATATAAGTTAGAACGCATGAGTCTCTCTCTCTCTCTTCGACTCGACTCGGACTTTCTTCCATGATCATAAGAGTATGAAGATGCATTAATTCTGTTTGAGTATCTTTACAATAAATAATGATTTCTGTTTTCCTCTTGTTTCTAGTGTTTATTATCAATAGAGAAGGTATTTTAATTACCATAACAAAACCAACCTCCATGTCTCGATTATTTTCCAAAGCTTGAGTTGTAAGAATTTTGTTGCTAGGGTAAATTTTTCTCATTCTTAATGGCCATTATAAGTTAACTATGACCATATACTTCTGCACAGTGATCGGTAGATTCGGTATCTGATAACCTACACAAATGTGGTGATTTTGAACTTCATATTAGTTTCCCATTTTGTGTTACAGGTTTGCAAAATTTGACCTCATGCAAAGTCAATACATTTTTTTTTTTTTTTTCAAAAAACACCAAGTGAAAACCAGCGAGTTTTGCTTATGGTCAAAAAGCATAAAAAATTCTATTTTAATTACAAAAATATAATAAAAGCCAAAATAAAATCGATCTATATTAATTACATGCTTTTTAAGTGAACGCTGCATTGAAAGGGCTGTGACAACACTGACCCCAAACTCCTCATTCCCCCTTAGTATTTCAGCTTTGCGACTTGCACTCACCGCCCAGATTTTGGTGGTATTGGAGACTTTTCCGTGCTGTTCGAACATCCATCCATGATAGGAGAGCAGCTGCTTAAGACAGAGCCTCATGGTGAATATGAGAGAGAACCAGAGCAGAGTGCTGAAGAGCACCGCCGACACCATCGTCCGGCACTGGATGCTCAGAGAATCACTGCGCACACAGAATAAAAATATAAATAAATAAAATCTTCTTTTTTTCCAATTCAAACTTAATTTAGAGCACAACCTTAAAGATAATGATCACATGACGGGTGCATCTGCGAGATCTGCATGTATATAATGAACTGACATTGATTTATTTAATAAATACATATCAAATAAAACGGTGAAATTAATAAATATACTGCTTCTTTTGCCTCTAACAAGGTGCAGACGCCATATGCTGCAGGGCGTTCTCCAATCACAGGGGTGGGGGGCAGGTGAGGATCGAGTCAGCTGGTTCCTGTAGTGTGTTGTTGGCAGGCATGGATCTGGAAGAGGTTCAGAGAACCAGGGAACCATGCCCGGCCTCAATGGGCTACCATACTCAAAGAGAGGTGCACCCAAAACTGGAGGTGACTGAATGATCAGGGGCCTCCTAACGAGCTTCAGGTGTCACTGCTGATTACTCCAGTATCTGCCTCTCATCCCTCAACAATTCTGTTTCACACATCGAAGAATGGAACCAAAACTCTGATGGGGAAAAAACCCAGAAGTAGTGAGTAGAAAAGTCTTGCAATTGTGTATTTAACTTAAATAATAAAAAAAACAGTCCATGGGATTTAATATTTCTTTTGGGCCCAAATTAAAACATCAGTGATTAATTCAATGGCTAAAGTTTGTGGCCAAACTTTGATGTCAACTTGTAAAAGTGGCGGTTGAAAGTATTTTAATAAGAAAAATAAAATGGCTGCCAAGATAGAAACATGCATACAAAGATCCCCATGCCAATATAATTCCTATAAACCAACCCACATCTTTTCCTTAGCTGAGTTAATGATATGACAAATTGGTTGCTATTGTAAATTAATCAGATTGCTATGGAGGGGTCAATGACCAAATATGTTTTTGTCACTATAAGTGACATAAACCAACCCCCATTCATTTACCAAATGCAGTGAATAATTTTTGCCACAGCTTGCGCCAGCAATTCGCAGGTCCATATAGGGATCTGTTTGATTGGTTCCAGGACCCTTAAAATCTTATTTTGTAGGTCAAAGTTTTATAGGTCTTTTGTAATTGTTTTATATCTATTTGAAGCGACGCTTGGTTTTAAATTTCTGAAAAACAAAAAGTGCTTAGTCGTCACGCGATGACGGAACGCAGCTGTGGCAGTGCCAGTATGAATGAATTAGGCAGCATTCAAGAAGTAAACAGAAATAACATGCTAGGAACATTAGCACTCTGCGAAAATGTCAATGAGATGTAGAGATGGTCAATGAGGTCAGACAATCTAGTGACCACAGCAGAGTTCACTAAAGCTGCAGAAGATTCAGGTTTCTCTGCTCAATAGCTCGAGACGCACCTCTGTTTAATCTGTGTTACGTAGATAACTATATTTTGCCAAAATAGGTCTACCTCCACCTTCACCAAAATACATTGCAGTGTATGCGCAGCAAACTGAGAGGACCGCTTGGGGACTGTCCGCAAAAGTGCCAAACTCAAAATGTGTTTTGACCACAATAACATAATAATGACCAAAATCAATCCACAGACCACTGCTCACAGAGATAAATTCACCATTCATTCAGTATTTCTAACATCAGAAATTTGTGATCATTAAAAACTCTGGTTGGATTTTGACCAACTTTCTTTAGCCCAAAATGCCTCAAAAACATGTATTTATAACCTGAACATTCACATGAAGCTCCAGGACCCTTTTTATTCTTAGAATAAGTCAAAGTTATGTAATTTAACCAGAAGCTTTACCAAAAAAAGGTCAGGAAGCTCCAAGACTAACATGTTTTAACCATTAAAATGCACAGGAAACATGCTCCAAACAATAATTGAGGTCAAGACATTGTTTTTTTTACCACTTTGCACAAACAACATTCCTGACCCAGGACATTTTCTCTCCTTTGACCCTGCAGAAATAGCAACCTCATGGTGCTCCAGGACCACCTTATGGATAAATCAAGCACTGACCAAGTTTTAGAAAATTTGGTTGCAAGGGTAAACAGTGTGGTTGCTAGGAAGAGGAAACATAAAAATGTTTCATCTTGGAGATATTTTGGCGATGGTAAATTTTTAAACCCTTCTAGATCCTAGGGTTCAAATATGCACAGTTGTTGGTATGTTCTTGACCAGACTGATAACCTCCACAAGTGTGGTCTGTTTGAGTCACAATATCAATACGTTTGACTTCAAGTCAATGGAATATTTCCCAGAAAGTTAACGAATAACAAGCCAATATAAAAAATCCTGACCCCACCCGATGGCCAATGGCCCTGAATCTGTTTTATATGGTTCAATAAGGACAGGTTCTTCCAACTCTCCCATTATCAAATAAACAATAAACACACTCTTAGATGGAATAAAAACAAACAAATGGTTCAGTTAAACCTGTACATCTGTTCCGCAACAGAACTCTTACTGTGTCTGAAAGAATCTAGATAAACACGCCTACACTTGGCATGTGATGGGTGGGATCCTTGTTCCTTTGAAAAGCAAGTTACAAGAGGTTCAGATTGTATGAGTCACAAAGACAGGCTGTGCTTCTAATAATTCCCCAGAGTTTACATTGGAACAGGGAACACATCGTAAAAAAACAATAGTTTATCTCAAGGGAAAGCATGAACTCTATTACGGTCTTTGAAATGTAAGACACTTTCAATAAATAAACGTATCTGCCAAAAGCATTAAAATTAGGGTACCTTAAATACTACTATATGAACACTGATCCAGAACTTCAAGACCAAAATCCAGACTCGCAGCCAGAATTAAAAAAATGAGTGAGAACAAAAATATCTCACAGAAGAAGATGTTAAAAATTATCCACAAAACACTACACAAAAGTTTTAGGCAGATGTGTAAAAATGCTGTAAACAAAAGGTTCTTTCAAGAAATGAAGTGGCAAATCAATAAAAAATGCAGTAAATAAAATAAAGAAAAATCTAAATCAGATCCCCTTGCCTTCAAAACAGCCAAATTCTTGGAGGACCAATCATGGTAGCTTTCTCACAGACATATAATGTGTGATGGCTCTGAGGGGGCAATGGCATCAGTTCAAGTGATTCTTTTTCTTTATGCTCAGAATATTTAAAAACTTTGACTCATCAGTCCAAAACTCCCGCTGCCCTTTTTCTGCACCATGTTCTGCCAGATTTCGTGCATACTTGAGTCATTTGGCTTTTTGGCTCCAAATTGTCCATAAAGAACACTTCTGGCCAGACTTCTCGAGGCAGCAGATGGGTGCACCTGGTAGATTGCCTACTGGTAGACTTCCCTAGCAGTTCTGAGCTGATGGATGCTTGACATATTCAGATTTCAAAGGGTAATTACCTTGATGGGCCGGTCTTTCATCTACTGCAAGATACTTCGATCTACAGGCCGACCACTATGTCTACGATGTTCAACAATGCCTCTTTTTTGTGCTTCTTCATGAATAGCACGTTTTGAAACCCTAGTTTACATTAGAAATGTTTCTCTGGGAGAGACCCTGTTGATTCATATAAATTACCTTGTATCTTGTTGCTGTTTCTGTTTCAGTTCATGACTGGGTTTTAACCGAAATTACATTAATAATCACCTGTTATACCTAGTATAATGATTTATGCAATAAAAATGCTTGGTTTAAAGCGAAAAGGTAGAAACAATGTTTTAATTGTTCGCTCACTTTGCCTTTTGTAGCAATCATTATTCTATTTGTGAAAGCATTCTTCATTTACAGCTTTTTCCACACCTGCCTAAGAATTTTGTACAGTACTTTATAAACCGCACTTTATGCAAAAAGTTTATCTGCAATCAGCACTCTGATCTAAACTCTATATCTGACATCAGGCCCTGAAATCTCCAGAGCTTATGTGACGCTTGGTCAGATAAAAGGTGTCTGCTAAGTGCATTTCATAGCTTCAAAGTGATCAGTTTTGGCCCTAAAGCAGCACCTCAGGTTGGCTATAAAGCAAATGAGAATTTTTTGGCAATATTTTGTTAAAGGGACACTTTAAACTTGTCTAAACTGTAATAAAAAGGTTTCCACTCTCTCCAGATGCATTTGAATAACTTTTGCATTAATAATGTGGAAGCAAAAGTGTTTATTTTAATTTTAAAACAATTAAAAAAAAACAAGCAAATCTGAAGTTGCAACACATAAAAAAATGTAAAAATGCTTTTAAAGTGAACTACTTTTACCATTCAAAAAATGTATAGAGTTAAGTTATCACTTATGCCTTTTAAAATCACTTATGTGGTTGTACGCCCCAGCTACAAATAAATCTCCTAAATTGCAGAGTGTCCCCTATCGTTTAAAATGGGGGCACCCCGCTACTTTAAGACTGGCACACATTTGGACATGGCAGCAAGTTCATATAAACACTGCCCCACAGTAAAATGTTTACAGGTGCACCAACCCATATTTCACAGGTGGGCTGTAGTTTTTGGGATTCCAACAGAATCACAGCCATTTCGGAAACTTCTGTTGCTGCAAGCGATTAAACGTGAATTCGGCTTAGATAGAGGACTTCCAATTTAATTAAGTTATTAGTTCAAATTAAACCGGGGAAAGAATGTGTGCTTCCAAACAATGACCTGCAACATTTTCTCTGCTTTTCTACCTAAAAAACTGACTGCAAGGTGTTTCAAAATGACCATGAATGTGTTTTTTTTGTACCTCACTGGCAGGTGCTCCTGTATTTTGGCGATAAGCCCCATGGATGGGTCCGAGCGAGTGTACATGGTCGCCAGGATCGCAATCACCACAAACAGCCATGAAGAGGGACTAGCGGGATACACCCCAGTGATCACGTTGTTCTGTGTTTGTGAAAGACAGAATTTACATTATTAGGAATAATTGGCTGTAGATAATAGATGGTTTTGTGGGTGTTGCGTTCCCTCACTTTGAGCCGTGTGACGCGTTTCTTCCAGGAGCGCAGACCGGACAGATAAACCTGCCGCAGGGCCTGGTGGGAGAGCTGCAGGTCGATGCCTTCAGGAGTAATGGTGAACTGAAACGCCACCGCCTGGTGCGCTTCTGCCATCCCTAGGGAGAAAGCGAGAAATAAACAGGAAGCTAGGCATATGTTAAAACCGAGTGACAGCCACTCTTCAGTGAGTGTAAGGCAGTTCATCAAGCAACCACTTGAGGCACATCTCAAAACAGGGAAAATCCCTAGGATTCTCATTTCTTAAAAGCATCGTCCACACAAACTTCCCATTTCAATTTGTCGCAGATAAAAATAAAATTAATAAAATCACTCCCACATCTTCATCCAGACAAGATGTAACCATGGCAACAGCGTTGTTATGGGAACCGAGAGCACAGGGTTCATGGTTGACAGGAGGTCCACTCAAACCACTTTTTTTATCCATTAAAAAAATAATTTTCCCACTGCATTGCCATGTATTGGTAATCCTGAAAAATGTAATGGTGCCTGTGTTTACCGAATCATCGTTTAGACGATCAAGCTTTGTGTCTTTTGACCTTAAAGCAAACATGACTGGCACTGGTGCCAAATATGACCCATGTTCAAATGACCACTGGCCCAATGTCTCGGTCATAAAAGCAATCATACATTGCCCGCACATACAGTCGGAAATATACAAACCAAAACATCTCAAAGTGAGTAAAAAGCAGCCCGTTCTTTTTGCCAAAAAGCCTCAGACTCTTGTAATTTCTTGCATGAACTGTACATTTGGGTTCTCCTCAGAATGGTTCCATGATATTGAGGTCAGGAGACTGAGATGGCCGGTACAGTTATACTCTGGTGTAAACAATGACAAGTGGACTTGGCCTTTTCTTCTGCATCGTTGTCATGGTGGAATGTCAAGTGACGTCCCATGCGCAGCTCCGGGCTGATGAGTGCAAATTTTCCTCCAGTTTTCTTTGATAAACATCCTGCATTCATCTTCCAATCAATTTTGATCAAGTTTTCTGTGCCTTTGGAGCTCACACACCCCCATAACATCAGTGACCGACAATACCAAGCGTGTCGCACATGGCCGAGTGAGTGAAATTAGTCAAATTATTTTCCCAGAAACTACATTATTCACACAAACGGTATTAATTATTTTCTATTGACAACCTAAAATAAATCATATACAAATAAGTCAACCTCTAAAAATCGTGTTTTAAGTTGTTTTGGTGTTTTTTCTAGCCTACACACAAACATAAAAGCTAGTTGTTTTGGTTCAGATTTTGGGGGGTTTCATAAAATAGTTTCCTGTAAAAAAAGGGTTCAAAGCTGGCTGAAGGGTTGACGCACACACATTTTCACCTCCCTGTCTTAAAGGCTCATGACGCGTACATGCGCAGTTGCGCACTTCTGTTGCATTATTGACAGTAATGTGACTCACAAACTCAACAGGAAGTGGAAACTGGTTAGTTTTTAACTACCTCAAAATTTGCATCTTTCAGAAATATCACATTTTCAAAAGTTTAGTTTCTATACACATTCATTTAATGTGATCGTCTCCTAAATATATTTACTAGAAGAGTACATATATATAAGTTAAAGTTATAATACAATAAAGATAAACGAAATTTGCACAAAAAACCCCAATTTTAAATCAAATATATTGTTATAGATTAACTATGAAAAGTATTTGCGAATAAGCAGCATTCCATGTGCTCATATTGGCCACTACAGGGGATGGCAAGCAAAACGTCGCTGCAGTTCCGCAAGTGACCTGAAGAGGGCAGCTCTATGAAAATAATGGAATGACCTTTAACCCCATTAACAAATTAATTAATATAACTATTGCGTTGGTGGACAATGTGCTATGATCATTTGTCATTAGCTCCAAACCAATTTTTTTAATGAGAAAAAGTGAGTATCGAGAAAAATAGGTCAGTGATGAACAGGTGCCAAACACTGCTAGAGGGCTAAATAATCGATTCTTTACTTCTCTAAGCAAACTCTAAATTACTTATAGGGTTCTTACGTCACAAACGAAATCATTAACCAGCAGTGATGCAACAATAACGTAGTAAACAAACACCGAGCAACAAAACACTGTCTTAATAATCCTTTTAAATGCTTGTTTGGCAAGTTAACATGTTTAGAAGATAAAAAAAGCAAACTTGTAAAACAGAAAATTCTGAAAGAAGCAAAAATTGGACTCTACGTCAATAAACATCGATGAAAATGCAGTCTAAACAAGATAAACACAGAGAGATTGTGTCTAATCGCATGCAAGCTAAGAAACCCGCATTACATCAGAATATCCCCTAACATTTCCATCATTTATCACAATTTATGAACAGATAACAGAAGATCCTCCACGAGAAGAGCCCTGAAAGCATCATCCCTACCTGCTGTTTATATGATAGAGATGACGGGAACAAAGTGAGGCGCTCCTTTCCTCCTTTCTGTTCTAACGAACATGAAACAAATGAAAAAATAAATAGTAATAACTGCGCAATTAACCTGAATTGGGTTCTGCTGGTCTTCAGGTGAGTGAAACTCGATACTAAGTGCCTTTGATACACAGTACGAAAGGAATGTAAAAGATACAGCTAGGAGGGCGGGAAACGAGCGGCTCGGAAATGAGATGCGATTGGTTAAAGCACAATGACGTTTAAAGGAAAGCGTTTGACAGACAGGGTGACCAATGAGCGGATACAACGTGAATTACGCTTTGTTGTGATTGGATGGCTCAACTGCCAATCAGAAACATTTCAGCTGGTGTCCGTGACATGGCTTCAGTTTGTGTATGGGTGTGGAGCTGGGTGTTTAAAATAAATATTTCATAAATAACCGACCGAAAACTGTCAGATGTAGCCTATTCTACAAACAAGTAATCATTTTTATTTGTAAATTAAACAAATACATTTACTTAAATTATAATGTAAGTTTATTCAATTTAAACGCTGGACGTCAGTGCATTTTTTTTTCCAAATTATTTGAAGTTTGATTTATGGTGACTTTGACTGTTGAACTCATACAACCGGTGAACTACATTCATAATGCTAAAGCAAACAATACATTCCAAATTTTATAGTTCATTAATGTTAGCTAAGTGTTTAAATTAAGTCACAGGGCTTTCAGATAAATAGTCATCTGTCCAAGTGCTGAGTGCAATCTGTTCTCACAGTGCTTGATTCTCTTGGAACCCCCAAAACATGCTTTGGGTGGATTGAAACCTCTAAATTACCCCAAGGAAATGTGTGATAATGAACAGAAAATGATTGTGGGCTGTAATGGGCATGTGACCTTTCCAGGGTGTACTCTGCACATGTGAACAATTTTTCAATATGTAGCCTATACACATTTCCTTACTTCACGCTACATGGCTGTTTTTGACAAAATATTCCATTTGAAGTAATTCCAAGTGAGGGGGAAAAGGTAAATTTCTTTAAGTTTAAAAACTCTCAGTGCAGTCGTTGGCAAGGATTGCTTGTGTTCCGTGTTAATCCGCCTTAAGGATTTTACAGGATTCACTTCTCTCCGCTGGAGCGCTTGGATGAAGACCACTCGACCCCCTTCCTGACTTATAGACTATAAGCTTTTCCACTGACCTAATTCAAACACAAGAATGACCTGCTCCACAACCCAGAACAGGTTTTACTCCACTGCTTTACCTCTGACACAATTACATGCTTGGATGCTAAAAACTGGACTATTGTGGGAATCAATGTTAAGGGGTTTACTAAATCATAGTCTCCTTACTAAATTATACTTTTTGAAATGTACATTTCACACACCCTAATGCAACCTTAAATTTATAATATATGTATTACAAACACTTAAAATTAAATTGTAAGAGTAACAAAACATTTCTTATGTGTGTGATGGACTCCTGACCTGTCCGGTGTGTACATCTGCTTTCTGCCCCCATCCCACCCCTTCAAGTTTATCTGTTCTGTTTATGCTCCTGGAAGAAACAGCTCAATGCTTCAAGCGTAATAATCTTAACCCTGTTTATTCTGACCACAATGATCCTGTTTCTGGTGGATATAGATGATGAACTTTTATTAAAAGAATAATATACTGTAGCGGTTGTGAAAAAAGGCTGTAAATAAAGAATGCTTTCAAAAAATGCGTATAGGTCAGAAGCTCCGCCTTCCCCCATTTAATTCAATGAGATATAATCCTGTCAGAGATCAAATCAAGAGAAACAGTTAGCAATTAAGATCCCTTTCATGAATTTATCCGCAGATAATCACCTCAAGGAAACAACCAACCAATCAGAGCACACAGGCAATCCCTCTCCCCCAGTTAAAAGGACCATCCAGTCACCTTCTAAACTGTTAGATCTACAGGTCACGCCCCCTGACTCTCCTTTATCGCTTCCTGCCTTAGATTCTCCTAAATGATCTAAATGATTGTCAAAAACACCATTGTTAAACCCTTAAATGTTATTTAAATACGATTTAACTATGCCCCCCCCCCCCAAAAAAAAAACACATTCAACAAAACGTGTTTATACTAGGACTATTCTGCCCTCACAGCATATAAACAATAAGTTAAAGAAATTATGTAGAAAAAATTTGCTCTCTTCCTCTCTGGTTTATTTTCCCTTACTCATATATCTGTAAGACTGCAAATTAAACAGGAGAATAAACATTAGAAAATGTTTTGCAAGTCTTGTCATTTTTACACATGTACACCAATATTTGTGCTTCACAGTTTGCAACTGCTCACATACACGACACAAGGTATTAGCAGAAATATAGAAAATCCCAGTGCTGTAATTTTATGGCAATCCTCATAAGAATCGCAGAGCTCAATAAACTCAATAAAGCCACAAATGACATTTAAGAATGTGTCAATATGCGTTCACGAACTCTGAAAGCAAATAAACTCACAGACAGGGATCAAACAGGGTTTTAAAGGGATGAGTTATTTTGCTTTTTCATTCTAAACGGCAACTTGTCATTATAAAAAAACTGCATAATCAATATTAGGCTCCTCCTTTTGTGAATTTGCTTTGGAGCATCCACATAAAAGCACTATAGAAAAACAATTGACTTGACCAGCTCATTTGTCAGATCATCATCATACTGTGCATTACTCTGGTTTCCACCTCAGCTGCTACCCAACTCCATTCCAGTGCTGTACTCTGAAGATATCAAGGTTTCTTGGATTCTTGGCTCCATCCCGAGGTTGGCTTCCAGAGAACTTGCTGAATACTATGGGGCCATACAAAGGGACATCAAACGTCTCTAACTTTAGTAAATAGACTGTAAATAAATATTGTGTTTTTTTTATACCATCTCCTTGTGGTACTGAAGTCTTAAACACTTTTAAAAGTGTTTAAGAGTCATTTTTGGTGGTAAACACCTTTATTATTTTTATGGGCAGGAAAACTCGGAGTGACAGGAAATGAAAAGAGGGAGAAAGTGACCAGGAATGGGAAAGGCCGTGGAGATCTGGTATCAGGGTCACCCTGTACAAACCTGGGTAAAGGAGCTGGACAACCTTTAAAAAGCTTCTCCTTTTCAACTATTTTTACACTGAAACATCTTTGGATACTTAATTATTCCAAATGAGTATGGGTCCATCTTAAGTAACTTTCTTACATTTTTATTAGATTTATAATCAAAAGATGGGTGCGTTTCTTTTCTTGTTACTAACCCTCTTGTTATTCTTTATATAAGTAACAGGACTGTGTTTTAACAAAGAATTAACAAATACATGCTAAATAGCCACATGCTGCACACGATTATAGAACCAGGAAATTCTGCAAATTCTGTATTTAATGTGTGCATTTTTACACTAAACTAATGAAATAATTTGAGTAACTAGAGAGTATTTTTTAGATTACCCTCCAAGATAATCACCACAAACCTCATCAAATATGTAAGTAAGAAATTGAGAGAACTTACCTTTGCTCTTTCCATGGCCTTCTAAAAATCCAAGTGATGCAACTTCCTGCTGAAAAACTGACATGGAAATTCCCCAATTTTTCAACAGGGGGATGGGTTAGGGTAACAGTTTCTTTTATCTAAGATAGTATAGATATTTGTGTAAATACATGTATTTGAAAAAAAAAACATATATTTACATACCAATGCATTTAAAAAATGTAAGAGATCTTATATCATTATATTTGATAGTGAAGTAGCATCAGAGACTGCTGACAAGCAATACATGCTTATTTTCAATGTTTTTGTGTTTTTTTTTTATCAATATTATAAATATTATATTTTAAATTTGCATTAAGAATGCTTATTTATACATATCAAGTCCCGGTGACAGAAATAGCACTCATTTGCTGGAATAGCTCTTAATATTGTTTATCAAAGTAGACCTCAATTCACATGCAATCGGAATTGATTTTTCTTACGAAAATCTTACATGTTAAAGTGAACTATTTTAAATGTAAATGTATTAATTTATTGTTTGCATACACAAATACATTTCTTTACTTGGATTAATATCTTACTTAGCCTAAATTTAAAGATGTGTAACTTTCTGGTAAATTATTGTGACAATCGTCGTTGATATTTTTCACAGCGTTCCCCAAAATGAATATACTGCAGTACCACCTGCGACCGCGTAGGTCCGCTGTTTCCCCTCCGCCATTGACAATGAAGCGCAGCATCCACATCACGCAAGCACACACTCAACTGAAGGATGCTCGACACCATGACTGAAAATTTACACTCACGCACGGCCGACGAGACGCAAAAAGCGATGTAGCTTTCAAGATGTCAGCCTTTATCGCCTCTCCAGTCCTCATCTTGCTCTTTGTGTGCATTTTTAGGGGCTCTGGCGGGAAATCGCTCGCCGAGAGAGAATCAGTCGGTGAGTAACGAAGAAGAAAAAGCGCGTTCACGGTTCCGGAGGAGGGAGTGGTGGCCTCCACAACAGCTAACCTTCGGGATAAATACTCACGCATAAACAACATACTGACCATATATTGTACATTTGGGGGTGTTTGAGTGCGTTATGAAAGGCGTTTGTGGATGACTTATGCTTTAAACGGCTCGGGTGGATTTATAGAAACAACAAAAACGCTCATATTAGCCCATGAATTACTGGCCTTGCTAAATTCATACACTGACATTCTGCAGGTGACATTATTTACTATATATCTTTAAATAAATAGGGGATTATTTCTTCAGGCTTCAGTTTGCATGGTTTTGTTGAATTATAAAGCATTGCTTGACCTGCTTATATTTTAATTAATCTGCATAGTGTAAAATTTAGTAATTTTAGTAGATGTGCACCGTTTCTTGCAGAACACATCTCTTGTATGTGTGACTCAGCAGTTACCTTTAATTGTGATAAAAGCAATGTTTTGAAGATGTAGCATTTCAAACCAATCAATACAGCAATTTCACCATGTCTGAATCTTCCATTCAAAGTACTGTAATATAAGTTCATTTGGAGAATAATGATCATTTGTGTGATGAGAAAGGATTTTTTAAAATCTTTTCCATCTTTAAACAATATTTGTACATTTCGGCGTCATGTGAACAATTGATTACAATGTAATACAAAGTGGACATTAAAGGGGATAATAACTCTATAAAAATATAATTAAATTAACCACTGTTAAAAACTGTAAAATGTTTCTTGGGTTCAGAAAAGAAATAAAACTTTACAGTAATGTGCAGAAGTTGTAAGCGTGACAAATTATACTGTATATTGGTTGAACCAATTTTACTGAACAGGTGTTAGTGATCATACACTTTAATGTAGTCCTACCATGTCTTCTTCAAGTGAACCTACAGTGGTGTGAAAAACTATTTGCCCCCTTACTGACTTTTTATTTGTCACACAAAATGTTTCTGATCATCGATCACATTCTATTATTAGTTAAAGATAACACAAGTAAACACAAAATGCAGTTTTTAAATGAAAGTTTTTATTATTTTGTGAGAAAAAATCCATACCCACATTGCCCTGTGAGAAACAGTGTCTGCCCCCCTTGTTAAAAATAACTTAACTGTGGTTTATCACACCTGAGCTCAATTTCTGTACCCACTCCCAGGCCTGATTACTGCCACACCTGTTTCAATCAAGAAATCACTTAAACAGAAGCTACCTGACTCAGAGAAGTAGACCAAAAGCTAGACATCCTGCCAAGATCCAAAGAAATTCAGGAAGAAATGAGAACAAAAGTAATTGTCTGGTAAAGGTTATAAAGCCATTTCTGAAGCTTTGGGACTCCAGCGAACCACAGTGAGAGCCATTATCCACAAATGGCAGAAACATGGAACAGTGGTAAACCTTCCCAGGAGTGGCCGGCTGCCCAAAATTACCCCAAGAGCGCAGAGACAACTCATCCGAGAGGTCATAAAAGATCCTAGGGCAACATCCAAAGAACTGCAGGCCTCACTTACCTCAATTAAGGTCAGTGTTCACGAGACTGGACAAAAACGGCCTGCATGGCAGAGTTCCAAGACGCAAACCACTATTAAGCAAAAAGAACATTAAGGCTCGTCTTAATTTTGCTAAAATGACTGCTAAGACTTATGGGAAAATATCTTGTGGACTGACGCGACAAAAGTTGAACTTTTTGGAAGGTGCGTGTCCCGTTACATCTGAAGTAAACGTAACACAGCATTTCATAAAAAGAACATACCAACAGTAAAATTTGGTGGTGGTAGTGTGATGGTCTGCTGCTTCAGGACCTGGGAGGCTTGCTGGGATAGATGGAACCATGAATTCTACTGTCTACCAAAAAATCCTGAAGGAGAATGTCCGGCCATCTGTTCGTCAACTAAGCGATCTTGGGTGCTGCAGCAGGACAATGACCCAAAACACACCAGCAAATCCACCTCTGAATGGCTGAAAAAACAAAACAAAATGAAGACTTTGGAGTGGCCTAGTTAAAGCCCTGACTTGAGTCCCATTGAGATGCTGTGGGTTGACCTTGAGAAGGCGGTTCATGCTAGAAAACCCTCAAATAAAGCTGAATTACAACAATTCTACAAAGATGAGTGGGGCCAAAATTCCTCCAGAGTTCTGTAAAAGACTTGTTGCAAGTTATTACAAATGTTTGATTGCAGTTATTGCTGCTGAGGGTGGCCCAACCAGTTATTAGGTGCAGGGGCAATTACTTTTTCACACAGGGCTATGTGGGTTTGGATTTTTTTTTTCTCCCTAAATAATAAAAACATTCATTTAAAAACAGCATTTTGTGTTTACTTGTGTTATCTTTGACTAATATTAAAATGTGTTCGATGATCAGAAACATTTTGTGTGACAAATGTGCAAAAGAATAAAAAGTCAGGAAGGGGGCAAATAGTTTTTCACACCACTGTATAAGAAGTGATACTGGTCTGAGAGATTGATTTAGATTTTTCTAATTACTATAATTGCGTATTTTATTTTATTTTATTTTTACCTTCTCTACAGGACTCTAGAAATTAGCAATGCTTTTGTTTGTCATGCGCTTGCGTTCTATGAAGAATCCACAAAGCATCTCTAAAGCATTGATCTTTCAGTCAAAGGTATTTTGGTTTTCCTGATTTATAAAAGGCATTTCAGTTTATTTGTAAAATGATTGTTGAACCACTTGAGTGCCGTCAATGGATTCAATGAGGCATAACTTTAAAACAACAGTGACACAGGGTCAAGGATTCAAAATCTGCCATTGTTTATGTCAAAGATCCTATGATTGGTTCTGAGGATGAACAAAAGGCTGCGTGAAGTGACCTAAGTGTGAGCAATTACTTACAGACTGACTTCAGATCATCTGCTGATTAGATGTTGTTTCGGTGTTTCACAGAGGTGCAGGTGAGCGTTCAAGTGTTTGACGGGGGAGATCTTTCACCCCTGGAAAATGCTGCCATTGCTGTTCATGGAAACCAGACTCTGCTGGCACAAAGCCAGGCAGGAAGTGGTGGCGTGCAGGTGGTCAACTTCATGTACCGCACAGGATCATGGGTAATCATCACAGCATCCCAGAAAGATTACCTCACCAGCTCGGTGCCATGGCATGCCAGCCGTTTACCCTGTGAGTTCTCCCTGGTTTTTCTTAACTCTTATAAAATCATGTTCTTGTAATGTTTGACTTTCTGCATTTACATCAGGAATTCATATTAGTTCTTATTTTACAATTACAATACTTTTCTTTAAATTGAGCTAATTTAGAATTTAATTAAATTCTTCTCAGAGCTTTCATTTTAATATTTGTTATTTAGCATCAATCAATATAATCTCACTATTTTTATAGTTTATGTGATTTCTAACCATTTATCCTCAATACTGACATTTTCATAAAGTTTGATAATGTATTTATCCTTTTGGATTTTATTTTTATATTTTATATTTGTACTCAAATTTTTATAAAGAAATTGTAAAATTGCTTGTATTTTTGTATTTGTGAGAATTGCTATAATTTTTTTATACATTTTTGAGCATTTGTGAACTTTTCTCTACAGTATTTCGTATATGTGTGACATTTCACATCACAATTTGATGTATAATAATGTATAATATGTTTAATAATCAGTCCCTCCAGGATTTCGCTGGATTTTTTTGTGATTGTTGCGGCCTAAAATGGCAGATTTTGCTGCTTTTTTGAAAAAGCGATTTATTTTTTATTTTTGTAGACAATGTTTCTCTACAGCATTGCATTACCTTATGATTTCACAAACATGTTATGAATTTTTAAGTGTTCTTTCCTTTAATTATCTCCTATTTATTATCTCTATTTTCTTATACCCTCACGGCTTTCTGCACGCTCTGATCACATGCAGATCTGACAGCAGGCAACTGCTGCTTCCTCATTAGGCTGCAGCGCAGGTTCAATTAGGAAAAAAAATCATGCTGTCTCTGTAAAATATTTTGACTTTTAGCATTTTGTTGCCGCGGCACCACAGCTACATCTATGTAGGAGAAACACTGTAATAAATGATTGATTAAACTACCGTGTAAAAGCAGGAAAAATAGTTTTATTAACTCCCCCTCTAAAACTCACCTTTGCCCACACAAGTACTGCCTGACAACTGACAAAAGCAAACCACCACAGACCTAGTTATACAAACGTTATGAAGTTTTGTTGTTTACCTTGTTCCTGTCACTGCTTGCGCTAGATTTGCGAGCAACAGCTTCGGTGATAGTCACCTGCCGTGTTGGCTCTTGCACTGACATGTTTTGCTGTAGAGAAGTGTCGATCAAGCGAGGTTTTTTTTGTGTTTTTTGTGCAACGACAATGTTGCACACAGAGCAAAAGAGTTTCCCTCCACTTTCATGGAGAACATTAGTGAATTGCTTTGCACGGTCTTTTGCAGTGATATTTATAGGTAAGTGTGTGTGAAAATAATGCTGCGTACCAAACTTATTGGTCGAATTTGCGGTAAAGTCGCGATGATTGAATGAAATTGCAAGGCCACAAATAAATCGCAGGGATTGGCTGAATTTGCATGAAGTGGCGCGATCGCAACAACGCGAGTTTCTGGAGGGACTGTACAATAAACACACAACTGAACCATTTTATCTATTATTTGTCTATTATTAACAAACATTTCCATGTCCCCGTCAGTGTACGCCTCGGTCAGTCTGTATCTCATGGCCCAGAAGCCCGGCACTCTGATCCTTTATGATGATGTCATCCAGGTTTTTCATGGCTCCCCAAGTAAGTCAACATTTATGATAAGAACACAATTAACAACATGATCTTAATGAAAATAATGACAATACTACAGAACATTGTGAGTTGTAACAATTGTAACAAACTGTTGTAATAGAATTTTTGCCACATTATTAAGTTAATGACAAAAAAAAGTTTTTAATGACCGGGACTTTTACATTATTCTGTTTTTTTAATGTCTTTCAATGCTTTAACCTTCAGGTGGGCGGAGCCAGCCCCGGCTGCAGGTTCCGAGGCGGGGCTTACAGTTTAACTCCTCTTACAGTGAGCTAACAGCTGTTTTAACTGCAGCCCGAGAGCAGAGTGAAATAAACTCCTTCCCTCACCCTCTCGCTCTGGAGGCAAACACCACGGGTAATAACAACTACAGAAATATCAGCATCTGTGCTTTACATATTTGCAAGATAAAAAATGCAAGTTTTCTTTTGAGTTTTAATGAAACACCACATTTTGGTCAGTGAAACTGAAACACCCAGTTTTAGATGACAGTATTGTATTCGTGTAATATTGTGAACAATTTCACATTTGGGATGACAGATTCAAACACTTTACTCAGAAAAAAAAAAACAGAAAATAGCATTATATGTGTTGTTCTATTATAGTACATTAAAATATTTGATTTCCAACACATTCTTAAAAGTACAACCTGAGAGGATTGGGCACCAGATTATTGAACCTGCAAAACTGCAAGCATGAACAGTCAACTATTGCATATTTACTGTGTATAAATAGTATAATAAATGTATTACAATGTCAATTTACAGGAGGAGAAACTGGTTGGACTGAACTGATCCCGATAGCAGCAGTAAACGCTCAGTTGTTTGACCGCGAGGGTCGAGCCGTTGGAGTCAGCGAATCCGTTCACATTTCTGTGCCTCTGCCTTCTGATACACACATCCGATCTGCCACCAGCGTGCCCGTATGGATGTATGACACCAGGACAGGTACAACCATGCTTTATACACCTTAAAGGCTTAATAGTTAATTAACTACCATATTGCCATATAATTACCATTTTTAGGCAACTCTATGCCTGGAGTGGCACAGTAAAATGAATGTTGAATGATTGGGGTCACAAAAACTTTTTTAAACTTTTGCGGGCTTAGCATATCTTTTGAAATTCATTACAATCAACATTGATGCCAGAATCACTTTAAACATTTAAATGTTTAGATTTGGTAGATACTTTTCTCCAAAGGGACTTACAACGACACAATAGACACATTTAATCAATTATTGATTTACTAAGGATTCAAACCCTGAACCTCGGAATAGCTATACAGTCAGTAAAGAAATTTGACCAGAGTTCGCGTTTGTCTGGCAACCATCTGGTAAAGGCTGTATTGTTTTAATGCGGAACACAAGACATAGGTACAGCAAATATGGCTACTGTTTTGTTTGATTTGCAGTAGCATTGTGCACTAATTGACCACGGATCCCCACGGTGGTCCATTAGTGCACAACACAAATTAAAAAAAAAATGATGCTACTGTGAGCTCATTTACATGCTAGAGTTTTTGACTGCAGAAGAACACATACAAAAACTACGGTGGCTCTAGACCAGGAGTGTCAAACTCCGTTCATTGAGGCATTCACAGCGCTCCACAGATTAGCTCCAGCCTCAACCAAACACAACTGATGCAGCTCATTAGGTCCTTTAGGCTGTTTGTAAACTTCGGGTCTGTGTTTCTCTGAGCAGGGCTGGAAGTAAACTCTGTTTGACACCGCTGCTCTAGACTCTCATGAACGGAATGATCGTGCACACTATTGAGCTGTATGGGCCACAGATTCTACAACATGAATGCAATAGAAAAAAAATGAAACTGGGGGCGCTAGTGAGCTCATTAACATGATGGAGCTTTTTACCAAAAAACAACACATACGAAAACTACGGTGGCTTTAGACTGTCATGAACGGAATAATCGTGGACACCATTGAGCAATATGGGCCACATATTCTACAACATGAAAAACGTATATTGAGTATTCGTAGGTAAGTCAACATCTGCAATAACTAGAGATTTTAACACCTCTAATAATGAGCTAGAGCTAATAATGAAACTATAAGGCTCTTTTAGTACTAAAGAGATACTTTGCTTGTTTTTAGGATTGTGGGTTCGAAATGGAACAGGATTCATCACTCGAGTGGGATCACAGCTGACGTGGGACTTTACTGCATCTCAGCTTGGCTACTGGATGGCAGCTTTTCGTTCTTCAGGAGGTGATTTACAGTTTACATTCTTCTTCTTGTTCTACCACCTATGCAGGGTTTGGTCACGAGGGAAGCAGTCTGAGGGGGCATTATCAGGCAAGCTGGGAGATATTGTCCTAGGTCTTCCCTAGGACCTCTTGGCAGAAGGACATGCCCGGAACACCTGCCCAGGCAGGCATCCAGGAAGGATTCGAAACAGATGCCTGAGCCACTTCAACTGGCTTCTCTCGGTGTGGAGGAGCAGCAGCTCCACTCTGAGTTCCTCCCTAGTGAATGAGCTCTTCACCCTATCTCTAGGGGAGCACCCAGCCACCCTATGGAGAAAACTCCTTATAGCCATCTGTATCCGGGATCTCATTCTTTGGGTCATGACCAAGAGCTCATGGCCATATGCAAGGGTAGCAACATAGATTGACAGAAACATTGAGAGCTTCACCTTGCCCCTCAACTAACTTTTTACCATGAAGGTTCTGTACCTCAACCGCATTACTGCAGAGGCTGCACCAATCCATCGGTCAATCTTACATTCCATAGACCCCCTTGCTTGTGAACCCCAAGATCAAATCAGAGCAAATCTACTGTGGTGCCTTGATTTTATTAATTTTAATGAATGTTATTTGTACATGTTCGGGTTACAGTTAGCTACTTAATGATAATAGAGACTCTTCTATAAGTTTGTGTTTTTGAACTCTAGGTTCAGGTTTGTCTCACCCAGGCCTAAGGGACATCACCACCTATCACACCTTCTTTCTGCTGTCAATCCTGGGATCCCTTGCTCTTCTGGTCC
Organism: Danionella cerebrum; assembly: GCA_007224835.1. NCBI lineage: Eukaryota > Metazoa > Chordata > Actinopteri > Cypriniformes > Danionidae > Danionella > Danionella cerebrum. Next base: position 313,720 of record SRMA01026792.1, on the reverse strand, counting down.
TGGTTTTGCTCTGTGTCTTACTCTACTACTGCAGGTTTGTACTGGTTCATTTGAGATGATGCTCCGAACTTGTTTCTTCGTAAAGGAGTTTTTTTCAAAATATTTTATGAATATTTCCCTAATTAACCATCTGATTTCCAGACGACGATGCCTGAAGCCCAGGCGGCAACAGAAACAAGTGCAAGGACCATCGGCTCTGAATGGATCCAAACGGGACCAAGGCACTTCCACATCGCATCTAAACCTTATCTGTGGAGGTCATGTTGAAGCTGCAGCTTCCAATTGCAATTTGGATGGCAACAAATCTGAGGGATCCCCATCCCATGCCTTCAAGAGTGCCCGGGATGAGTTTACTCGTCACGTTCCTACACATAAGCTTCGCCATTCTTCCAAGACAAAACAATCCAAAGGTGCCCATAGAAATGCAGAGAGTTTCCCTATGAAAATCCATCAATCCACAGACACCAATACTTTAGATAGCAATCTTCTTCGCGATGATTATGGACACAAGTTTGGTGATGAAAAGGATCTGGAATATCGTCGGAGACATGTTGTTAATGATAACCGTGGGTACACATCTGACCCGCCTTCCCCACCAATTGCCGACAAGCCTCCGGAGTATTCGCAGGTTTTGCAAGGGCCGGATCATCTTGCTCGTCCAAACTCCCTTAACACACAACCAGGGCAGATTGTATTCTGCAGCTCCTTGGATCAGATGAAGGAGAACATGTACCGGTCTATGGTCCCAACTCTGGTAATCCCAGCCCACTATATGAGGTTCTCGTCTGAGTTCGGAGCCACAGAGCAAGGTAAGGATGGATCAAGCCAAGGAGATCGGGATGGGCAAAATTCACAAGGAGCTGCCAGTGGGATTCAAATCCAAATCCACCAAGGTCAAACCCCAGGATCAATCCACACAGATGGCCAACAGGGAGCATCTCCAGCAGGCTCTGATGAAAGTGTCTGGCCCTCAGGCGGACCTCCAGCACCAGTGCACATCCCAGTTTTATTTAATGACTCCACCATCTCCCAGATGAATGGAGAGCTGCAAGCACTCACAGAGAAGAAGCTCCTGGAGTTAGGAGTGAAGCAACACCCAAGGGCTTGGTTCATTTCTCTTGACGGACGTGCCAATGCTCATGTACGCCACTCGTACATTGATATCGGGGCTGATCTTGGGCATAACGGATCACATAGTGGTAACCACAGTGCACAAAGCACTCTGAGCGCCCCAGCAGGGAGCAGTAAAGACCGAAGTGTGGATTCAAGCCTCCATGACGCTCAACATGAACGCAAATCTGGATCCGGTCGCAAAACTAAAGAGGAACACCATGGAAGTAGCCGAAAGGGGCATGGAAGTGGTGGAAAACACTACATCAAAGCAACCTATCATCATGACCCTCTTGATCTAAGTGGAGGGGTGAGCAGAATGGCGGCGGGCTCACCTCTGGAAAACCCCTTGACGCCGCTTTTGGATGATGGTCCTGAAGAATCTCGGGGGTCTTCTATGCCTAGAAGAGGTCGAAGCCGTGGGAACAGCTCGCGAAGTAGCAACAGTGAAACACAACGTGACTCTGTTACCAGTCCAGAAGATGACAACGATTTGGATGACAAGGACGAGAACAAGAAGAGTCCCTGGCAGAAAATTGAAGAGCGTCCATTGATGGTATTTCATCCCAAGAAGTAGAGTCAGAAAATCAATGTCGCGACCAATAAAGGGAGCTAGAGATCTTTTCAAAATTGATAACGGTTTCGAACGATCACCAACTTCATGAATCGACTTTTTTCGATATTTGAGTGACTTCCCAAAAGAATGTGATGCCATTGGATTGTTTAGCTCTCTAACATCATGTTTTCACTGAAGCATCTCAGCCATCAAAACACAAAGTTAATGGCAACGTACAGTACCATCTTTATGTTTTGCACATCAACAATTGCTCATAAACCAAGACTAGTTGTCATAAAAAGAACTCCATTGATGTTGGATGAACACAAGACACCAAACTGGGCGAGTGTGTTAAAATAAAGCACATCACAGCCACACAATTGCTGACTGCCCGAGAACTTTTACAGTTCAGCTTTTCGAAGGAATTGATTTCAGAAATGCATTAGTCTTCATTTTGTTGGATCAAAACCGTGATGTTTAATGGAACTCTGTGTGAACCTCTTAGAGACCTGTTTCTTCTTGTTCTGATGCAGTATATTACTTTTCTTCTATGTTTTCACCCTTTTTCCTTTAATACTGGTAATTTTGATGTCAATTTCTTATTCAATATTTAATGGTAATTTTGTAAGTAATGTGCATTGCTAATCCAAACATTAACGTTACAAACATTCCAGATTTTTTAACCACTAGTCCTTAATTACTCTAGGTAGTGCAATTTACTTTCTTTTGTGGTGTGATTCTGCTTGATTTTATGTCCTTTTTATGTCATACATAGCAATGTTTTTCATTTAAAATCTTGAGGAAGGGATAGACCTAAATTAGGACCCTTATTCATTCATACATCTTTACCTTCCTGTGCCCTTTCAGGGTCACACGGGTCTGCTGGTGCATCTGCAGTGCACTGTGGGCGAAAGGCATCAATCAATCACAGATGAACCTTAATGTCACTTTTAAGTAAAAAAAAAACGTTGACTATGAAAAAAGTAGTTAATATATGAATGTACGTTCTCCACATTAAAGGCATTTTAAACACATTTAAAATTACATGTTACATATACATTTTTAAAGAAATATTTTCTCAATTCTAGACCCTGAAGTAAACCCGTGTCTGAATTTTGGAAAACCTCAGACACAATTGAAGGTTTGACACCCTCTCCAATGACACTTAGCTCCAGAAAGGCAGTGATAATCCGGCTATTTGATTAAATGTAACACAAATACATGCAATTAAATGCATTTTTTCTACCATTGTACCATGAAACTGTAGAATCCATTTTTCCCCAACACAAAAACACATTAGAGTAGGTTTTTATAAGTAACACATAAAACTGTGATGTCATAGATTTAATAATTAAGTTTCTGTGCATTTCTATAAAACTGATTGTACTATGAAAGACTGGGAACAATGTGACGGTGATGGATTGATGACAATACATTGGACATAGCTTTCATAAGGTTGAAAAATGGTCCATACATGTTTACCAATGTTTTCTCGTAAGCTGTTGTTCTTAAAAAGTTTCAAGAGAAAGCCCAGAAATATGAAAGTTGGTAACCCGAGTTGCACCAATTTAATACAAGATGGCCTGTCTTGAGGGCAAATAAAATGTCTACTGACAGGACAGTACAGGTAATGGGAAATTAAGTAGATAGAGAGAGGGGATCGAGACAGAGACTCAAATTTGGTCATCCTGACTGACCACCAAACCAACGAGCAGAACCTTTAGGGAACTTTAACAATAATTTGGTTCAGTATTGACATTGAGTGGTCAAACAAACAACACATTTGAGAGTACATCATCATCATAATAATTTTCACTTTAGCCGTGTTTAAAGCATTTTGTGTATATGTATGATAGCCTTAACATGCATGAGAAACTAGCATAGGACAGATGTTTTATGCTTACAGATGAAAGCAAGCACTATTTGAGCATGAAGGTTGATATATTCTAGATGCCTAAAAGAGAGACACTTGCCAAAATTTCAGATGCGAGATACCAGTTTACAGGCCAGTTTGGCCACTGTTTTCCATCAAACTTCCCAGCAGTATTTCACACTGTATGTACAGTGCACTGACTGTTAAACATTTGAGTTGTATGCTTTAATATCAGTGAGCCAATACTGAATAGCACGTCGTCATGTTTATAAAGTGTCATTGAAACAAGCACAACACATCTAGGGTATAAAGCAACAGGGTGTGACAGCTTTACAGAGTCCTTTAAAGACACTCAAGAGCTATTTGATGACTAACAAACATGATAGAAAGAGACTTTTCCCAAAATAGTCCCTCTCGCGCTGATCCGGTGCCAATCACACACAGACAGACCGGTGATTAACCCTGTCCCTTTAAATGACTGTCAGCATACTAGAAATGACAACATGTCTATATACGCATTTATCATTTGTTCCACAATTCTTACTTCCTTTTTAAAAAACCAGCAAGACTTACAGAGTGAGAAAGGGGCGAATCACCAAAAATGAACACTTTTAAGTTCAAATTATAGCTATTTAATATGCTGTTAAGACTTCATAGATAACAATCTGTTGGGTTTAGCTTTCTGTTGAACCCAAAGATGAGTAGTGGATGACCTGAGGATAAGGGACCAGAGGAAACTATAGAACTATGTTTAGAAAGAGGAATCAATAGCTGACTAGAGACTGGGTCATGCTGCCAGTGCTGGGAAAGGGTGAGTGAGTTTATACAGTAACACGCCCATTTACTAACAACAGTGTAAGTCTAGGGGTTGGGCTGGTTGTTTTTTTTTAACATCTATAACTCAGTTTATATTCAAAAGAAATGAAAGTTCTCTTTTGCTCAATTTTTATGCTATATTCAAGGTGCTTAACCACATGAACCTTATAGACATTGTATAAACTCATCCAGACTTTTTCTTGATTTAATAATCCCACTCTTAAGGATACATACATTAATCATAGCTGGCTGAAATCTGATTACGCTGATATACAATTTTCCCTTATTTCACCTTCATTAACATTTGTGTGTTGCTTGAGTTTGAATTTAATCTTTCCTGTTTCAATTATGACTTTTTCACTTTTGCATAATCAACTAAACAACTAAATATACACAAGTTGCATTTTTACAGCCACAAATACTGAAATCAAAGCCATTTTCCTCTTGTGTGTAAACCACAGAGAAATTTTGATATGCCTTTGTCTGTGTACATTTCTCATGTGATGTGGTGCTTTCTGAAACACCTTTCTCTCTGTAAGCGTGTAAATATTTTCTCGTCGACTGAACACGACTGATGCCATGATGATGTTTCCACAACAGCTCTGTGTAACTGCTCAGAACCATGATGAATTGAACTTTTACAATTTTTATAATTTCATCAATACGTATAGAAAAAAAATCACATGTGAAATGGATGCTTTCACTTCTGACTTGTCAGAAAATGATGTGTTTTGAAATAAAGAAATTCCATTTCCCTTGGAACGTTCCCTTCATTTCTTAGTTGCTTCAAGTAAAACTGAAAATAGAAATCTTGTATACCTCCTGTGCAATAGTAGGATGTTTCTTGGCATGGCTCTTCTTGTTTTCTTTTTGAGTCAAGCACACCTTTAGTAAACAGCATTTCTGGAACTTATTATATCCCAGTTCCTTTCTTCTTCTTCTTCTTCTTCTATGCATTGACAGTCAGAAGTTTAACATTGCATAAAAAAATTACTATTCTCCATTAAAATAATGAATATTAGTAAAATACACCTAAATTCCACTTCCCTTTTGTAGATGCTTTCTGGAGATGGTAGGCATTCAATCTGTTCAATTTCAGCCCATTTTCCTGGTTCGACTTGATGGACTTTTGATCGATATCTTTCAGAAGTTCTCAAACTAGAAGATGCTCAGCTCCATAGAGGATACACACTTCTAAACTGCTTTAGTTAAAATATTTTGGAGATGTATTTGGTCATTATTATGATCCCAAACTTAATTTCATGTTAATTTACATATTAGAATCAGTCATTACGCTAGTTTTAGATATAGTCTCGTTTTTTCATAGCCAAAATAACTCATCAAACATTCAGAGCAGCTAAGTTTCCATTCAAAGTGAGAGGCTGGTTTAACAAGATCTTCCGGTTTACGTTTCAATTACTTCAGCAATCAAAATATGGGTAAAACGAGAAAAGTAATCAACTTTAACATTTTTATTATTTAAAATATGGGGTCACTGAAAAATAACAATAAGAGATGGACAAAGAGCCAATGACGAACAAATGACAACTGACATTAATTCAATAAAACATCTTTTTGCTAATCGTAATTACGTTGATTCAACGTCGACGAATCGATTTGTTTATATGACGCTTAAAAAGAGTTAATCCTATCCCAGTTGATAAAATACAGTATTATAATATTTTACAGCTTTCTTGAAAACGAACATTTACTACCTTCAAACATTTTCCACTGGTTTATTTTATGTTGAATTTAACGTTAAATGAAGCTAATTTTACTGAGCTATGAATTGATTTATTTAAGGCAATATATTAAAGGCAAACTGGTTCCGTTAGTGGTAATGTAAGAAACTTGAGAATGTGAGAAAATACACATTTTTAGTGATAAATAGATATACAGTATAAGCTCTTACACTTATCCCAACGAGAGATAAAGCTTTGTTTATGTTTCTCCTAATCGAGATCCGTGCCATGCGGTGGCGCTACGGTGCATGCGCTCACTTCTTTGATGACAACGAGGGAGAAAAACATTCCTTTCGGTTCAGGTCAACGTTAAGTACACAATACTGTACACTATTCATTATATAGTGCACAACTTGCGATATTTAATAGCCTCCAGAATCATTGGATAAGGGTATATAGGGACCAACTTTTTGCTCGAGATTTATCTATTTTCGTGCGTATCCAATGCAAAAAGTGTCTCATCATCTGTGTTTACAACACATGAAATAGGTCACTGCTGTTGGGTAAGTCTATTAATAATGTGTATTTAAGACTTTTTTTAACCATTTTGGTGACAACTAACAGTGTTAAGAGCGGTGTAACAGCAAAATGGTTATTCTGAGACGAACTAAATACCAAAAGCATTTAACTTTACACTAGCATTTTACTACTCAGCGACACACTAATAATAAATATGAACATAATTGCATGCAGTCATAACAGGAGTCAAATTTTTGCATGTATCTTTCGTATCAGTGTCCAAATTTAGTTGAAACTCCAGTTATGACCACTAGAAGGAGCTACTGACTAATACTTTTCACAATTTCTACAGTACAACACTGCATTTGATGATCCTGCATCAATATTTATCTGTTTCAGGATGTTTCTAGTAGGTTTGACTGGTGGTATCGCCTCAGGCAAAAGCACAGTTTCCTCTCAGCTCAGGGAACTTGGGTGTCCTGTCATCGATGCTGATGTAGTCGCTCGAAAAGGTGCTCTATTTATTCATACTCTCTTGCCCTCCTTATAATTCTTTATTAAGAGCTTGTGGATCTTCTGTCGCTCATTAAAAGCACCAATTAGGGGAGCATTTAGTTTTACAAATATATACAAATGAAATGAATTCTGCACCAAATTATAAATGCATGTTGTTCCTTTGTGGTTCATCAGTGGTGGAACCCCAGAGCGTGGCGCATCGGCTGATTGTGCAACACTTCGGACGAGAGGTTTTATTAGATAATGGAGAAATCGACAGGAAGAAACTGAGCCAGATCATTTTCTCCAGTCCAGAGAAACGAAGACTCCTGAACTCTATCACACACCCAGAGATACATAAAGAAATGTTCAAACAAATTGTGCTTTACTTCCTCAAAGGTGCGCGCACAAACATGCAGCTCAATCTCCTTAAAGGTGCGGTATGCTGTTTATTTGGGAGTCGATGTTGAAGTTTGAAATCAGGAAAACAGACACGCACCCTGACCAATGGTGTCTCTTCACAATTTTGATAGCCCTGCCTCACATATATCTATCATAAACCACTGTGGAGGAATCTGCCGAGTACTACAAAGGAAGTATGTGAAGAACAGCAACCCGATGCTAGATGGTCTGGTGTCCTTGATTCTGTCCAGTGCTGAAAAGATGATGCCATGTTTACCCTGAGTTTGAGTTTACCATATGCTTTTATTTTGTTTTTCCAGCCTGAGTCCTCCTCCTCCCCCTTCACGGGTAAACACACCCCTTAATGCTGATTGGCTAATATGTCTGTTTACATAATTGGCCCAGGCTACAGATTTCATAGCTTTTTGAGAAATCACATACCGCACCTTTACACGTCAAGAAGTCGATTCATGAACTTTTTATGTGTGCGGTACGCCCTATTTAAAGTATAAGCAGGCATTGAGGCATTTGTACACCTTTAAACTTTTTTTTTTGATCTTTGCTGATTTTGGAATCAGGAAATCAGGAAGAGGTACCCCAATGTGACCCCCTGACCCCAAAAGGGAATAAAAAGCGAGTTAGAAGATGAATGAATGAAATCAGGAACATGTAAATGTAAGGAAATCCAATCTAAAAGTCGTGGGGATCACAGTCGAGTCCAATTGGATCTAAATCATCAAAATAATTCACTGTTTGGTACGTTTCCATATTAAATGCAGCCAATTGCCTCAGTCTCAGTGAAGGGGCGTGGCCTGTTCTGAAAATGACATGCATACCTTCATAAGTGAGGCCACTATACATAAAAGTAAAGATACTATGTGAGACTGTTGATTGCTAGACTTATATTTTGGAGATCTTTAAATGCGATTAAAAAACAAACAAACAGAAATTCTAAAAGGCTATGATGTATTATAAAGGCTAAATATATTTATTGCTTGTTTCAGGCTACAGATATGTGATTTTGGATGTGCCCCTGCTGTTTGAAACTCGACGCCTCACTCGTTTCCTGACTCACACGGTCGTCGTTTACTGGTATGCCGTTTCTGTCGTTAAGTGTTTGGACACATCGCACACTTTCTCAGCACAGAAGGATCAGCTATGGCTTGTTTAACACCAGCATGCTCTTTGACTGGCCCTGCAGCGACCCGGCGACGCAGCTCTCAAGGCTCATGCAGCGTGACACTTTGAGCCAGGAGGAGGCGGAGCAGAGAATAGCTGCTCAGATGCCCCTGGAGGAGAAGCGTGGCCTGGCCAGTCATGTGATTGAGAATTCGGGCTCCCGCGAGGAAACTCTCCGGCAGGTGCTGCGGCTGCACACTAAGCTTGAGGACTCCATGCAGTTCCTGCTCGTTAGGGCCGTTGCTGTGGCTGCCGTTGCCGGGCTGGGCAGTCTCCTCTTCTGTACAGTCAGACTTCTGGTCTCTTAGCAACAACCCTTGCTGTAATTTCATACTGCCTACAATGATTTATGTTAACTGCACAGCAGTATGGTTTCCATGGCAAGGCCCTCGTAACCACAGCATCACAGAAATCAAATGAAATGTCCCTCATTGTGTATAATCAACCTGCTGCTTCCCTAGCAACCAAAATTTCCATGCCGACATTTAGCTGTTTGTAACTTTGTAAAAGTTCAGTACTGCTAAAAATCCTGTGTGGTTTCCATGGCAACAGAAATCAAAATGAATCGTTCACATGGAAACATTTAATAATGTTGCTGTTTTGGGGCGGCATGATGGCGCAGTGAGTAGCACTGTGGCCTTCCAGTTAAAAGGTTATTGGTTCGAGGCCCACCGGTGACCTTCCTGGAAGGAGTTTGCATGTTCTCCCTGTTTCCTCCAGGTACTCCGGTTTCCCCCACAATCCCAAAAACATGCGATTAGGTTAATTGACTAACCCAAATTCCCCTTAGGGTGTGAATGTGTGAGTGAATGTTGACCTGCGATGGACTGGCGACCTGTCCAAGGTGTACCCCTGCCTCTCGCCCAATTTGTGCTGGAGATAGGCACCAGCAGACCCCCGTGACCCCGAGAGGAAAGAATTGAAAATGAATGAATGAATGTTGCTGTTTTGAGCTAGACAGCCTCACCACCGGTAACTAGTCCAGGGGTAGGCAACCACAGCGCTATACAGTTGGGTCAGCCTTGTTTAACGTGGCACAGAGCCCGAAGGTATCTCAGTTAGGTCTTAGGAAGATAAAGAGATATTTATTTATTTTATTTTTATTAATTTTTTTTTTGGGGGGGGGGGTTCCTCCTCTTCTTCTTTTCCTCTTCCTTTCTTTCTTTTTCACTCGTGTTCCTTCACCCTTCCCCAATCCTTTATCTACCCCCCCTTTCAGTTCAACACCGTCTTGTCCTGACACAACTATTATAAACTGACTCGCGGGAACCACAACTAATAAATATTCAATAAATACATTCAATTTTCCAATCCAGAGGAGAAAACACCACACCAGGTGTTTTACTCCCCTGGAGAAAGCAAAACTGTCCAACTCAGCAAGGCATGCACTCTCCCATGTGATGGCTTTTGAGCAGGACAGGACACGGTAAAAAAAAAAAAAAAAAAAGGAAGATAAAGAGGGTATACACTGATGTCACTTTCTCACATGGCCACACCCCCTTCACTGAGACCAAATGGTAAAAGAAGTGAAAATATGGACGTGTTTTATATAGAAAAGTACAGAATCAGGAGTTATTCTGAAGATAACCAACTTTCTGTGGGCATAAAGATTTCTGACATTTAAACTTAACTTACTCACTGAGGAACTGCACAAAAGCAAAGTTTTACCCCACTTTAAAATTGGATTTGTTGGGGATATAAAAGCTGCAAAGAAATCTGTATAAAAATATGTACAAATCATTTTGAGAAACTGTTGGCGAGCTGTGCTTTCTGTAGTTGTAGGAAGTGTTACTAGCCTGTATTATTAGCGGCAACAACAGCGCAAATTCAAAGGAATGGCACATAGATGGCTAGAGTTTGCATTTAACGTTGAGTACTTTTTGTGTTTTGAGTGAACTTACAACAAACGCTGATCTCAAGTCCAGGGAGATCACCAGTAGGGGATCATTAGGTGTTTTGACACAACCTGACCATCACTAGCCATATTTCCAACAAAAAAATGCCAATTATATTTATGCGCAAAACAGTTTGGAAGGTATTTTTTTTTCGTGTATAATAACTTACTTGCGTCTTAGAACACGTAGACGAAGAGTGCAGTCATGTGATCTTGGTTTTGGAGGCGGGAGACTGCTCTTTGGGAACACAGCAGGTCAGGGTGATAATCCCGAACCGCTTGGATGACAGATATTGACACAATGACCTGAACAACATTTCAGATGTTCTGACAGAAAAAAAAGCATTGCCATTGCATTTATTCTGTAAATGCGTTTCAATCAAATTTATCCACATTTTTTTAGCGGATAAAATTTTTTATCTCACGTCATTTTTTAATGCTCTGTCAAAATGTTTTTCCATAAACAAACTGTGGCATACAATTAAGAACAAACTTAGGCCTCAGCTTGCTTTTATAAATGAAGTTCATGTGCTGCTCCTTCAGAAAAAAAAACAAAACAATTAATAACTTGTTTGTAGAAGTGTTCCTTTTCTATCTTCAGTTTTAGAGCCTTTTTGTCATAAATTCTAATATGGAAAAATTAGATACAGAATCGTCCAATTCGGCTGAACAACTTGGCAAACTATTTACTGTAGCTCGCTGATTCTATTATTCTTAGCCCAAGACGTCATGATCTCTGGGATCACCTGCACCCCCTAGCATGAGGTTGGATGGTCATTTACGTCCATGTTTTATCGTTGCTCTGCACCAGAACCACGTCAAACACACACGCACACACACACTATGTCAAATTTAACATTTGATGCCAAGATTTATAGAGACCGCAAAACTGTCTTACTGCACAGAGCACCCCAAGTGATGGGCAATCCCGCATGTCTCTTCATAGTATCTGCACGTCAGTAAATGGGAAATTTAGTGATTTCAACAAAAAAAGGAAAATAATAATGCAGTACACATTACTGAATAAATATAACTTAATTTCTTTTTTTTCCACTTCACATGCATGGCTTCTATAGTTTTAAAAAAAATTTATGTATAAGGTGGACACACATTACTACATTTACATTTACATTTATGTATTTAGCAGACGCTTTTATCCAAAGCGACTTACATTGGGAGTAAACATCAAGCAGTTTGGTACAAAGTGGATGGATCAGTAGACATACACATAGAACACATTGGGGCTAGTACAGAGAGGGAATTCAAATCAGTGCTTCAGAGGGTTTTTTTGTTTTTTTGTTAAGTTAGTAAGTGCTCTTGAAAGAGTAGAGTTTTTAGCTGCTTTTTGAAGGCGTAGAGAGATTCAGCTTTCCGTAATGGGACGGCAATGGTATTCCACCAGCCAGGAACTGTGAAGGAGAAGGTCCTGGTGAGATATTTTTTGCCGCTCTGAGATGGCACCACGAGACGCTGGTCATTTTCTGAGCGGAGGCGTCTGGAGGGGACGTAGAGCTGGAGGAGTTTGTGGAGGTATGAAGGAGCGGAGCCTGTGACTGTCCTGTATGCCAGCGTCAATGATTTGAACTTGATTCGAGCTTCAATGGGAAGCCAGTGGAGAGAGATGAGGAGAGGGGTGACGTGTGCTCTTGGTTCTTTGAAGATCAGTCGAAGATTACTTGTCTTTTTGTTTTACATTTACTTTTAGCATGGCTAACAAAAATATATCGAGGTTTACCATATGATTGACGGAGGACGCAGGATTTCAGGTCTTAGCTCTTGTATAGCAGCTCCACCCACCATCATTAGACCTTTTTGAGATGGTCCTCTCTTCATACTGGAGCAGCATAGTTTATCACTATGATAAAGTCATCCATTCAAGATTGTTTTCATGGGCATGTTTTGCAACACAAACATCCATATCTGCTTAATTATTAAACTCTACCCATTCAGTCATTGTGGTTGGCTAGTCAAATCTTACTAATCCCACCTAAAATGTCTCAACGCCTGAAGGCAGTGATGTGTCATCCATTTTTGTTTTTACAGTCTCTGCTGTAAAGCTACTAGAGTCTTGCTGGAACTAAAACCAGTGTCACTCCAAGAAAAGGGTTGTTTACTCCTGCTCTGGTCATGCATTCACTGCGGGATCTTGCTGCTAAACAAATACTTTTATTCAGCCTAAAAGATGTTGTACATTTAAAATATCATCTTGTATGTTTTGGTAATTATGTTTTGTCTTTTAATCTTTATTAACAGTTCCACCAACATCTGTGAAACGCTGTATCACTTTTGTTCCGTTATTGCTGTGATAATTATGAGTAATTTTAAACTCCACATGTTTATATCTTTGCGACCTGAATGGTATAAAATGTTTTTCTGCACTTTAACACTAAATTTGCAATCTTAAGCGAATTAAGCAAATTGTAACTTGCACAACCCCTTTGTTATGAAGCATAAAAACCTATAATTAGCATATTGTGTTTAAGCTTGATTATTTCAAAGCAGCTTTGCTCTTAAAAGGCAGCTCATGGGAACGTTTCTTCAAAAATCAACAGGAAGTCGGGTTATTTCTCCAAACTTAAAAAAATGGTACTTCAATAAACTAATAAATCTTTTCAACTCCAAACTCCATCTGTTTTATCAATACTCACCCGTCATTTTTTGGGTATCGATCTAATGACTAAAGTATCTATACTTATTAATACATTATTCAAAACAGAAAAACAGGAGAAAGTGTTCTATATTGTTCTATCGCTACCTTCATTTGTGTTGCTACCCCCGCCCCCTCTGGTGCAGCTGAATAGACTCAGACATCCATCCAATCAGAGTGCGGGAAACCCAACTCTGTCTAGCTAGCTAGCGTTATCAATTACAACTTTATGGAGGAGTATACATTTGGCGTCAACAAAACTCTCCCTCTTTTAGACACTTTCACTTTTTCATTTTTTTAGGTGGAGTATCATCAGTGTGAATCTTGCCTCTAAAGTTTACTCCCATGTAACATTAACATTTATTTAATCTAATTTACAGTATTAGGACTGATATGCCTCCTTCTTGGGTAATTCTCCCTTACCAGAGGAAATATGTTGTATGTGCATATGATAATTATATTTTCAAGGCTTTGATTTTCTCATAATTTTTAACATAAACATTTTTTTAATACAGTGCACATTTAAGATGTCAGTTATATTAAAAATACTCTGTTTAGATCATATTATACATTGTTTACTGCTCTCATTCAGCTGATTTACTTAAATGAAGTTCATTAAAGTTGTTAAATTTTAATATTTGGTTGCTGTTCGTCCATAGAATATTATGTATCTTATCTTTATTTATCTTATATTTATCGACATATTTGGTATCGTATCGAATCCAAAAAATGTGGTATCGCCCATCCCTACCTCACTATTTACAAACTAAGAGGAGATAACTAAGCGCAACTAGACCAAAAAAAGATCTGAATAATCAACAGTAATCTAACTCAAAGTCTCTCAGAGGTTCACGCATTAGAAGGAAAACAGTCACCATACCAGCATTTAGCACAAATCTGGTAAACTGAATGATCCAGCAAGGGAGGAATGGAGAGACGAGACTAAATGTGAGCGATTTAATGAGGAAACGAGAAGAAACCAAGGAGAAAGAAGCCAGGACATAAAAGAACGTAATAAAATGAAGCATGACAGAAAAAACAAAACAAACATAAAGACTCACAAAAGCATGAATTTCACCAAATCTGTGAACATTACATCTTCGGCAACAGGTGGATTGGTGCAGTGGAACTTGTGAGATTGTGTTTGTTGTAAATACACATCAGACAGTTGTGACAGTTATGAGTCTCCCACTCCCTGCTTTATCTCCAGGCTTGACCGATGGTGCTGTTCTCTGTCTTTAATAAGCAGTTCTTATGCTAACACAGAGTGACGCGGCCCAGCGGCCTTGCACACTAAGACCTCCTTCTGAGTGAGTGTGTGTCTGTGGGAGACGGTCAAGGATGTAAGATGTGCATCCGTCCAGTGAAATGGATTAACACTGTCTGCGTGCTCGAGAGATGGTCAAGGTTTTAAGAAGCAGCTGTTTTCATTAACTGCATGAAAATATGTCGTGCAGGATTTTAAAATTGGTGTATTTGGCCAGTTCCTTTGTACACATTGTGTACGTGTACAATGTGTCCATTACCATTATTCTGACAAATTAAAAAAAAAAATCATGATTCTGGAGTTAATTCATATAGAAGATGCATTTGAAGACAAAATGTGAAATTGCATGTTTGTTTCAAATATTTTCTAATTGATTCTTAACAAGGCAACTTAAGGCTTTGACATATATATATATATATTATATATATATATAATATATATATATGATATATATATATATATATATATACATTTTATAGGGAAAGTGAGTTCTTGCAGTTGCTTAAATAAATAAAATCTGTGGGGCTCACTGAAGTCCAGAGTTTGTACTAGAAAACCACCAAATCTGGAAGAGCACGAGAAATCTGCTCAGGAAGAATGGAATATTATTCCTCATTATCCATATTTTGTGCCACTATCCTTTCCAAGTTTTTAAGGTGACTTAAAAGTTGATGTGATGGCTCATTCATTTTCTTATTTCCAGCACACTTTGGGTAAAAGGTAGGGGACACCCTGGACATGTCGCCAGTGCACCACAGGGCATCTCACATCATGATCTATCAGTATTAATCAGTATTATTGTTTGTGCGTTTTTGATTTTGATTTGTCTAAAAATAATGAAAGTCGTCTTGAGTGGGGATCGAAAAGTGAGTCTTGCAAAACGTCTCAACAGTGACACCTATCTTTCAGCTTATTGTGCGTAACAGTTTGTCAAAGGCGAATGAAATATAGGTAACATAGATTGTGTTTCCAAAATCGTCACAAAACTTTTACACTTTTAACCTTGTGGCCCAATGTAATGCCTCCTAGAGATTTTATTTGTTCACCTCCAAACTACATCAGTCTTATCTTAAGGCTTTTAAGATGTTAATTGTGAAGATTTTTTTTATTTCATTAAACTGCGTGCACGGAAAATGAAATCATAAGGAAGTGGTTATAACTCAATATAGCCCATCGACGTAGCAACCTACAGTAACAGTCATAACACCACCAAGTTCGCACTTGAATCTCCCAAACAAGAACTGGTCATGCCCAATGCCCAATGAAAGGCTAAAAGATCTGAGTTGCTTGAGCCCTTATATTTCAAAATTCAACAAATCATTGCCAAATTCACAAATGAACCAATTGTGTTCATGAGACGTGGGAAGTAGCTTCACAGTGTCAAGTCAGCGGTGCCAAACTTGAGTACGGAGAAGTGGGACATCTTCCAAATGGCTGCTGGTACAGTTTGAATGTAAGAAAATGACTGTCAATCATAATATTAGTCGCAACAAGCTTTAGATTGGGCAGGATTCAGGCATACACCCTAGACATTCGCTAGTTCCACTGGCGATCATCTATTGGAATGTGGCAGGAAACTAACAAACAGAGAAACGTACTCAAAATGTAGTTTAACTGAGCCACGCAACTGAAATTCACAGAAATCTGCAGAACACAAATTCTCCCAAAATTACAGTTTAAAAAAATCATTACATGAGAGAATGGTTTATAGTGGACTGGCAGCAACAGTAAAGCATTTGATTGGATTTACTGGGACTAACTGAGAGCGTGTGTCCTGTAGATCTGCTCTGCCTTCAGGCTGGTCCAGTGCTCGAGTCACACCAACTCAGCTGGAAAACACCCAGCAAATGAAAAGTGACAGCTGCTTTATGTGTGTTTGTTGATTTAGGGGTGTATGTGGGCGCTTGTTTGATAAACCGAATTTGACTTCTTCAAGTATGAGATAAAAGTGCACAACAGGCCTGGAAACAAGTGAGCGAGGGCTTTCCACTCACTTTAAACCAATGGATGATTATCATGAAGTTAATGAACACGTAAGTGTGATTTTTATGCTTTGGATCTTCAGTGGAAAAACCCTGGGTTGACCATGAAGCTGATTGCCCCATTTAAAACCTAATTTTGACCCCCTTTTGACACCACTACAGGATAATTTTGTTTTTAGGAATGATCGTATTGTTTAGGGAGATATATTTATGATTATACAGCATGAAAACCTTTTCTAGAATAATTTTTAAAAATGCAAGCATGCTAGAAACCGACTAATGACCTGTCCAGGGGTGTACCTCCACCTCTAGAATGAATGGAGAATGA
Source organism: Danionella cerebrum (assembly GCA_007224835.1). NCBI lineage: Eukaryota > Metazoa > Chordata > Actinopteri > Cypriniformes > Danionidae > Danionella > Danionella cerebrum. Next base: position 296,970 of record SRMA01026792.1, on the reverse strand, counting down.
ATGGTATCTATGTCCTTGGCTAGACCCAGAGAAAAAGGTATAAGTTATTAAGATTTTTCTAAAATATATTGGTTGTGTCAAAGCTTTTGTTGAGTCCCTTCATGGAAATGTGGTTTGTTGAGTCCCTTCTGACAATTTTGGTTCAACTCATCATGAGGCTTCGAACGTTTTGAGGTAAATTTCATGATTTTGGTATGAACAGCTTGAATGACCTTTTTTCATATCTCCAGACTACTACATGGCACTGCACCAAAACTGTGCAGGCAACTTCAAACCAAGGTTGTTTAAACATACACCAAGTTTAGTCCCAATACGTTGTAGAGTTGCAGAGCTATAGCCTTACGATAGTAGTGAGCCTTGTATTGAAATTGTTTGAAAGAATATTGAGAACTTATCAAAGAAGTCTTATCGATAACTTTGAGTCAGCACAGTCTGGTGAAGATCAAGACCAAATTTCCTGAAAATCGGATAAAGAGGAATTTGGAAAAGTAGTTTTTCATAAAATTCAAACTATCATGGCATCACAGCAAACAAGAATTCAAAACGTATTAGCATTAAAGCAACTTTGAACTAGTTGTTTTTCTCACCCAATCCAAAAGTTGAAGCTCTTTGTTCTTTTATGTCTTTTTTTGTGATTAACTGTCTCTCTATAACAAAATAGCATGTTGTTTTCTCCCAATTTTAAATATATTTGGTTAAATGCTACCAAATGGATAAATGTTTTCATAAAAAAATGGAAAATCTGTATTTGTTTGTCATATTTAGCATATGACAATGGCTTTAAAGTTTACCCAAATCCTCTTCCGCTCTGGATAAGATCTCTAAGCAGCATAACCAAAGAGAGGGCTGTTAATGTAAGAAACTGGACCCTCAAGTCTGTCTTGGTGAGATAAGAAAATCACGCTTATCAAAAGAGGATTATCAAATGGCATAACAAGCTCTCATTAAAGCAGAGAATCTCCTGCAGTTTTCTGAAAACAAGAACACGTTCACAGGAATTTGACAATTTTTTATGCTCAGAACTACTGCTGTGATTTCTAAAGGGATCTTGAACTGAAAAAGCACTTTTTAGACAAGTGTTGAGATGGTACCAGCTCTAGGAAAAATAGTGTATAATCAGTGCTATTTTGTGATGTCATTTTGCCAATGTGCAAACTCTCTGAGGATTGTTTCCTGCACCTTGTTGAATATGCCATGATGGATAAAAGTAAAAAGTGCTAACAACACAGTGCTTTCCTGTGGCTCACTCAGTAGAATATTGCACTAGCAACGCAACTGTTGAAGGTTTAGGATCACCACATCTGGTTGGGTTGGGCCATTTTGTTTGTAATCATAGTTTCCACTAGGAGTCACTCTTAGATTTGTTATGTAAAATACAAAATAAACAACTATATAACTAATAAAATAGAATAACAAAACCCCAAAATAATTTAGTATAATAGTTTTAGTCATTTAGTTTTTTTTGTTTTTGTTTGTTTTTTACCGTGTCCTGTCCCACTCAAAAGCCATCACATGGGAGAGTAAATACTTTGCCGAGTTGGACAGTTTTGCTTTCTCCAGGGGAGTAAAACACCTGGTGTGGTGTTTTCTCCTCTGGATTGGAGCACTGAGTGTATGTAAATATTTATTAGTTGTGGTTCCCACGAGTCAGTTTACATTAGTTGTGTCAGGACAAGACGGCGTTGGAGTAAAAAAGAAAATTGGAAAAATAGTCATGGGAAAAATTGGAGTCATTTGGTTTAATTCGTTACCATGGCAATGGTGGCATCACGCAACAAATATGGGGGACACAATGAAGTCACTCCTCCCACTCTATAAATATAATTGTGAATATTCTTTATTAAACACCAATTATTTACTTGTACAGCTGTACTTTATTCTTGACAATGGCATATTAAACGTCATTAAAACGCTGCTCTCACTGTTTGCAGGTTTGTAGGTCAGTAGATGATCTTGAAGCGTCAACGTGTACCCACTTATTCGAAAAACAAGGTAATTACCAATGTGTGCATATGTGTGAGTTGATAGTGTCTCTCTCCAATCATGATGTGGCATTTCACACGTGTCGATATCATTGATTTCTTTCAATTGAGCTGAAAACGCTGCTTAGCAGTTGTATTTGGTTTCTCAGGAGAGCTATTTGTTCTGTAATATTAACCTTTGTCAATTGATTTACAAAAAAATAAAGAACTATTACTAATAAAAAAAGAATAACAAAATCTACAATCATTTGGTCAGTTTTCGTTTCTCTCAATAGGAGTCAATGTGTAACCTTGGTAACACATGGTTTCACCCTAAAACTGGGCGAAAGACCACATGCACTGCATCAATAATACCAGAGGTGGAAAGTAACGAATTACATTTACTTGCGTTACTGTAATCGAGTAGGTTTTTTGTTTATTTCTACTTTTTAGAGTAACTTTTAAATTTTGTAATTTTACTTTTACTTAAGTACGTTTTGATGTAAGTATTAAAACTACATTTTAAATCCTATCCGTTACTGAGTAAAAAAAAAAAAGTAAAAAAAAAAAAACAATAATTATGCGTGGAGGGAAGGAGGGGAGCGCACGCCGGAAGCTACAGCTTGATTCGCGGGAAAACAAACACAGTGCGCTAACTCCAGAAAGATGTAAACCCAGATGATAGAGAAATGCTGCTGAATTTGAATTCTTCAGAAACAAACCCGTGGCCATATTTTACTATTACTAGTAAATTACTATTACTAGTTACTATTACTATTACTATGTAAATATATTTACATATTATTACTAGACCACTTTGAATTTAAGAGCAAGAAAGGCAACAGCTTTATTATGCGGTGTAAACTTTGTTTGCCCAAGACGAATTGGCAGTTTACAAAAGCTCAACATCCAACCTGCCTGATCATGTTGAGGTAAGTTGAACATGCTTCTTTTTTTTACGTAATTATTGTTCTGTTGTGTTGCATTAGCATGTGACATTGCTAATGTTTGTTAGCGCTAGGGTTAGAAATTAACAGGAACTTAGAACAAAATTGTCAATGCACAATTACCGTTAAGCTATTACCAGTGTCACGATTTACTCAAGTCTATGAAAAGAGTTAGAATTGATCTGCAGCAGATGTCGTGTTAGAATTACTGGGCATTACTGTTTAACCAATCAAACACTTTTGTTGAGAATGCAGTGTCCAATCAAAGTGTTTTGATTCGTCACTGAGTTCAATGCGTGAGCTGACTCTGTACTTGAGTAAAATTTTATTGAAGTAACAGTACTTTTACTCGAGTAGCATATTTTATTACTCTTTCCACCTCTGATTAATTCCTGAAATGCACTACTTTGGACCGTTGGAGCCTAGACCCAGCGAAATATGAGCCATTAACCACCTTTACATCATTTGGCATTTCTGGCAGGTTACATGGGACTAAAACAGAGATTTACGAAATATTACTCTGTACTAAAATATGATCAAACACATACATGGAATAAAAGTTTGCTTTAGTGAAAGTTCACGTGGCCTTGATTTATGAATTCTGCTCATGTTCGATTATAGTTTGAAGCCTGTTATTGGCGCATCTCTCTGTCTCTCTCTGAAGAGTGTCTGTGTGCGCTATCACCTGTCACTCACTGGCGGTTTGTTGTTTGTGATTTGCTCTCGGAGCGTCTCAAATGACACGCTGATTGCTGCGACTCTAATGTGAGGGAACACTCAGACACCCCCAGAGGAGTGGAGCATGGCACTCTGGGAAGGCTGCTGTTTTGTTATTGGCTATTTAGCAGACGCTTCATTTCAAGCACAAAGACCTACTAAGTGCACTTCCGAGCAGGGCAGTCCTAGGGTTAAACTCCGTGCTTGAGGGTGATAGGTCATTATTTCCCTGGTCTCGGGTTGATTTCGATTGTTTTCCATTTATAAAGAGTTTCCCATTTCTAGTTTTCATAAGCACTGGTTTTGAAAACACATATTTTAAATATTGAACATTATTTTTTAGATGTATTCATTCACTGCAGCTTATGTGTTCCTTTACATCTGAAGAACCCAAGTCATTGATTTTGTACGAGTGAGATGTATGAGCCACCGATTATACCAAACAGGTGCTAAAGGTCATCAATGTGACGTATAGGTTGCAACTTAATCATAAACTGAAACAGAAACAGCTGTGTGGGAGGCTTAAGACTGGGCAGGGAACAGCCAAGGATGAAGTTGAGAAAGACAGTTTCTCATCATTGCAAGATTGAGCACAGCAACAAGACACAGGGTAGTTATACCGAATCAACAAGGTCTCTCCAAGACAAAGATTTCAAAGTAGACCGGGGCTTCAAGATATGCCTTTCAGGATCCTTTAAAGGAGCAAAAAGAAATGGGCAATGTTGAGAATTGCAGACAGCAATAAATACAGAATTAACCTTCAAAATCAGAACATGACCATCTCAGAACTGGCAGAAACCAGTTGGACCCAGGTAGATGCATCTACTGTCCAGAGAAGTCTGGCCAACACAGTTCCTGGAAATCAACCCTGCACCAAAAACAGCCCTTCCACCAAATTTTACACTTTGCTCCATCAGATGAATAAACATGATTCTTTACTCGAGAGAGCGCATCTCAACTAGTCCAGAGTCCGAATCATCAGATGCTTTGCATCGCTCTCAGCTGCTCAGCCATGAAAACCCTGCTCCTAAGCTAATCTGAAAGCCACATCAAGTTTAGTGGGATGCGGCAAATATTGTTGGTGAGCTGACAGGGGATTTGGTGCCAGCATTTGCTGACCCCGCTACGTCCTTTTACATTGCCCACCACTTTGCGGCTTAATTGCTGTCCTTCCAAATTACTTCAACTTTGTTATAAAACCACTGACATTCGACTGGGAAATATTTAGTTAGTAGCGAGGGAAATTCACGACTGAATTGGTGGCATCCTATCCCAACACCATGCTGGATTTCACTGAGCTTGGGGGAGTGAACTTTTTACTGATTGGAGCATCTCAAGTGTGTGTGATCATATGTATTAGTCAACAATATACTGTAAAATTCATTCACACACATTGGCATTTATTTTACAGAAACTTACCCGAAAGTAGAACATACAGAAATAAACAGCTGGACATAAAATAAAAATCCAATTAAATATCACAATGAATGACATAAACCAACCCTATTTCTCAATCATCTTCCTAAGCTGAGATAGAGATATGTCAAGTTGGTTGCTATGGTTAACAGCCTGGTTGCTATGGAGGGGTCAGTGATATAATGTTCCCCTTATGAATAAAATAAACCAACCCCTACATTTCTATTATTTTCAAAAGCTGAGATATCCCAAAATGGTTGCCAGGGTTAATAGTCAGGTTGCTATGGAGGGGTCAGTGACATAACATCATGGTGCCTTTGTCACCATACGTTATTTAAACCAACCCCCATGTCTCTATAAAAACAGTTTGGTTGCTAACATAATCAAATCCACATTTCTTGGTGATGTTTCATATTTTTGTTGCTTGTTACCATTCATCTTGATGATACAAAAACACAGAAAAGCTAGAAATCTAACCCTAGCGATCACCTTATGATCAAGCGCATCCACATGCAATCATTCATTGCTTAATTATTCAAATGAAGAGACAGAGAGAACTTTTATGACTTTTTACATTTCTTTTAACTGTTCAATCACAAAAACCCCGGGTTACCATGTATTTAAAGCTGAAGTTTACATAAACCTCTGGCAAGTCCAGAGCTGTGTATCCTCAGAAGAACCCATTAAAGCAAATTGAAAGTGACATTGTCAGCTGTCCAAAATTGTGTGTGAAGTAATCTTTGTAGCATCGTTCAGTTCGTATGGCAGGGAGCGATGCAGCCGTTGACTTGAGTGTTGTGCTTTTAATTTTTTGGCAATTTTAGGCTGCATTTATTGCGGAGGGAATGAATTTGTACATCTAAATGCTTTCTGATATTTACACACTGTGACATTTCACTCAATGGAAACATCACAAGACATTCGTATCATATTTTTAGTGTTAAAGGACAATCAATGGGTAAAAAATAAAAACAAGTAAAACAGGACTTTATGGAACTAAAATAATGCCAAAGTATTTGAAATAAAAAGCTTGTTGAATTACATAACTGGGGAAAAAATGCATTGCAATTAACAGTGCTCACATTTTAAGGCATTCTATTTACAGGGTTTGCATTTTTGTGCGCTACATTTTAACATAGTTGTATATTTAAGTAGTGAATATTTCAATCGGAACCATTTCACCTACTTTTTCATTGTTAAAAAATTCAATAACTAATATTTACCTCACAAAGTCCATTTCCAAAATATTCAGTTTGTTTAATAATTCCAACAATAAAATTTGTCAGACAATTTTCGGTTAATTTGATTTCACTTTACAAATTTGTTTCTGAAAATTCAGTGGTTCAAATTCGACAGCTCACATCCGGGACCTGCAGGAAAAGCAACAGAGCACCGGTAGAAGATCGCCATGTGCTGTTAGAAATCCTCACCAGCGGGTGGTGCTAGCGATCTGTGCAAAGCGGATATGTGCCAAGATGGACCAAGCGGATTAAATACCAATTAAGACATAAATCGAACTTTACTTCTTCAATTGCCTACAGTAATGTCATTGTCGTTGTTTCCATCCAAAGATGCAAATTAAATATCACTAAATATTTGCGATTAAAGCAACGTTTCCATCCAAGAGAATAAAATCTTAACTTCCTGTGTTAGAAGAGAGCATTTTTTTCATATATAATAACTTACTTGAACACATAGACAAAACACAAGAGAGACTGTTCTTTGGAAATGCAGGGGACCACATAGGGGAGTAGGTGCTTCATGTGAGCTGGACAGTTTTGTTATCTCCAGGAGAGCAAACACCTGATGTGGTGTTCCCTCCACTGGATGGAAGCAGTAAATTTATGTAGTTAGTTATTTATTTTTCTCATGGACCAGTTTGCATTAATTACGTCAGGACAGGAGGGTGTGAAAAAGAAAGGGGGGAGTGGATGAGAGATGTAGATGAGGGGGAAAGATTCACGAGTGTGAAGAATACCTACCTGAACATACCATAAAAGTTTCTTACAGTTTGTGCAGTAGAGCTTTAATCCCAAACCACTTTGATGGCATTGAAATCAAATCATTGGTTAGTCCATTAAAGTCACCCCACCAACAGAAAAACACACTGCCATTACATTTCTTCATCAAATGCATTTCTATCGTAGTTTATGTGCTTTTTTTTCTTATCGGATAAAAAGTGTATCCTACTCAGTCACGCACATGATTTTTCAAAATTTATGCGCATCTTAGCATTTCCATCCAGAGTTTTTATATGATATTCCAAAATGTGCATAAAATAAGTGGATGGAAACACAGCTTATGTGATCTCCAAAGTCAATGAGCCAATCACAAGTCAGCCAGTTGAACATTGAGGTTTGTGTTTGAGAAAGTTTTCACTTGTTCTGTTACTTTTTAAGACAAAAAAAGATAAAAATGTGAGTGTGGGATACTTTGGAAAAACAACAACAGATGTTCCAACGTGTATTCTGTTTTCTAAAAAACAAAAAACTTATGTACAGGAGTTAAATAATAGTGAAACTGTTTATTGGTTATCACCATTTTCACCAATCTGTCACTAAAGCAAGAGTCTGTGTTGGCATTTAAAGCTAAAGTGCCCTGTTCTACCAGTTTCTAAATGCAATTTGAATCTATTCATTTCCTTTATGCACTAATTCCTGGCTTGGGATCTGTTGATGTCAATCTCTCCGTCACTGATATGGCTGTCACCTTTTGGTTCCAGAAATAAGAGATGCTATCCCAGTTTTATTTTCTTTCTGTAATTTTCTTTCCTGAATTCAAGCAGTAGAGCGATGCAAATATCATTTGTTTGAACCCCGGAGAAAGCAATAATAACTAAATGTGATCACTGCTTGAAATGTAAGGCACTTTGGTTAGAAGTATCTGTAAAATGCACTTTAACCATGTTCTGTGTAAAACAAGTTAACAAATAAGCAATTTAAACACTTGACAGCTCGGTCACTTCCCTTTCCAGGTGTATTTCACTTGCCTGGTGATGCAAGGCGTATTTGGCGAGAATGGAATGTGTACCAGGTGAGCTCCAGAGTCAGGAATGGACCTGAACCTAGAAACCCCAGAGTGACAAAGCAGTGGCGCATTTTTTTAAATAGTCAAATAAATGAAGCTTATTGGATCTATGTATAGTCAGCAGGGCTCATAGAGTACGTGAAGCTAATTAACGTTTCGGCTCCTCCTGAATTTTGTTATGCAAACGCCAATGCTCATCACTTCCTGTTTTATTACAATTCAGAAAACTACTGCTCACAGTTGAGTGTGAACAGCAGTTCAGGAGGGGAAGTCATTGTTTCCCTGACTGAGGCATCCAGGGGTCAAAAGTCCTTCTCTGCTTCTGATTGGCTGGATCACGAATGTCTTCCAATCACCAGATTGAACACTTATCATTTGAGGGTTGATTCATTCAGAATCGGTTTGACTAAATTACATCCTTTATTGTTTTACAGCAGAAAGGCCCAGTTCTTGTTCAAATATGGGACGAGTTCCTATTTTAAGGGACAAGTGGCATCACATGGGGCGGAATTTAGCAAAAGGGTATTTTAGTTTACTACCAAAAGAATACAATCACATAAATACTAGCTTTAAGGAGGAGACATTTAACGGCTGCTCAAAGGAAGATAAAACAATATTAAATCTTGGCCTTCAGATTCGTTAAATACAGTAAATTCTAAATTGAAGTTGACTTTAATCAACCTTTAAAAGCTAGAACTCATTCTTTCTTGATCAACTTCTAGTGTCTAAAAGATCATAAAGTGCCCTTACTTCACTTTGACTTCAGGAGTTAATCATATCGTTTAACAGAGAGCCTTTCTCATTAATGAATGCACAGATCTGTGACAAGAGGCTCAAAAACTCAATTAAAAATCCCTGGAGGGCGGCGATGAACCTCTGGATAAAATCCGCTCAAATGTGAGGTCCTTCATCTCTGGAATGGAGCCATGGTGATGCCATTCTCAGCAGCGGAGTGTGTTATTTCAACATCAACACCGCACTGATCATCTCTTCCCGCCGGACATATGGCATTTCACACTCATTATACCTGCCTCAGATCTCTGCTCTTTTCTTTATCAATAAAATCACTTTTTTTCCCTCTTCATGGCTTTTCTACTTGTTTCCTTCGTATCTATAGACACACACATAATTAATAACACAGAGATGATTTTTTTTAAAAACATTTTAAAATAGAATAGTTCTAGAATAGGTTCCTAAACTTGAGGCACATGATAACAATGCCAGATAATAAGTGACTATAAAAAAGATTACGGTAAAGCATGCATAAAATACACAAATACTGACCATTAATTTTTACTATGTGCTAATTGACGTTGGTTAAACAGTTTAAAGGAATTGTAATGTGTTAGAAATACAGACATTCAGATACAGAAAACCCATAGTCTCTTGACTACAGTCTTCTCCATTGCATTCAAGAGTGTAAAGGTCAGGCTGACCTGAGTTCAAAAAATTCACTCGCCCCCACCGCACCTGAATGCTGAAGTCAGCATTTCTTGCAATAAGCACATGATGTCCCATGTCTCCTCTTGTAAAAGTGGAACTTTGTTCACACCCACTGATCTGAAATGTATAAAAACCCTGAAGAAACTGACGATAAATTCGTGACTTTCTTTCCTCGTCACTGAGATCTCAGAAAACTTCGTCTCGAGACAGAAAGGAACGGTGAAACAGGGAAAGGTCCTTCCATCACAAGTAATTTGCTGCATAAAAATGACGTTGTTTTGTCTCTAGGAGTTAAGCGTCTGACCCCTGCAAGATCCTCTACAGCACATCTCAAACTCAAGGCCCACGGGCCAGATGTGGCCCGCCATGTAATCTAATGTGGCCCGCGAGAGCTTAAAAGTATTGAGTGTCTAAAAATTAAAAAACGAAAAAAAAACTTGCACAATGCCTTATGCGGAAGCCGCAGCGGTACTTCCGCATCCATACTCACGAGTGAAACTGCAGAGCTGCCGACTCTCACACGTTGAAAGTAAGACTCACGCATTTGAGTGATCTCTCACGCCATACCTCTGATTTCTCACGCTAAAATACTTTTCAAGATGTGAAATGGGCGGAGCTAATAGTTTATCTGTGATCATCGTCTTCAGTCTATGAGGGTTTTTTCTTTTTTTCGCTAAACAAATTACAAAAATCCCATTTTTCTTTATTCACTTGGACAGTTTGATTCTTCATTAATGGAGTTATGTGGGTTTTCATAAGCTGACAAAAATCAAAAGGATTTATATTAGAACAAGAAGCATACAATTGTTTCTATGCAACTGAATTGTCACTTGAATAAGTTATAAATAATGAGTTATGTAATATTAAAGAGTAGTTACATTTATTTTACATTACATTCGATTACATTGTTTTACATTTATAAGTTACATCTGGCCCTTTGCTAATGTGACCCTCTGTGAAAATGAGTTTGACATCCCTGCTCTACAGCACCACATACCAAGCGTGTCTAACATGGCCGGATGAGTGAACCCAAACTAGTGATCGCCCCCAGATGGCTGGCTGCAGAATGATTTCTTCCCAATACAAGTATATGGAAACTACCCGATTAAAAAAGTTTTTTTCCTCTGAAATAACTGTTTTAATGATTTTTGAACGTTATCTATACAGCAAGAACTGACAAAACAAATGTGTTCAATCATTCAAATGTTAGTCGCTTTGGATTAAAAACAAAAACAAAAACAACAGGGGTAACCGTAACTCATGGCGTGAATAAGATCATTCTCAAATTCTTATTTATAATTACAAACGGATTTGTATATAACAGGCTGTGTGTGAGCCAGACTCAAGGCGGAGCTCTAAAACCATAACAGTACAATCAGGAAGTCTCGTGTGCACCCCCTCTGTCTGCACTCGTATCCTGCCACAAATGGTCCAATGGTCATGTCTTTTATCTTTTTTAAAGTCATTGCCACAAACAGATTTTTCAAAGAAGCAAAACAAAAAGTACTGATCAATTCAACAGAAAAGGCGATGAAGTGACTTGAGGGTCTGTAGAAAATGTTAATGTTGTGGATTTTATGGAAAATCAAGTATTCTTCTCCATGTCTATGAGCATTAACTACTCTCAATGTCGTTTGCCATTATGAAACAACCAAGGGATTGGCTTTTATTTGCTGTTTTTTATTACCAACCACATGTGGTCAGTTGATGAATTGCAGTCTTTTATATCGGCATCACGAGTGAAGAGCTTGATGGAAAACTAGAACAATTGCAAAAGCCAAAATGCATCACTTAAAAAGTACTGAAAGAAACTTTACAAATCTTCAAACAGAAATGTCACTGTGACAGGTTATATTTTCAAACTAAAAGCAACCATGACCAGTAGAGTGAGGCAGATGGGAATGTGTGTGTTGTGAGGCAATGACTGTCTCACATTATTTGTCAAAAATCCTGACAAGGACGTAGGTACACACTATCTTTAAATTGGGGAAAAAAAACTATCTCTTAAACGAATCTACAATAAGAACAGGACCCAACTGCACCAGGACCATTACACGAGGCAATCGGGGTTGAATACAGAAATTTAAACCAAAATCAACACTCCACACAATAAGAATTTAAAAAAAAAATTTATTAGCAAAAACAAATATCAAACAGACGAGCAGAAGAGCAGATATTTCCATACACTTTACAGCTCATAGTGATGAAATATCCAGCATCTGGTTTGTACTGGTTACAATTACCTTGAAGATTGCGGTCAATTCATAAATGCTATATTTTTTCAGGATACATGGTTCTAACAGTTAATAAAACCATAGATAGCATAATAATTACCAGTAAACACTAGTGAAATGGGCGAACCTTTGCTACAATAAACTGGAAATAAATGCATTTCCACATCACAAACAGAGGAAGCACACGGTTCTACAACGAGGAGCAAACACTCGTCAAAACATTCACTTCACATGATGTCAGAGGTTGAGACACACAGATTCATCATACACACTGTACGCTATGAGACGACATCATCCTAATTTTCTTAATAACACGACAGGCTTTCAATGTCTGTATTTGTACAGGACCGAAAAAACTAACCACTTCCTGTTTCTTTTTCCTTCATATCATGAGGGATTAAGCAACAACCAATAAAAAGAAAATTGGCTGCAAGTCCTCCCCTACTTTTCTCACCAAAACACATTAGATTGAGTCAAATAAAAGTAAGCGTGTAGCACCAAATTAATGTTTTCAAACATGGAATTTCAAAAACCAGTATCTTATTGGATTCTCCCAATTTTCTGTTCGCGTTAGTAAATTTGTATAAAAGGCTTATCATTCATTTAACCCTTAGAAGTCTGGGACTCAAAAGTGTTGAGACAAAATAAAAATTCATAACCCACCCCCACCCCCACAAAAATTAAAATTGTATAAAAACCAGGCAAACGTTTCCTAAACCATATACACAATTCCAAGCACTTTTTGTTCCAGAATGTTGAAAAACACAAGCCATCTCACAGGAATTGTACATCCAAAGTTCGGAGTCTATCAAATGAACTTCAAAGACGTTTGCAGATTTTCTCACATTTTAATTAGAATTATCTTGCAAATTAACGATTAAAACACAAAAATACAAAGCTAATAACCTTTTTGAAACCTATGTTTAAATCCAGATTAAACAATAGCTGGGTTGCGTCATTCCTACTCAATTCAAAACAGACACTGGGACTGGCAAAAGCACCAGTGCGTGGAGGGACTTCTAAGGGTGAATTGGCCCTCAGTGTGAATAAACATCATTATTTCCTTTTAAGGTTAACATTTCCTGCATCTTGAATGGAGTGAGGATGGAGGAATTTCACATCATCTCACACACCTCCACTGACGATCCTGATCTAATTTCAGTCGCTGTAGAGGATGAAGCCAGCAAAGGTGCTATACTTGTTGCTGTTACCACCGTGAGCTTTCCCACCGTCCAGTTTGATGTAGATTTCATCTCCGGGATCAAGGTGCAGGATGACTGTGTTCGAGGCATAATCGTAACTCTGATCTTGATCTTGTGCTATGGCACTCGCTCTCACCTGCAAACAGAGAGAAAGCATTTCAGGCACAGCTTCGCCTGGTACGGCAAAACGGTGTTTCGAGAAAATCCAATAAAAAGTCTCTGCATTGGTATATTGATACTGAGAGGAGCAGAAAGCTAATTGCTAATTGTTTCACACAAAAGCAACAGCCATATAAAGCATTTAAAATGGTGTCTGATGAAGGGTTCGGGGGCTTAAATAACTCTACCACATAATTGTAATGGTGCAAAGGGACCCTTTCAGTAATAAAGCCTGTCAGATAATCGTTTAATCGACAAACAAATATATTAGTAGCCCTCATGCGCCCAATCATTTAAAAAAAATCTATATCACCACACTTGCCACCCCTCCACAACTTTAGGTATAGACGCTTCTGGTATAGCTCGTCTGGTTCATATGTAAAGAATTAAAAATACTGAAATTACTGTATTAGTTTTTCCTTGAAAATTGTAAACTAGTGATGTTCCCTAATTGGAAAATGTTCACTTTTACTGCACCATGCACTTGTTAATTTGCTATGGTGTAAATAAATAAATAATTTAAAAAACATGGACAGACTGATGTCAAGACACTGGCTGGTGCCAGTTTTAGTGTAATCAAGGAAAACAAAGTACAGTTGTGTTTCATGCATGAATCAAAAATACAGCAATTAAACATCTCTGGCAATTGTGTCATTATGTGGTCTCAACCTTGTATTTGAAATTTCAGCCTTCAAGAGTTCTGCTTATAATAAAAAAAAAAAGACATTTTTAAGTATTTTACAATTTGTTAAATGCTATGATTGATGTAAACTTCCAGGGGTGCAATATGGTTTGGATGTGTAATAAGTGGTGCAAACATACTTGGGGAGTCCATTCAAGATGATGCAAAACCAATACATTGCGACAACCGAAAAGCGAGTTTCGTTTCGTTTCCTGTGCCTACTCATGACTGGTTAATCAGGGATTTACGTTCATAACCTATTGCCACAGCTAGATTTTTTTATCCCTTAGGTTACACAGCTGGTAAAATAATGATTGACAATAAAAATCTTAAACTGACCTCTTCCCAAAAGAAATGACCACCAACAATCAAGAGTGGCATCGCAATCAAAAAGATGGAAGTCAATGGGGCATAAACAATACATGAGGGAGAAAACAAAAACTAAAAATCTGTCAACGCCATTGTTGTTACTAATGTTTGACATGCCAACGACTGTGATAAAAGGTCAAAAAAATTCAGGCCACAATTTCTCCTATTGAAAATCCTAGATTAAAAAAAACTTTGTAGTTTTGATTAGAACTGAAGTAGATAAAGCGATTTATGCAGAAAAAGTAAAAAAATTTATATATTGATCTGAGAGATTTAACAGCAGTTTAATTTACTGCACAAACAACACAAAAGGGTAGAGAGGGGAGAGATTGTCTTAAAATATATGTTAAATTAAGATTTGTCACCAAAAATCATCCAATTTGAAGAAACAGAGAAACAACATCACCCTGAAGTGACTGAAAACAACCCCAACACATAAGGGTTAAAAATATATATTTTTTAGATACTGAGAAAGTATTAATTTCAAAAGTGGACAGCTTCATTACTGCTGGGTGTTGAATGTGTTCTCATATTTTAAATGAGAATAATTTTGATTCTCATAATCTGAGGGCTACATTTTTATTCATACTTTAGTTATTATTTACTTTTTTGGGAAAGAAATAGTACTTTTGCTTGAGTATAATTTTTCGCTATTCCACTGATTACCATATATTTGATAAAAAAAACTTGTGAGCTAGTAATTCACGCCCTACTTTGTAATCCTGCTGCCTCCAAACATAAGGGCTGGTATAAAACTTATATTTTAAATAAAACCCTTTAATTTGAACAAATGATCTATTCAATCGATGTTGATTTCATGGTGTGTTTAAGTGTCAGACTCGCGCCGAGGGAGCACTATTGATCATACCTTCATCAGATCATTCAGCTCTTTTGGCATACACTGGTAAAACAATCCCATTAGTTGATTTTACTCTTCACTGAAGCCGTCTGTTCATTGCCTACAGGCAGTTAACATGGCCGCCAAGTGATCCCAGTCCTCTTAAAACAGAAGGACTTTGGCTGAGAAATATTTAACGAGGTTTCACTTGGATATTCTTTTCCTCTTCATCTCTTCTATAAATACATTACCCTGAGACGCTATCTACTGTGGGACTGCAGCTGTTATTAAACACTACCCAGACAAGCCTTACAGAGATCTGAACGTTTAGAAATCATTGTGATCTAACAGCAGCATAGTCCGTAGCCTTTCTTCCCCTCCCGATGGAAGCATCAGGATAGAACTCTTTTCATGCAAAAAGATCTTTGGTTGCATGAGTTCATGATGGCCTCACAATGGACTGCAAAATCTAGAGTCAGGTAGGGTTTCATTTCTAGGATTTTACCCAAGCTCAGATGGCATCGGTCATGCATTATAAAATGGGGAACTGTGATGTATTTCGATTGGAGCTAGAAACGGCAAGTTTGACAGAAACTGAGTTTTATCTCTGATAATTACAAAATATTTTACAAAGCGCCTTTAATGCGACCCTTCACCCAACGCAGGACAGAAGGAATATAGAATCAAAAATATAACCAACAAAAGCAATGCAGATCAAATAATAAAACCATAAAAAGCAATAAAATATTTAAAAAGTTGTAACTTTAAGAGCAATAAAATACTACAACATAATAAAACAATAATTTAAAAATACAGCGATGGACTGGTGGCCTGCCCCGCCTCTCGCCCACTGGCAAACTCTTCAACCCCAAAAAGGGAATAAGCGGGTTGGAAAATGAATGAATGAATTTGAAAATAATAGTTGAGATGAGATTTAAAAATGGCAAAACTTTAAACACAACTGAGCTCACCCGGAATAGAGTTGCTGCACATACTGAAAAGGCGGGTTTTCTGGTTTTAGTACGTAATACTGACACAAGCTTGACTAAGATTAAAAGCAATGACAAGTAGGTCTATGTGAGGGTTAAAATCAATACAGAAATGGACCAGGAGCCAGTAGAGCTAGAACAGGTGTGATGTGTTCACAGTCTGGTCATGGTCAACAAATAAACTGACATCTAAACACACAGCAAATAGTCAAGAATAGACCGTGAGAGACCAGTGTATTACAGTAATCCAGACGCGAGCCGACGAACATATGGATCAGCGATGTAATGCAGCATAGGGAGCAGTCTAGCTACCTTTCTCAGAAGACTGTGAAGTACAGCGTAAAGGTACTGTAAAAATACAAGACTCATTCGTGACAAAATAAGCTGTGTGGATGTGTACATTTGAATAAAGTTAGGATCGGAATTAAAAATTACAGATCAAAATTCTTAGAGGTGTCCGGCCCCGTGGACAGTGCACCGGAAGACGCGGGTATGAACAGTCATCATTTCCCAGCCTCCCCCATCTCTTTCTATCTTTCTACTGTCCTATCCATTCTAATTAAGGCAAAAACTATTTAAAAAAATTCTTAAAGGTAATAAACTCTATTACCCAATTGCAACTCTATCAAACCCCTTTGAGCGTATTAATATTTTTTTATATATATATATATATTTACCAACACCCAAACTAATTTGGAAAATGAAGAGTAAATGCCAGTTAAAGCCGATGTCACAATGAGTGACAAACCAAACTCTGTTTCTCAAGAATTTTCCTGTATTTTTGCTGTTGCTTTGTCTGAGATAAATAACAACAAATAAACAGATTTTTCTTTTAAATTCTGAGGACTAAAATCTAGTGGACTACTTAAGTGGTGCACAACTAGTAAGATTCTTGTAATTTATCTTGTTATTACACAATTCCTAAATTTATACAAAACAAGCAATTTGAGTTATTTCTTACATATTGTGTCTTTAAAGAGTAGTCAGGCTGGGTGTAATATTTGAGAGCTACTTTTATAAATAAACGGGGGAGTTTCGTCTGAAAGCCTGCAAGCGTAGAACAGTTTTGTCATATTCTTGTTTGATGGACAGTGGCCGAAGTCGCCGTCCATCAGAGGGAGAAAGGCTGTCGCTTTGAGCTACTGCCATCTCCGCATCGGGATGAGTAACATAGTTGAGTCAAACAGGGTTGTGTATTTCTGAAGGAGAGCATGCATCCGTGTGTTTGTTCTGATTTTCCGTGTGACGAGCAGTGGACATATATAATTGGAGCCTGTAGCAAAACTAAAACAACAGAATACATTCCGATTAGCCAAGTGGACACTGTGTGAGGCTTCAGAAACGTGAGGATTATAGGCAAAAGGGGAATTAGCAAACATATCACATAAACAAGCTAATGAATGATAAAAACAATGAAAGTGTTGTGCACCGGTCTGCAGTTTTATTTAAACAAATAAAGAAATCAACTTACAACTTGCCTAAACTGTTCATTCCAATGTAATTTCTAGCAATCAGTGTAGGGTAAATTAAAAAAGAAATTAACTACTAGTTACTAATTACTTGCTCACATTTATGTTTAAAATACTTTTCTAAATACTGTGTCTGAAAAGTAACTTAATTTCTCAATAAGTATTTTAACTAAATCCTTCTCAAAATTCATATAAACCTTGAGTTGACAAACAATATAAATTAAGCTCTTTAAATAAATAATAAAATATACGAGTCCAACATGAAATAGTTTAGCTTTTAAGATCTCTAACTTATCTTAATTAAATTGTAGAAAACATTAAAAAATTACATTTATTACTAATAAACAAAGTTCCTGAAAAAAAATCTGCAACATAACATAACAACTTGTTAAAGATGAAAATTTAAACATGACAACCTGCAGAACAACAAACTGAATTTCTCTGAAACCTCTTGAAACCAATGAACCCTCTATATTTTGCATGATTCAGCAGAGAAAGTACAGTCATCCTCCACAAATGAAAAAAAAAAAACCTCTCATTTCCCAAGTGAAGTAATGGGAGTCCTTCAACTTTGAAAAACAGACACTAGCCTCAGCCGAGTCCGACATCTCCATCGTAAACTGGCACAAAATCAAGTGGTGAATATAAGCGTAACGATTTGAAGTTTATTTTTTAATTAATAACATTAAATAATGATATTCAGTTTAAATAAGTTGCATTGTAACGCAAGTTACACCCAACCTCTCTAATGAGGTTGCTCAAGTCCATCGCAGGCATCAGTAACACATAATCTTATTTTGTAGCCACGCCCTTATCATTGTCACTTATTTGTGATCCAATAAGCCAACATTTGCAAACAATCATGTGGAAATCCATTTCTAAAGATGGCAGAGTTAACCCGAAGAAACTTTTCAAAGCTTACCAGTGGCACGATCGGTACTGTAAAAATATTTATAATCCTATTAATAGTTCAGTTGCTTGTTGTTTTCTCACTCTCCTCCCCTTCCCTCTTCCCTTCTCCCTTTCTTTCATAGTAGTGTAATGTTTAGCTGAGCTAAATAAAGCTGCATTTTCTGTTAAAGCTTCTCAAACCGTGCTTTCAGAGTTTTCTCACATGATTTTGAAATAATATTCAATAAGAGGACATATGCTGCTAGCATTGACAAAACTTTGATAAAACTGATATTAATGCAACACCAGTGAGTCATGCTTGAAATATGTCCCATGTGGGGGAAAACCTGTTTTATCCAGATTTATGTTCATAATCTATGCTGTCTGATAACCTACAGGCAGATTATTAAAAACAGTTGGCCAATCAGAGGTAAATGATTCATGCAAATCTGAAGGTTCGCAGACTAAGAAGATGCTTGGAACCGAGTGGCCACCAGGGGCCCCCGTAGGAGCAGATGCATCTGAAATAGTAATAGTAACGTTAATAGTAAATCTTAAAACAATTATTACAATATAAACACTTTAAATAGTAGAAATGTTTATTCTCATAATTGACGACGACGTGATGTTAATCCAAATGAGATTGAGCGCAAACACAGTCCATTTTAGCTAACCATTTTAGCTAAGTATGGAGTTATGTCTCAAATGACAAAGCAGAAAAACAAAATAGATGAAAATAAAAGCAAAAAAAAAAAAAAAAATCACAGAAAATTATTCAATTATTTTAATCACCAATAACATTGACATCCTGTATAAAATGTAAAGATTTACCCTTCAGTCTAAACTCTTTCATATTCTTTTTCTCTCAAAATAAGATCCAAGTCATATTCATTTAAAAGAGCTTTCATGCAGATGGTTCAAAGCAGCTTCACAGAATGATGATCCCTTTTTAGATGAATTAATATTTTAGTTCTGTAATGAATATGCTAATTATGACTTTTGATCCATTTTCCACCCATTTTGTCAATATTTATTTATTTGTAATTAATAATAACACATGTTAATGTTATTTACCGGTACTTATTTTTCAACTTCGGTACCAATTTCGGTGACGTATAATCAACAATGAAATCTTAACACAAATAGTAAGTCGTTTTGGTATGACATGACGGGGGGTGGGGTGGGGCATATAAAATTCTGCTTAGGGCCCTGTAGCTGGCACTAGATTCATGCCAAGGATTCAGTGAACATGGGAGCAACAAGTTTGCCTTGAGGTAGGGCTGGGTGACGTGGGCTAATATCACAATCACGAATAATTTAACTCGATTATGATTAAATGAACTATTGTTTTGGTTATTATTACTGTTTCCAATCATAATTCACGAAAAAGTGTTGTACAGTAAATATGCTCACATTATTACAAGTAAAACCTTTTTTAATGAAGGGTGCATTTCACTTTTCCCTGTTTTTATGAAATTCCTACAATTGAAAATTACTAAAATACCTTGATATACAGAGCAAAAAACTGTGAGCATTTAGTAAAAAAGATCCTTTTTTATATTGTAACCTCAGTTTGGTCCTGTCCCCTGATAAAACTGTTGCAATTCAATTCTTAAGAGAAATTTTTGTTTAAAGTTAGAATAGCAATATGTTAATGTGTTAAAATGAATGTTAAATTTGTATGTAAATATGTTTAAAATATTTAAAAAGCATTTAGAGATAAATGCTCAATAGCATAAAGGATAAAAGCATTTGACAAATGTGCATGTGGTTTAATTTAGTGTACAAAAAGTAGTCTTATGCATCTCACAGTTTGAGTGTGGTGTCCTTATCTTTGCGTGTAAAGAACTTGATTTAATGTGTATATTTGAGAGCCGTGGGTGTTCAGGAAGGGCTCTGATTCAGAATGACACATCGAGGGATGCCAGAAGATGAGTAGAGCGTGTGCTCTCTCGCCTTCACACACTGCTTCCCTTTTATGTGGAAGCAGTGAAATCCTCTAGTTTACATTGACAATAGAAATCTCTAAGATGGACCTGACCTTTGCTAGAGAGCAACCTCGAATGCACTCTCCCACTCAGATACAAACTCTTGTTTTATGAATATTCAACCTGAAACCCACTAGAGTGTGACTATTCATAAACTCGAGGAACTACATGCCTTTGGCCATCTGTGTTTCGTATGTGTTATGTAATATATCTACTGCATATGCTACTGAAGTAATATCACCTTCTAATCTCATCACACACGAATGGGAAAAAGAGCACTGCAGAAAAATAATGACTGATATTTCAAACAAAATCAGTTTTAACATTTTATCCATGCAACAAGAAGTCATTTTTCAGTATATTACATTTTTTTATGAGATAGAAGTGGATTTTTTTGCTATATCAGTATCCATACTTCAGCATAGATCATTTGCATACTGAATCATCCAAATTTCTACAACACAAAGACCATACAAAAAAGTAGTTTTTACAGCTTTTCAAAATTCACTGCTGATAAAAATTTGCAGGCTTAATTAACATGTCCTTAAAAATATTCACCAATAAAGAAGTGTTTTCTCATAAAATCCTAAATTAGATTGTTCAGTGATATGTGCTTTATTGTTATTTTGCAGTTAATCTGGTAAGTCCAACTCAACACCTTGTGTAGACCATTTGTTCTGGTCCTGATTTAAGGGAGGCTGGTCTTATTCCAACATTAAAGTTGATTTCGTCTCATTTTCTCAAAAGATTTTTTACATATCTTCAAAATGTATTGCAGGTTTCAAGTCTGTTTTGACTTTCAGATCTTTTAAAGATTACCTTTGGAAATGTTGTAATGTTACCAAAATAAACCATTAACAGTTAACAACGTTTGACTTTCCTGTTTTACCAAGCTTCAAATTACAATGAGAGCAACATAGCGCTTACCTGAGTGTTTTTCATGAGATCTGCCCACATGCTGGTCCCATCACCTCCTCTCATTAGGACATTATATGTGAAGAAATACGTCCCTGGAACCTTGCACACAAATTTCCCTGTTGATCCATCGTAATGATTCCCAATGTTTGTAACCACATCATCAAACCTCAAGACTTCATAGCCCTCCTGTGGGTTTCGCAGTCCTGCATAAAAGGCTACTCGAGGTCCCATAGAGTACATTGGTGTTCCCACTCCAATGGTGCCTTTCCCTCCTACTCCCAAGATCTCAGATCGTTCTGTGTAGTTTTTACCATTTCCTGGTGGTCCCATCGGACCCGGGGGACCTGGCTCTCCAGGAGGTCCCGGGGGCCCTGGAGGTCCAGGGATCCCTGGTTTCCCTTGGCGGCCAGGTTTTCCTTGTGGTCCATGAGCATATGTGGGCAAAGGGGGTCCCATGCTATGATCAGTCAAGGCTTCAGCTTCTCCTAGCGTGTTAGAGATCGCAGTCCCCGTACTGATACCAGCCGTAACAGTTTTTTCCGAAAACGAATCGCAGACCATTCGGCAAGTGCCCAACATCTCATACTGACCCCCATTTTCACCAGTGCTTCCTGCAAGATGAACCAGAACAGGAATGAGGACCACCAGAATCAAGAGGAGCATGACTGCAACGCCAGCCCCCAGCAAGGTCTTCCGTCCCAGGCTGAAGCGAGACAGGGGCTGGGCCGCCAGCGCGGAGCTCTCAACGAAACCCGGAATATTGACCTCCGGAAGTGAGAGGGAACAGACTCCCTCAACGACAAGTGCTCACGGAAATAAGAGACACTTCAAGAATGTGGCTTGAAAGAGAAAGACGGAGTGTTCACTTTTTCAGCATGTGAGGGACAGAAGTGTGAGCGTGGAGGACTAGAGAGAGTAAGGAGAGAAAGTGAGAGAATGCCCTTCTAGCGTGTTTCTTTGTATGACTCAAAAGGGACAAGTGGGAGGAGGGATTCAGCAAATGAAGAAACAGTGGGTGAGCGAGGGAGAGACAGAGGGGATGAGAAAGAAACACAACGTCAAAAAAAAATCCTTTAAGCATTTCATCGCGCAGCCTTTTGAAATATGATTAGATTTTCCACTTGTTGAGGAGCAAGATTCAATGGCAGGGATGTGAGATGAAGCATATAGATGAGTGGGAAGGCAAGGAAGAGTCTGTTTCTCTGTTGGTGTGATGGTCAAGTAAATATGACAGGGTGCATCCTGAGCTACAGCTAATCGAAAGGGACACCTGCTGAGTGCAAGCAATAGGATTTTTCCGCTTCCCTCTTTCCGTCTCTCAAAACCATCCTCGACGCATCATCCTGGCATCATTATGTAATTATGTCATTGTTTATCTATGTTCAGTAAACACATACTTATCCTTCTATAGCTTACTGGGATTATGAGAACATGCTACGGGCCTCTGTATAAATGTCTCTTTTCATTAAGCTGACGCTAACTTGCATGAGATTTGATCGTTTGTTGACTTCTGCTATGATCCAATTGTTCCAAGAATTGATGTCTAGTAAGATAAAATGTGCTTGTTCTGCAGCTGTTCTGATCCAAAGTGACTACAAGTCACTGAAATTATGGCTTGGCACATTTAAAAAGATTAACAAAGACTTGGAGACTTGGATTTCTGTTTCGTGCTGAAAATAATGGTCAATGTGCTGTGGTCTTCAACTGGGAAATGAATTGTTCCTGGAATGGTTTCACCAAAAGGTCTTTGATAGTTGATTGTGACATGCTCACTGACAAATAATTAACTGCCCTTGTGATGAGCATTTGCCTCCAACAAAGTTCTGGCAGTGTCACAAATGATGCATCACAATCCTGCTGTGCTGCTGCTCCTCCAACAGTTGTGTAATTATGAATCTTTGTGAAAAGCAACCGAAGAAAAGCTCTGCAAACAAGAAAGTGCAAGTGTTAAAATTGCTTTGATGTTTCTATCTTGAAATAATAGAACTTACCTTCAGGAGGTCCTTTCACATTCTCCCTTTGACCAGACATCACAAGCCCCGTTTCCAATCAAATATTTGTGAATAAAGAAAGCACTGTTTCCATCGAGTCCATCATCACTTGCTGATAAAAAGGCACCAAATATCAAAAGACAAAAGTTTGCAACAACTTTCATGAGATGCTCCTGATAACACAGATAACTGTTCCTAAACCAGCTTTCAATCTCTCCTCCATTGGGCCAACTTTGGCCATTCAGGTAAGGTGGGGACCTGAATAGACAACAAATGTATTTTATTTAAGTTCCGTGCTCTGGGCAACGTTGCTGTGGTGCTCTAGAAAAACTTGGAATCGAACAGATGAAGGTCATCAAGTCCCAACCAAAGACTGAAGTAGGATTTAAACTAAAAACCTGCAGAGCTGTGGCCGTATAGGACCAACTGTGGACATGTCTGATTTATGCTGACTAAGCAAGAGTCGGAGAATTAGCAAACACATGCCTTCCCTCATCTATAGCAAGTCTGCAAAAAAGACTTCATTGAACAATATCAGCCTTGGACTTGCCAAGTAAAAAATGTTCTGTAGAGTAATATCCCTGCTATAAAGGACATCTTATAGGTAGAAGGTTGTTGGTTTGAGGCTCGTCGGTGACCTTCCTGGAAGGAGTTTGCATGTTCTCCCTGTGCTTGCGTGGGTTTCCTCTGGGTACTCGGTTTCCATCACTATCCAAAAACATCAGGTTATTGGAATAATTAGAATTCCCCTTAGGTGTGAACGTGTGTGTGAATGTTGCCCTGCGATGGACTAGCAACCTGTCCAGGGTGTAACCGTGCCTCTCACCCACTGGACCACAGACCAGCAGACCCCGAGTGACCCCAAAAAGGGAATAAGCAGATTGGAAAATGAATGAATGAATGAATGACTTGGTGTTATCCAAGCCACCTATGGAGACAAAATAATGGAAAGAAATGCCAATTTCATTTGCAAGGTTAGTAGAACTGTAGGGGCTACCCAGCTGCCTTGACTTGAAACTCTGAATGATACTCCCAGGACACAAGACGCACACGTATTAAAGTAATCAGAAGTTAATATGATTCAATTAAGTTTAACACAGTGGCACCGTGGGCAGCAATGCTGCTTCTGAGGACTGTCAAGGGCTTATTTGAAAGGAGTTTGAATGTTCTAACCTAGATCAGTGGATTTCCACCCACTGATCCAAAACACGTTGTATAGGTGATTGCCTAAATGTAAATGTGAGTATAATGGTTAGAGATGATGATGGTGATGGTGGTGATGATGGTGGTGGTGATGGTGGTGGTGATGGTGGTGGTGGTGATGGTGGTGGTGGTGATGGTGGTGATGGTGATGATGATAGCCTTTATTTGTCACATACACTGTGACAATACATGTTACATGTAGCGAAATGGGACCCCTCTGGCCACAGACATAGACAGGGTGGGAACAGGCCAGTGTTGAGAGGTAGCATATTTAGAGAGAAACAGAGAAAATGGATATACATGAGGTAAAGTAGCTTAAAAAAAGAGCCTTTCCGCATTGTCCTTCAAAAAAAAGAGCACTGTGGAGCAGGTTAAAAAAAAGCCATCTGCAATCAAGCACATTGACAAATACAGGAAAAGAACATCGCAGGATGAGGTAGGGGTCGGGGAAGTGGTGTAGCCGCTGCAGTCCGCAGCCGGCATTTTCCTGCAGCCAGATGGCGCTGTACTAATGACCCGTCAGATTACAGCGGTGGGGAAAAAGCTGGCGGAGATAAGTGGATGCGGGGGAGGGTTCTGAGACACTCTCTTTATCAGGCACTCCGGGGGGAATGTTTAGACTCCTCTTTGTGGCCTCCAAGGCCAGAGGAGATAAGGGAAGCCAGATGGTACAGAAGTTAATTTAGGTCAAAAGCTGTAAATTTCCAGATTTTTTAGAGTCTTTCCCCGGTCTCCAGATTATCCAACTTACATTTCAATTCTGCCAGCCTTTCCATGATGAAATCCAGTTTGCGGTCACAGACCGTTACATGAGTCCCGACAGTTTATATAATGGCCTTTGAGGGCACTAGCAGAATCCCATAACGCTAATTAAGGTTAAGCAGGTAAAAAAGATACATTTTTGTTTGAACACAACAAGACCAACTCTGAAGAGTTGTCGGAGATGCAGGAATCTGCTTTGCTTCTGCAGCGAAGATCCAGCTTGGAGTATCTGGATAAATAATAGAATAAAACACTATTATTACATTTCCACAAACCTTACTTATAGTCAGCCTATTTGTGATGCAGCCATGGGAAATATCTAAGACAAGTTGAGGGCTAGCTGACTCTTGCAGTGAGTCATTGAAACAGAGAGAATGTTGATCATCTGCAGGCAACAAAGTCCATGTTGAGCTCAAGGGACGGTGACTCAAACAGTGGTCGAAGTGCCCTTGACAGGCACCCGAGCAACGAACAAGAAGAGACTTTTCCAGCTCCCCATGTTCTCAACATCTGTTTTTTCTCCAGCTGAGAACAGCAAAGCCCTCGAGTCAGGCAGAAGCCTCCAGAAAGATGGAAAACTGGAGCAAAGGGGAACTTCATGTTTTTTATCCGAATTTACTTGAAAGCGAACATAACGTTCAGAAAAACCTCAGGCAGGGTCTGGAAGGTCGTGGTGTAAGCTACACTGATTTTATGAGCTTGTGTTTGCATGCATGTGTTCAGTGTCGGTTTGTGTGAACTTTGCATGTTTTCTGAGCTGGAAATGTTAATAGCGTTATTTACTGCTGTCTATTCGTTTCAGCTTCACTTTGGATTCATTCATACAGTGTCACATAACAAAGCCAACGGTTTGTTCCTGTCTCTTGCAGTCAGTAGGTCACACAAACATTGGGTAATGTTAATAGATCTCCAAGAAAGTGAAGAGCCATGTTTCCATCCAAAGATGCAAAACCGGAATATTGTATAAAATTTTTGCGAATAAAGCTCCGTTTCCATCCAAC
Source organism: Danionella cerebrum (assembly GCA_007224835.1). Lineage (NCBI taxonomy): Eukaryota > Metazoa > Chordata > Actinopteri > Cypriniformes > Danionidae > Danionella > Danionella cerebrum. Next base: position 270,763 of record SRMA01026792.1, on the reverse strand, counting down.
AAGTCAAAGAGAATCAAATAGTCACTTCCTGATAAAGCGGTGGTAAATATCAATAGAAAAATGGAAATTGCTTGCGTTAGTGGACCTTTTTCCGTTTATATTAATTTACTTTTGTCTTAGATCAGGGGTGTCAAACTCATTTTCACAGAGGCCCACATTAGCATAATAGCTGTCCTCAAAGGGCCAGATGTAACTTATGAATGTAAATCAATGTAATTGAATGTAATGTAAAATAAATGTAACTACTTCTTAATGTTAAATAACTCATTATTTATAACTTATTCAAGTGACAATTCAGTTGCATAGAAACAATTGTATGCTTGTTGTTCTAATATAAATCCTTTTGATTTTTGTCAGCTTATGAAAACCCACATAACTCCATCAATGAAGAATCAAACTGTCCAAGTGAATAAAGAAAAATAGCATTTTTGTAATTTGTTTAGCGAAAAAAAAACCCTCACAGACTGAAGACGATGCATATCGATCATCATCTTTTATCATCATCAGGCTCAAGAAACACATCACAGATAAACTATTAGCTCCACCCATTTCACATCCATAAATTTATTTTAGCGTGAGAAATCGGAGGTGTGGCGTGAGAAATCACTCAAATGCGTGAGTCTTGCTTTCAACGTGTGAGAGTCAGCAGCTCTGCAGTTTCACTCGTGAGTATGGATGCGGAAACACTGCTGCGGCTACCGTAGGCACTGTGGGAAATGTAGTTTTTTTTTCTTTCGTTTTTTAATTTTTCAATTTTTTTTTAGACAGTCAAAACTTTTAAGCTCTCGCGGGCCACATTAGATTACATGTGGCCCGCGAGCCTTGAGTTTGACACATGTGACATAGACGAAACACAATTAACGCAGTTATGTCATCTTGCTTTTGAAGGCGGGAGACTCTTTGGGAATGCCGCCAGTCAAAGACAGTGATATTCCTTAACCACTTTGATTGCTAAAGAATTCTAGAATGACCAAAACAAAATTTCAGATGTTGTGCAATGAAACCTATTCTGCCCCATCAACAGAAAACCACATTGCCATTACACTGCATTGGGATTTATTCAATAAATGCATTACCATCGTAGTTTATGCACAATTCTTATCGGATAAAAAGTTTATCTTACTCAGTTGTGCACATCATTTTTTTACTCACATTTTCAAAATATATGCACACCTTGCAATTTCAATCCAGGGTTTTTCTTGCAATATTCCAAAAGGCGCATAAAAGCAGGTGGATGGGAATGCAGCTGTTGAAATCTTCCACAGGAAGGATATGCACAAAGATCTTTGCTAAAACTGCTCACAAAGGGCTGTATTTAAGCATATTTACAGAAAGTGTCCACTGGCTTGAGGGGTACAAAAATCTGTTTATGAATCTTAAGGAGGAGGATAGCATCCATGCACAAACAAATCAGACACGTGGTCTACAAATGTATTCCTCTTGTCAAGCCACAAATAAACAATGTCTGAAGATTTTTTTCCTGTACTGGGGATAAAAAGAACTGGACTCTTGCTCGGCGCTCCAAAATCTTCCTTTTAGATGGATGTTAAAGACTGAAAGCACAGAATCCATGCTGATTGAAGTCCAGTATGAAGTTTTCAGTCAGTGTTGATTTGTGCTGCCAGGCCATCAACAGAAGCTGGTCCAACTGATTTTCTGAAGTCCAGTCAACATAGCTATCAAAACGTTATGCTTTGTTCTGCTGATAAGCTTTATAAAGATGCTGATTTCACTTTCCAGAAGGACTTGGCTCCTGACCACACTGCCAAATGTCTCAAAGGTTGGTTCAGTGACTCTGGTGTTAATATGCTTAAATGGCAGACAATCTCACCTGACGTGAATCTCATTCTGTCAGCAGAATCTCATGTTCATGTATGTTTGCCAAATGAAGATGAAATCAAATTTCATACAAAATAATTAAAATATTTTGTGTCCCATGCAACTAACAACCAAACAAAACCACAACTGTGCACACATCAGTTCTCTCTTCTCGTCTCATTATTTTGTTCCCTACAGTTAAGGTGACCCAGGAATTTATAGAGAATACAGGAGAATGTGTCAGCTGCCATGGCAAACAAATCAACCTTTTGACAAAGGCTTGGCTTTGCAAATAGTTCTTATCTTTGAGCTTCATGTTTAGCGGAGATAGAAGATAAATTGCATTGACAAAACCATTCAGCTCCATAAATTTTAGGATTCGAAATCCAAAAAGATACTGTATACGATCTCTCTTAAACCAGAATATGCAGGTCTTTCATTTCTCAAGAAAATAGCTTATAATCCAATTCTGTAAAACAGAAGTACTAATTCTAGTTTTAGCTTAGCACATTTTATTTAGCAAAGCGAGGATTGTCTCTGTGAAGGATGTAAACCTTTTGAATGAAGACTGCTTCGTTTACAGTAGATGCTTACTTCCTACAGCACATACCGCACACAATAAAGTGCCAAGGCTTTTTTTGTCTCATTGGTACCTGCCCACAATCAGAATGTCTGTGTATGTGCATGTGTGTTTTGTTATTTCCACCCACCATAAAAAAAAAAACAATGTCAGTGTTAGTTTGCACTGCGGGCTGTTTATAGATGCACATGTTACTCAGAAGGTGCGCTTCAAATCTTTATGACATTTTACTGCTGATAAACTCAAGTTTCTTCCACTATAAACTCACAGAAATTAATTAACGCTACAATTTACTCAGTACACTTTTTGTTTGGGAGTTGAGGGTGTTTACTTAATTTCAAATTCTGTTTAAAAAGCTGATAAATACAATATTCTTAGTGTGTTTGATGTTTTAATAAAAGTTTACATTTGTAATTAATCATTTAATAAAGATCACAATTTAGCCGATTTTAACTTGTTATTGCCAGAGCTGGCAGTGGCTAAGAACTGCTTATTTATTTATTCATCTTAAAAACAGATTACTGTGCAAAGGTTTCAGATATTACATAAATTAATTGATCAAAAATGTAAATTTATCACACAATTTTCTTGAAATTAATGGGCTGAAATTAAAAGACTTTTTGTAAATGTAAAAAATTAATTTAAACTAAAGATAAAGATACTATTTAAAGTCAAAATCTGATTGTTTCTTGAAATGTAATATTAACTTGTAACAGAGATTTTCTCATGAAAACAAAATGCCTGCGATAAACCATCCATATCCTCCAAATTAACTCTCGGCTAGAAAGCCATATTTATTGTAGTTTCTGGTCACAAAAACAACAATTAAAATAAACATAAAAAGAAACATAAAAGACATCATAAGGCATGAATATAACAAACAGTGACAAAAAGCCCTTACTTGGTCTTATCCAAACTTCTTTGCACGTTAAACAAGAAATAAACGCATTAAAAATGTCAAATGAATCGCATGTGTTAATGTAATAAATATAGTTTCATTTTGTAAATTTACAAAACATTATGTAAGCAAACAAAAGAAAAATCTAACATCAATCAGTATTTGGTGTTTTTTGCTGTTCCCTTCAAACCAACATCAACACTTATAGGTTCAATTTGAATTTACAAAGTGAAGGAACTGAAGGATAATAGTCAGGTGTACAATCTACCAAATATAGCAAACAGATCATCAATGTCACCTGCATGAAACACCGAAATGAAGCCAATCCTTGCTACTAAAGTGAGGTTGAGAAAGACTGTTTCTAGCCATGTCTAGACATAGCACAGCAACAAGACAGAAGGTAGCTATAGGGCTTCAACATGGTTTCTGTCTAAAAAAAAATAAAAAAAATCAAAGCATATGATGTCTCTGAAACAATGCACTTCTTTTCGCTTTGAAGAAGCACAAAACACGAATAAATAAATAAATGCAAAAAATTAAATTTGCCCAAAGTTAGGAACAGTAGTGTAGTGGTTGGCAAAGGACATTTAGTGCACATTAAGCAAACATCAAGTTAATTACCCTTCGAAACTGGAAGAAATCCATCAGTGTTATCCGCTCAGAACTGGCATCAACTCTCTAGAGGTGTCAGGCCAGAAGTGGTCTTCATAAAAGAGCTGTAGGCAAAAGCCAAATTGTTATATAAAAAGTCTCCTATAAAAAGGCCAGTCAACTAAAGTATACAAAATAGCAGCAGGTGCTTTGGACTGATGTTTAGAATTTTGAAATATTTGGTTGTAGCAGAAGGCAGATTGTTAATCAAAGAGCAGCCTTGAAGCAAAACATCATCCATCAGATCTGTGGTGAGTTCTCCAAGATGTTTAGAGCCATCTACCAGCCGGGTTTGTTCAGAAACCGTGTGCTTGAAGGCTGGATTTGTTGAAGGTATTTTTTTTCCTAAGGTATTTTTGTTCATCCACAGCATTTTGTTCATTGATAAAAAATTTTTTAGAACTGTAGTATTGAAGGCATAGAGTTCCTAATGGTTTACGGGAAGAGAAATGCCTAGAAAATAGTATTTAAATAGAATTAATATCTCCTGAAGCAAAATAAACATCTAGATGTACGACGTGGGGTTAATTAACGTCTCCTGACAATATTTGGCACAAATATAAAACGTAATCCTTTCTAGAACATATATTTTGTATGGTTTCAGCCTAAATAACAAAACTAAAATTTTAACAAAACAAAAAAAAAACTATTAATGGTTCAATATCGCCATCTTGTGACAGAATGTGCTACGTTACACTATAGACGCAACGTTAATTTAAAAGTAGTGTACTCGTTTAAACTTGTCCCTCGATTTAACAGAAAACGCTAACTTGTTAAGCTAATAAGAGAGATCCCGTGAGCTGGGTATTAAAGTTTCAGCCCTAATATCGCACAACACAAAAAGGCTACAGTTTAAGAACATTTACCTCAACAGTGTTTGTTAAAGCTTCTCTTCACTCTGAAGTCTGAGTCTGAACGTTTCCAGTAAAATCCATTTCGTTAACCGATTTGGGATCACAGTGCGCATGCTCAATTTGCGCCCTAAACCGCCATTTCTAATGTCACGTGCCTAGTTAGGGTAATTAAGGCAAGTAACCAACCGCACATTTAACGGAGGGACTCTAATGCCATTAGTAACAACCATACTTTCTAATGTATGTTGGATAGATTGCTGTATTCTGTGAATTAAGTTAAATTGTGATTTTAAAATAAATTACAACTATTAAAGCAATTTGATGGTGAATAGTCCCTAAAATGGAATTAAAAATCATCACATTATTATTTAATATGTGTCAAGCAAGACAACTCTAAGAAAAAGGACTTGAAAAACGTAAATTCTCAAATAAAATAATTGACTTGTTTCTCTTAGTATTGTGTGCCATTGTATTCTCTAAGAAAGAATGGGTGGAATTTCTTGAAACAGAAGGAACACATGGTTCTTGAAAAATGATACATAAACTCTGTGCTAACTACGCCCACTTCTCTGAGCTTAGCTGCCTCGGTTATGCAATGCTGAAGCCTGATCTGGACTTGGAACTCTAAACTGTGCAGACCAGACCAATGTTACTTCAGCCAGAGGTTCAGGAGCAACAAAAGAAGGTAAAAGTGCTTTATATTGCTACTTTTCTTGTGAACACCACATTCATATTGAACCAAAGGTTATCTTTTGTTGCAGTCCGGTGATTTTGCTGCAGCATTCTTGTTCTTGGATTCTATAAATTGAAATGCTTTTTTAGCTTTGGACATCTGGTTTACATCATTAGGTCCACCAATGGTTTCAGATGTGAATTCATGCATGCATTTAAGCATGAATTATATTTTGGCATTCAAGGAATTTGTTGGAAATTGCAAAATAGCACAAAATGAAAATTTGTAAAGGGTTAGTGAGCTGAGAAAAAAGTTTATATTTATGAGTAGATGTAGTGGGGGTTGACGGTCAAAGGGGGCTCTGAAGACTCAACGTTTCACAGATGAAAAAGGAGCTTTTTGGAACCAATTTGCAAACACACAAGTTTACACCTTTACACAGTTATGTTTATAATGTATATAATATACAATGTTTAAAAATCCTGTCAAACCCCTCCTGTACAACAACCAACAGCTCACCCTGACATGCTCATTGCATGCTCAACCAACAGTTTCTAAGCCTTCTCCAAGCTTTCTCCAAAAGCGCCCTCCAGTTTTAACCCTTACCGAAACCCCAACTCTAACCATTGATGGCAGTTTGATTCAGGTTCAGGAGGGTGCTGTTTGAAAAAGCTCAGGGCCTAACTGCACAGTGCCTAACCCCGCAGTGCACAACCAAGCACCAGTCTGCCATTGCAGCTGGATAATATAGTTGACTGAGCAGTGCATCAATTCAAAATAATCTAAAATGGACACAAGGTGCTCAGTGGCCGCATGTTTGGTTAGTAAAGATTCCAGAGTAGCTAAAGGTTTCTACTGGTTATACATCAGGTCAGGACAGCTAATGGCTGTCAACCATAACCTTAATTTAGTAAAAATTAAATGTCATTGAAAAAGATTATGGAGCCAGATGTATAAACATTTTTAGCTGTAAATTTTGGCTGTCAATGAGGTCACTTCCTGCTTTGCACCAAGAGGTAAAGTAGGGGGCTGCCACCTGGGGGAAAAATGTACGATTAGGTCATTTAATGACCTATTAAAATCATTTATTATTCCAAGATGGCAGAATTAGAACCTTCAATCCTGAAAACGATATGCACACTAAGCTTTTGTAATTGTTGGATCAACATGAGAACTGTATTTTGAGGTCAAAAATTCTTCTGATGCATGTTTTGTTTGTGCACTAAGGAGCAATGAACTTCCTCAGAGCTTCAGGATACCGCCTTCTGCTCTTCCTTGTCTTCGCTGCTGAAGTTCCCTCAGCTCAATCAGGAAAAGTCCTTGTCTTCCCAGTGGATGGCAGTCATTGGGTTAACATGAACATTCTGATCAAGGTTCTTCATGAACACGGCCATCAAATCACTGTGGTGCGAAGCGCCAGCAGCTGGTACATCAAAGAGGAATCGCCACACTACAAGTCCATAACCGTGACCCTACCAGAACCAATCAACATTGAGCAGGAAGATTTCTTCACTTCCTTCCTGAGCAAAATGCTAGAGATTCAGAAAAACGGATGGTCTCCACTTGGGTTAGTCAAGTTCTACATGCAAATGTTGACGAATCTTCATAAAATGCACCAACAGTCGAGTCACCTAGTTGTAGAGATATTTGAAAACCTGGATTTAATGACACAACTCTCGGAAGAACGTTTTGATTTGGTTCTTATTGATCCAGGTCTGCCTTCCGGGGTCATGGTGGCCCATAAACTCAAATTACCAATGGTCTACAATGTCCGGTGGATCACAAGTGGAGAAGGACACTCTGTTGTTGCACCTTCTCCAATTTCATACGTCCCAGCACCTGGGAGTCTCTTGTCAGACCACATGACATTTAGAGAAAGGGTCAAAAACATTTTCTATTATTCCATGAACAGGTACATAGACCATTTTATAATACAACCAGAATATGACAAACTAGTTGCTCGCTACTTTGAACCAGATACTGATTTCTTCCACTTGCTGCAAAGTGCAGATATCTGGCTCATAAGATCAGACTTCATCTTTGAGTTCCCACGTCCAACAATGCCCAACATCGTCTACATTGGAGGCTTTCAATGCAAACCCTCCAAACCTTTGCCAGCGGAGCTGGAGGCATTTATGCAGGGTTCAGGAGACCATGGTGTGATAGTCATGTCGCTTGGGACTCTAGTAAAAGCTCTTCCAAGTGAAATCACATCTGAAATTGCTGCTGGATTCGCTCAGTTGCCCCAGCGAGTGATTTGGAGACACATTGGAGAGCGCCCACGCAATCTGGGTAATAATACTCTTCTGGTAAAATGGTTGCCGCAGAATGATCTCCTTGGTCATCCAAAAACCCGTGCATTTGTCGCCCATGGTGGAACAAATGGGATTTATGAGTCGATTTACCATGGTGTTCCTGTGATCGGTATCCCTTTGCTTTTCGACCAGTTTGAGAACATGCTCCGCCTCCAGGTACAAGGAGCAGCTAAAGTTCTCGATGTTACCAAACTAGACAACCACAGCTTTTTGGCAGCAGTGCAGGAGGTTTTACATGAGCCGTCGTACAAAGAAAACATGCAGAAGATGTCAAGGTTGCACAAAGATCGTCCCGTGTCACCACAAGACAGCGCCCTCTTCTGGATTGAGTATGTGATGCGGCACAAAGGAGCTGCTCATTTACGGACAGACTCTTACAAGATGCCCTGGTATTCATATCACTCTCTAGATGTCATATCATTACTGCTGGCAATTTTAATGTCACTAGGGGGCGCTGTGATTGTGATAATGCGCTGTTTGTGTTTTAGACTGTGCAGAAGACAGAAATCTAAGCTTGAATGAGGGACATTCACTCAATAAGGGTCTTTCTTTGTGAAAAGACACGTAACAAAAATAATTTTAAGTGGGCTACAGATGACCCCGCCCCCTCTTGTGAGACCCATCAGAAGCTGTCTTCTGTCTTCAGCGAGTTAACAGTAACAATTACTGTTATTTTGTCGTTCTGCAGACATAATAGACTACTTAACAATCAATACTGAAATCCTGTGATTTATGATGGCACAAAATGATGTCAATCTGGGAACCGCTCATTTTTCGGGGGGTTTAAAGATTTTTGGTAATAAACAAAGTTCCATTTGTGCATAACGGTGGATGGAAAAGGAAAACTCAGGTCACAAATCATTATCTTACTGATAACATTTTCTGACAAATGTATTCAGGATGTATTTTCTCACAAATGCGCTTGCTTCCAAGACATCAGATGGCGCTGTGCATTAATACACTTTAAACTGGAGATGCTTTTGAAACAAGGGCTCTTTTATTAACTCCACAATTAACCCCAATAAAAAAACATCAAATGACTTTATATAGCAAGGTTTGAGAGGCGCTTTTTAGGTCTAGCTTGTTATCTTCTGGTGAATCTTCACTTCTGAATTATTTTATCTATCGTATATAATCCCCTCAATTCGTCACATACTCTTGCAACACTATAGGCTGGCTCGTGTAAGTGAATTGTGGACTAAAAGCCTACAAATGTAAAATATTCATGCATTTGGAGAAAAACGTGCTTCATCTCAGCTGCAGATTGAGCACTCGTTTCGGTTTCAAAGCACTCTCTGTGGAATGCGTATCGACTCATAGTGCCATCTGCTGTCTTGGATATAATTCCATTTGTAAGAAAATCCACCTGAACAAATTTGTAAGAAATTTTGGCACGATATTATGTTTATGCTGAAACTGACTTTTATTTCATTTCAGTTTTGTGGGTTAGGTTATTTTGCACGTACAAATTTCCTTTTTAAATGGTGCTTTTGAATGAAAAATGTGCAAAAAAATTTACTCAATACTGAGTTTGGATTTGGATCACTGTAGAGTAGTTTCTTACTACATTTCTGTTTCACCTACTGGAAAAGTGTGATGCCATCTGAGGTTCCTTTAAAATTAAAGGTTGATTTTATTCTGCATAGATTATTCTGCGTGTCAAGAATGTTGTGGTGAGGCACTTTAAAAATAAACTTTGATTTAATGATCAAAATTCAGAGAATTGGTTTAAGTAAAACTATTCCTTTTAAACTGTTTTTAAAAACTCTGAAACTATGATCATGTGGTATAACGCTCCTTTATGCAATGAAACATAAACACATGCTTCATGGAAACCATTATGCCATTTTTTTGTTTTGTTTTGAATGGTGATATCAAGCAGCATCTTCAAACTTCATAAATACCTGTTCATCTGAATCTCCTGTTCATAAACCATACATTTACCATAAGGATATTGGACCCTTTTACATGAAGTACATTAATTTCTTTAAAGTAAAAACACAGAGAAGCAGGTTTACGATTTACAATCCGGAATCAACATTAATTTAAGAGGAAATAAGCTAAACTGTGGTCACTACTGGCTTTTATAAGACTACTTATAAAATAATACAAAACCATTTTAAGGTCAAACAGAAAAAAACATCTTTCTTAAAATCTATTTCATTCAATACATTGGCAAGAAAAATGCTATGATGTCTAATGAAATACATTATTATTATTATTATTATTATTATTATTATAAGATTGAATATTGAACAGGTGTTCATTTGTGGTGTGAAAAAATGTAGTGTGTCTTTAACTCTTAAATTTAAAAAGTTCAGTCCTTCAAGCTGCTCTTCCAGACCACAATGTAGACTATGAAGGGGATGAGGACAATGGGGAGCAGTGTCGCTAACAGCACAACTCCAGCCGGAGCATCGGCTAAATCCTCTTCATTGTTGCAGGAGCTGAAGAACTTCCGGTGGATTCGCACAAACAGCTGCTCCACCACACGATTCGGGTAGTAACAGCTAGAGAGGGCGGATGCTGTCTCCATACACTCAGTTAAACTGTTGTAGCTTCTGGAATATCAAGAATAGGGTAAAAACACCAGAATTAATCATTATTATTATTATTATTATAGTTATTATTATTAGTATTTTTTTTTTACATTTAAGCCTTTATGACCCAGAGCTAAAGAATGACACTATGTCTCTATAGTGTCTACTATAGGAGGAAGTGTCATCACATCGGGTGCAGTGGCCATCTTGTTTGTAATCTTTGTTTCCTCTAGGAGTTAAGCTTGGCTTTGTTATGTATCTTGTTCGATAATTATAATCATAAGAATTCATTCCAAATGGAAAGAAAGCTAACTATAATTAATATAACTGCAAGCAGTTAACCGGGCCAAGCAGCCGTCTTTAAAAAAAGATGAGCGAGAGCTAAAAGGGAACTAGAAGACATTTTAAGTTGACGTAACAAATTCAATTCAGTTTTTAAATTGTATTTTGGCCTGTTGACTGTAAAGGTGCTATAAATGAAAAAAATATATATAATTTTCACATCAATTAACCACTAGGGGGCATTGTGCTGAAACACTGTACTAACCACTAGGGGGCAAAATTAGCTAAATTTTAAAAATATAAAAGTTTTGTGTCACTAAATACACTAAAGCATTGCCTTTTAATGAGCATTAGAAATCGAATCACTTTATTGTCACATCACCACAAATTCTGTTCTGCGTACAAACAATAGAAACACAATATACAGTGGTACCCCGAGAAACGAAACTAATCCGTTCCAGGGTGACGTTCGTATCTAGAACAATTCGTATCTCGAAGCAAGTTTTACATGTAAAACGTCTAATCCGTGCAACAGCTCTCAGAAACAACAGTTTAAGTTGATAAAAAAAATTAAAAACCAGAGAAAAATAAAGTAACGTTTCTTCAATCCTTAAATCGACACATTGTTAATGTAATAAATGACAATAAAACACTCACAAAATACGTAATATGTACACAAATGTGAAACCTTAACTTGAGAGTGAAGAGGTGGAACAGGAGGCAGAAGACATTACAGTACTACGTATGAAAATTGACTTTCTCGAAACATTTCACAAATTACTAACACCAACAAGGTTTCAAGCACAAGCATAAAGAATACTGAGCGTGTGAGAAGGGATGGAGAGACGCTTCTGAGAGGGGGTTTCTCTAAGTTGTGCTACAGAACAGCACTTTCCACATTATAAACGTTATTTTTTTACAACACCTTGACTCTGACATTTGTTATAGTACATTATTGGTAATCTATAAATAATGTTTTGCTCGATTTAAAACTGATTCAAAGTGTTTTAAGGCATATCAGCCCCTTAAAGCACGACAGCAGTGCGACATGCAACAAACAAGTGGAAAATATAGCAGACATGTTTGTTATTGTTCGTATCTAGAAATTTTCTTCACATCTAGAAATAAAAAATTTCCTGCGAGACGTTTCGTATCTCGAACATTACGTGGAAGTCAGTTCTAGGAGCAGTTATGGGTATTTTACATAATTCAAGGCAGCTGACAGAAAGAATAAATTATACTGTTTTTTCTTGAGGAAAAAGTCCGATTTTTGACGATAGGTTAATAGCACATTTCAAAAATTACATCGTTGATCACAAGGTTGAGAACATGGTGACAAAATGTTTGCCAAGTTTTGTAAAGATATAATGTTGTCTTTTACACAATAAAAACATGTTGTTGGGGACATTAGCTTGAACACACCAATACTCCAAACACATTTTTTGTAATAATTCCTACTTTTGTATCTCCTAAGACTATTTCCATAGTGATGGATTCATAAAAAGTTTGATAAATCAAAATTCTTCACTTTGAACAGCATGTTCAAGAGACTAGGATAACTTTGTTGGTTTTTCAACTTAAAAAAATTCAAAATGGTTTAAAAATTTAATTCAAAATTTGCATTTAGAAAGATTTAGAAGGCTCATTTAAAGGGAATGATTACTTTTCCGGACAAGCACTGAAACTGGAACAGCCGGCAATGGATCCAGGACCTGATAGTAGATGTGCAGGAAAGTTTGTGGAGAAAGCGGGAGCAATCCAATCAACAGGAAACAGGAAGTAGATTTTCAGATGGTAAACAAAAGCTTTGGTTGGCTGAAGTTAGGATCTATTATCCCAAGTCTGCCTTGCTGGGAGCGCGATGGATGTGCTGATGTAGATCATAGACCAGATGAGGAGTGACTGGGATAGAGGTGGGGAGTGATGGAACATTGATGATCGGCTGCACTTCACCTTCACAGCCACCTTTCTGTGTATTTTCTGCAGTGTATATTGAAAAACTAGGGTTTGTGAACTCTAATATTGGTTTCCACAGATGTTTTGTCTACTGTTATAGTAACTTCTGTAAAAAAATATTGAAGAAATCTGTACTGTTTTATTAGTATGAAGACCAGTGCGTTGAGGTTCAAGCTTCTAAACGTTTGGGTAGTTTCCACATTTCTTCCAGATTCAAATCAGAACAGTAAATTTATCCCAAAACTATGCGACACATAACCCAAATCCCACTGGTTCAGCCCGAAGAGGCCAGTATTATCAGTGCCTGCATCGAAGGGGAAATGTCTTTCATTGTCTAATGGAGCAGAAGGTCTCTCACTCCCTCAAGTAGCAGCGATCAGCTTCGAGAATATCAGCTCTCTTCCCTCTTAACACATCCTTCAATTGTTTCTCGTCGTTTCCTTTCTTTGTGCATTGACCATGCACTTTTTATTGTATGCGATGGCAGTAAGATTAGTGTCCGGCACAATATTCTTAAAATTGGAATTATAATAAAATGGTTAAGAAAGTTAAATAAAGCCGGTGTGAAAATGTAGATTTAAATGGTCAGTTTCATAGCGTGGTATGCAAAAGTTTGAGCACCTCTGCAAACTCATGATTATTCCTTATAAATCTTTGGTTGTACGTATAAGACAATTCAGTTTCATGCAACACATATCAAAGTGAAATAATGTTAATATGATGGATATATGGAAAGAAATTAAGTAAATAAAATTAGGGATGTGCATACATATAGACACCACAAAAAAGATTTACTCAATATTTAATTAGAGTCTGGAGATATCTCTAGTTCATTCCAGTTTGATGGTTTCAGAGCATTGTCAGCCTGCTTTAAATCACACCACAAATTTTCAATAATCTTCAGGTCTGTGGACTGAGATGGCCATTCCGGAGTGTAGTAGATGAATATATTTTGAGAAGTGTTTAGAGTCGTTGTCTTGTTTAAAGATCCAGCCTTGGGCAACTACAGCTTTGTCACTGATTCCTGGACATTGTTCTCCAGAACCTGCTGATATTCAGTGGAATCCATGCAACTTGCACTGACCACATGATGGAACCACCCCCAAATTTTACTGTACGTTGCAAGTGTCTTTTTTTTTTTTGCAATGCTCTGCCATGCTTAACACCCCTTGTTTTACCCCAACATTATTCCAAAATGAAGCTTGCTTCCCCAAACGTACTTTAGCATATGCCTCTAGCAACACTGTTTGAGGCATGTGCAGAAAAAATTTACTCCCTGGGAAAACTGCACTGAATAGTTTAACGAGGTGCACAGTGACACCATCTGCAGCAAGATGATATTACAAGTCTTTGGAGCTGGTCTGTGGGTTGACTGTGACTGATCTTACCATCCTGTGCCTCTGCTTTTCTAAGATTTTCTTGGTCTGCCACACCAGGCCTCAAATAGAACTGTGCCTCTGGTCTTCCAATTCCTCACAATGTTCCTCAGAGTTGAAACTAAGAGCTATCTGTACCCTTTCCCTAAACCATGATGTTCAACAATCATTGTTTTCAGGGCATCTGAGAGTTCTTTTGAGGCTTGCATTTTGGCAATCTGAGATGCAAAGAGGAGAAATACTAACAATTGTTATTCTTTACATACTTTCTTATGATTGAATTGACCCGTGTATGGGGTTAACAAACCAATTTAAAGTTTTAATAATTAATGGTAAATACTGAAATCAATAAAATGACAAATTCATGCACATAGCTAATTTTGTTTAAATAATTTCAATAAACCATATTAACTAGCACTATGTTTATCTTATATACAATATATTTAACTGAAATTTCTTATCCAGGTGACCAAAGATATATAAAGGAAAATACACATATTGGGAAACCAGTACACCATGCCAGAGTGGACTAGACACTGACACTGGACCAGGTGTTGGAGGTAAAAAAAAAAAAAAAAACTTATCTGGGTTGGCTGCTTAGATTTTTTAATTTGTTTTTAAGTTTCCTGAACTTACAGTAAGATTCTCTCAAAGCTATTACAATAGTTTGGACAAAAATGTAAAATGGCTAAAATTATTGATGCATTATAGCACTGTGTAAATCTGTCAAAAAAAGATATTTAAAAGCTACACAAATGTATTTTTCAATAAAAATTCTATTAAAAAAAAAAATATATATATATATATATATATATATATATATATATATATATATATATATATATTAAAAATGATATAAAAACTATATTTTGTACAAAAATACATTTTCCGCCTACCTCACCACCACCTCCAAATTGCACCAGTCCTCCACCTCGACATAACTCATGCTGGTGTTAAAAATGCTCCAGCAGGTTTCTCCAAGAAACATCAGCGTTCTCTCATCACAGTGACCGTAGCGGTAGCGGGACTCTTGATCCTGAAAATCCTCTAAGTCACAACAGAACCATTTCGTTTACATTCAATATCTATCTACCTGATTCTACTGCATCTTCTGACCACAGGAGCAACTTACCGTAGTCCTCATGTGTGCTGTTGTACATCTCTGAAAGAGAAAAAAAGAAATCACAAGCATGCAAGAGATTTCGCAGAAGTAAAGCACCCAGGTATTACACACCTCCGTAAAAAGACATGTTCAGTTTTTCCTCTGCATCTTCAGTTTTGAGGTCCAGACCCTCTTCTGTAATGAAATTCAAAACGTTTTTATCTCTTAATAAATGATAGAAGAAACTCACAAAACTAGTTTCTGTTACGGTAATCTGATATAACCACGTCATATTTACACAAAGAGACATTTAGGATACAATATAGTAAAAGAAAACTTGACCTGTGTTTATTAGTTTAGACATTAAAATGTTTTAAACTTAAATATAAATATAAATAAACCTGAAATTGAAAAGGCCTGCTCCGAAATCATATTATTTAACTAGGTTCTAAACGAAATTTTAGATTCAAGCTTTTAAACTCATCATCATTTAAACAAGCATCAACTTCAAAAGAATCAGTCTTTTCACATATTGTTTCAGCAAGAGTCTTGAATCAAATTATAATGTTATATTAATAATAATAAATCATAGTACTTTACATACTTTAAGTACATTTTAAGGCAAATACTTGTGTACTTTCCCCACCACTGATTATAACCATAAATATTTAAAGAACGAATGACAATTGTTTATACCCAAAGGCGTACAGTACTTAAAATGTTTGTGTAAACTGATTACCTCATAACATTTTAGTTGATGATTTTTAAGTAAACACTTAGCAACAATTATAATATCTTAAAGGTCTGCTCTTGAGGATTTTAAGGTTTTCCACCTGTGTCTTTCCTTTTTTAATCAAAAAGGTTCACATACATTAACCTAGAAACCTGTGATGGACTGGGTCTAGGGTGTACCCCCCACTTTTTGCCTGAAGTGAGCTGGAGGAGACCACTGTAACCCCGAAAGAGAACAAGCAGGAAAGAAGATGAAAAAAAAGGAAAGAGGGTGAATGAATGAATCGTGTACAGACAAGGAGACACTTTGAAAAGTATTAAAAAAATGTAACTACATGAAGTAACTTTAAAAAAGGTGCTTTAAGATTTTTTTTTTATTAGAATTTAAATTTTAATTTAAAAATGTTCTTGATTTCTACAAATTTAGGTTCTGGTTTACATGTGTCTCTTTGTTGTGCTTCTTCTTCCCTTGCTTTATTGGAGATCAGGTGCTGCACGCTTCGGCACATATTGAAAAGACAAGAAGTACATGGAAGAACGTTCTTATCTGCACACACACACACACGTGTTGTCCATAAATCAAATACAACATTTTCATGGAAACATGGTGTATCTTTTCATTTCTATTCAGATGATACTCAAATTTATCTTCCTATCAAAAGAACCAACGTTACTGCTCTTACTAATCTATGCAGTGTCTAGAGAAGGTTAAATCATGGCTAGCTCAAAACTTTCTCTTCCTAAAGGAAGACAAGACTGAGGTCATTGTTTTTGGTCCTAATGAGAACTTTTAGAGTTTTCGCTTTAACCTGGACAGTCTATCTGTCTTTAGTTCTTCGAAGGTCCACAACGTTGTTGTCCTCATTGACCAGCACTTAAAATTTGATAAACATATTGCCACCATTATCAGATCCACCTTTTATCAGCTTCGAATACTTCCTAAAGTGAAACACTTTCTCACCCCCAAATCTTTAGAAATGGCTGTTCATGCATTCGTTACGTCGCATCTAGATTCTTTATATTGCGGTATTTCTAATTCTCAAATAGCTTGCCTACAGCTTGTACAAAATGCGGCAGCAAGACTTCTTCGTAAATGTCATAAACATGAACATATCACTCCGATTCTAATAGATCTACATTGGTTGTCAGTCTCTCTGAGAATTAATTTTAAAATCCTTCTTTGTATATAAATCTCTACATAATCAAGCACCAGCCTACCTCTCTGAACTTTTTCATCCTTATTCTCCTTCTAGAACACTAATATCTGTTACCCAGGCTCTATTAGTAGGTCCCCCATGTGTGACTCAAACGTAGAGGGGCACGGACATTTGCGGTAGCAGAGCCTCAACTATGGAAAAGCTTACCTTCAGAGATTAGAATGGCGCCTTCTTTGTCTTCTTTTAAGTCTTTGCTCAAAACTCATTTTTTTCTCTTTAATGTATTAATTTTATCATAAAGTTTTATCATAAAGTTGTTGTCAAGCGGGTTGTTTTATTTTGTGTGTATGATTCACGGGGTATGTTTTGCGATTATGTTTTTCTGTGAAGCACTTTGGTCAGACTGAAGGCGGTTGTAAATGTGCTATACAAATAAATTGAGCTTGAACTTGAACAACAATACAAGGGGTGCCAAAACAAGTGTTAATCACTTAAACTGAAACAACCACAATGTTTTGAGTACAGGAAATTTTGTTGTTACGGTGTAATGACAGAGTCTAGACAAAAAAATTCCTCATCCATCTCCTCCGATACCATTTGAGCAACAGCCTTCAATCTTTGCCAAGATATCCAAAGTGGTGGGACTTGCTATAAATATATTTAAAGAAATTACTGAGAATGCTTCGAAATTTTCCATTAACTTAGCATTGGATCAACCTTTGTAAAACTGTAACTCAAACTGAAAACCTCATTGAAACTTCAAAAATACCACACATGTGAAGGCGTGATGTCACTGACTCTCCCACAGTGGTGGCTAAAGTATACAAACCAAGTACTTGAGTTACAGTAGAGATAGACTTGGTGAAATATTACACCAGTAAAAGTAAAAGTGCTCCCTTCTGAATTTCTCTTGAGTAAAAGTACAAAAGTATTTGCCTTAAAATGTAGTTTAAGTATCCAAAGTACTATGAAATATTTTCCAACCTACTTTTTCCCTTTTTTGGGGTCACGGGTGCCTATCTCCAGCGCATATTGGGCGAGAGGCGGGGGTACACCCTGGACAGGTCACCAGTCTATCGCAGGGCTAGGGCTATAATATATAAAGGAAATATAGAATAATATTTTCCAGACAAGACAGGAGAGGGCTTGATGTCCAATTATTACCCGAAAATTTATGAACAACACATTAGAGATATATCTGGAACTGCTAACTGCTTTACACAATGCAAGTTTCAAACTCCCACCTCCTAGCGAATTAGCAGACGAAACACTTCCTAGTGATCTGGTCTTCAATAACTTTTAGGAGGAGCTTTCCTTTCGCCCCAAGCCCAGTGTCAAAATGCAAGTACTACTTGCCTCTTTCACCGGGTGAAATGGGGGGTTTTCTGAAACGACAAACACACTATTCACTCAGCTTAAAAATAAAGAAAGTACTCAATAAATACTCAACTATTTATAAAGATAGTTTACAAAAATGCAAGACAAAATGAAATTGAGAGGAACATAACTAAATTAAGCCTTCATATATCATCATCCTTTTTGACTCTTGCTTAAACAATATGTGAAAAGACTTCATGACTTTTGTGAAGATGACGCTTTGTTAAATGTTGAGGAGCTCAAAACTTTGAATCTAAATTTCCTTTCTAACCCTATTTCAGAGAAGGCCTTTTCAATCTAAGGTATATTTTTAAAATAGTTGCAAATTATACTTTTAGTTCTAAACTAATAAACACAGGTCAAGTTTTCTTTTACTATATTGTACCCTAAATGTCTCTGTGTGTAAATATAACCTGGTTATATCAGATAACTGTAACAGAAACTAGATTTCGTGAGTTTCTTCGATCATTAAAAACGGTCAGTAGATACCACCCAGCGGGAACCAAAACAAATCGAAACAGAGTCAGCGCTGTACCCTGATTGGTAGCTTGCGCACGCCAAGTAAGTTTTTTTATCCACTCATAAATAAAAAAGAATGACTGATTTCACAAAATGTAGTTGAGTAATACTTGAGTAAAGTATAGATACTTGAAAAGCTACTTACCACTGCTCCCCCATAACAACCCCTTGGCAGCCCAACCATTTTGCTCATAAAAATACTTTGAAACATGCCAACATCCACATTTGTATACACACTTTTCTGGTCACAATTCCAATTCTATCAGACACAGAAATTAAAAGGTAAAATGGAAGCCACACTTCACTCAAATCTTGTTTAATTTGTTTATATTCACATTTTACACTGAATATAAAGCTTTTACATGAAATGAGTGAGGAAATCCCCTCCAATACCAAGGGACCACTTTATTTTAGAGTTTATTTAGCAAAGAAAGCTGTTAATTATTAGAGAATAACCTGCAACATGTTTAGTACTATGCAGTGTACAGGTTTTCGATTCGACAAAATGTCGCTTTGCCAGGAGCAAGGTGTATGTGAATCCAAAACAAGCACATCTGAGATGAGGAGTGAAAGGAGAATTTTAAGATTTCACAACACCCTTTGAGGACACTGTGCTCAATTATCGGATGGATTACTAGCAACCAATGAAGTTACTGTGTCAAAGTATCATTACTTCTTAGATGTGTAAAGGTTTAGCCACTTTTACAATCTATCTGACTTACCATAATGCGAAAGTAAGGCGAAAGATGTGTTTTGGAACATCGAAGCTGATCTGAACAGGTGAACCAGGCAAGTTAAATCAGTTTTAACTAAATACATCTAGCTTAACCAGACGCCAAAACACAGCTTGAAGCCCCCCTAGTGAAGGGTGCTAGCCAACTGCCATCCACTATAAACAAAGCATTATGTCTTTAAAGTGAAATGAACAACGATTTGTTATTAAATCTGGCTACAAGAAAAAACACAATTCCTCAGTGATGTACATGTATAACTACACAACAGACATAAAACAATCCAGCCACGACTCAAACCTACAAAAGCAAGCCTTGCACACAATCGAGCGCACAGTGCAGTTGTAGTAACAGGTCTTGCAGCAGGTAATTCGGTTAGGCTATTACGGTCCTCATGACTGCATCATTTCTTGGTGAAACCAAATGTATTCTGGAGTTCGAGATTGGGAGCTGGCCTGAAATTGCATTAGTTAATGAGAGTAAATGGTGGGGACATATAGTGCCATCTCCTTCTGCGGTCCAGGATTGGATGGTGATCTGGAAACGATAGTGTGGTGAAGGGGTAGAAAGTGGGGTAGCCTGAATGAACGGTTCTGTGTTTATATAGGTGTTGGGTAACAAGCTGAAGTGGTGAAAACATCATTAATCTCTTCAAATTACACAAATCACACTTTCAGGGGAGCCCATGTCTCAACCAAGCGCCTTATTGATCGCATCCTGTTTGTACAGCTTTCCATTAATTCAGAAAGATGCATAAGATATCAGCTTCGTCATTTCGAAATACGTAATAATTCATGTGTGTGGTGTGGTTTCAGCTCTGCAAGATAACATCTATAAAAAAAGAGCCATTTGAGAGTAAACTATAGATAGTTGTTCTATGCCCTAAATGGAAATCCTCTGTAAATTCTAAGTTCAATTACAAGTGACAAACAATTCCCAGCTTAAGGAGCTATTCCAATAGACAGAAGGAAGAGGTCCAAAAAAGCAGTGTGTTGCTTTAAGAATGTAATTGCTTTAAGAATGTGGCCCAGGTCTGGTTAGTTATGATCACAGCGCTTGTATTCATTCATTGAGTTCTTTGGTATATTTAGTATTTTTATGTACACATATGTATATTTGTGTGTATTTTCTATATTGCATTTTTTTTTCCTTCAGTTTATACCTGTTTCTTTGACTGCTAAATGCAATTTATTGCTTCTTGTTCTACTTCTTATTAACAAAATTATGAATTGAGTTTTGAAAAATTA
This sequence comes from Danionella cerebrum, assembly GCA_007224835.1. Classification (NCBI taxonomy): domain Eukaryota; kingdom Metazoa; phylum Chordata; class Actinopteri; order Cypriniformes; family Danionidae; genus Danionella; species Danionella cerebrum. The sequence continues at coordinate 249,955 of SRMA01026792.1, read as the reverse complement.
TGAAAAAAGAGCATGATTAATAAAATTGAAAAAAGTGATTTTTTTTTTTTTAAAAATACTGTTTTTATTAAGACAAAAAAGATCCTTGTCTTCAAAAATTAGACCGTAATTTCTAATTTCAATTTCGAAATATATATATATATATATATATATATATATATATATATATATATATATATGCTCATATATATATATATATATATATATATATATATATAAAGAGCAAGCCACCATTTAATTGCAATTTAAGACAAACCTGGGAAAAAACGAGGTACATAATTTTAAAAGATACATTCATTTTTTAGTAAATTTAAGCTAATGCTACACATCCACAAGAAAAAGCAGAGATTTTAAACATCCCCTACCATCAATAACGGTGCTGTTCTCTTGGGTTGTTTCACCTGAGAATATAAATACACTTTTTAGTGGATTCATCCTATAAAAACATGCTTATACTAAAGCCCTTTTCACACATGTCACATTCAAGATAACCAAGCACCAATATTTCATAACGTTTCCTGATAAAGAAAGTATCAAAAAGAAAAAAGTTCTTACCAGAGCTTGCAGACAAATCCAGAAGAAGCAAAAGTAACCCAGAGAGATAAAACATTGCGACAGAGGAATAAAGCCAATGACAGCTACATAGAGCAAAAGAAATGTCCGAGAGTCCACTGTGACTGTGGCTTGAGGTTTAATGGGAGAAACAAAAGAGGGCAGGAACACGAGCGTGAGTGTGTGTGAGGGGCTAAAGAAAACACCCCACCCTTCTCAATCCATCGGGAGTTCATGGCTAGTTTGGGATGAGCCATTTCTTTGGAGCTCGGATGAGATGTGAGTGTTTTCAGAGCCAGATCTGTAATGTTGACTTCAGGACTCGATAAGGGATATTTCTCCAGAGACGAAGGCTGGAAATTATACAACTTCATTATGGGATTACATCAGCTCTTTCAACATTGTACGTATGCTTCAGTTTTGAGGATGTTTTCATGCTTATACTTTAAGAAATTTTAGGTATTCCATCCTCTCTTTTCCTCCAGACGTTTCTTCTAAAACCTTTTTAAGGTGATGTATTTGTGTCCTACCATTAAAATTCACTTGCAGCAATCTTCCAATTATCTTCATCTACATCCAGTAGGATTAGTATGGAAGGAGATCATCGGGGATGAGGACTTTTCCTAGGAATAAACTGCATTTAACCAATACAGCCCAACACAAAAGAGGATAAGCACTAAATTCAGACTTGGAGCATGGCAATGGTTGCGGAGAAGCTGAGGATTCAGGGTCTTGGAGTTGTCTAAGGTGGGAAAGAGATGGTCATTTTCTAAACCTAGGGTTCCAGTAGAGTATCCATCCCAATAACTATGTTTGATGTAATATAAATCTTGTCAAATGACTAGCTGAAATCAAGCATCAGTATAAAAAATAGCACATTTATTTTTGCACAGACGCTGTATATTGTGGGGATTATCGAGATAAAAAAGTTGTGAAATCTAATCGATGCATATTTTGATCCTCCTGCAGCTGTACTTTATTGAAAAAGGCACAGACTCATTATCTTCGGTTGCTGTGGTTTTATCAGCACAAACATCAGAACATAAACAACCCTTTATTTTTATTACAGTCAAGCTGCTTTGAAAAAATACAAACACATCAATCTTTCACAGGAATAAAATTCTGTTTATTGGACACATTCTGATCACGCAAGACCAATGTACACATTTACCCTTAGAAGTCAGAGCCGGTTTTGAGGGTTTTTTAATACCTAATAATTTACTCTAATAAATTACCCTTACAACAGTTTTTTGTGGCAATGCTTGACATATTTTATTTAGTTCAACCCCAGCTACTTTTTTACAAATATTTTTTCATTACATTACACAATAACTCCACAACAAACCCGGAAATTGAGTATTAAATATTGTTTTTTTTTTATTACAAAAACTGAGAACAAACAGACAAAATAAAATTCATAAATCCCCCCAAAAAGCAGGACGAGGTCAAAACAATGTGAAATTTGTAAGAAAAAACAGGCAAACCTCTCCTAAATCTCATACACTGTTTTTTGAGCCAGAAAAACACAAGCCGTTTCACAGGTTTTGTATTTCCGAGGGTTATCCCTTCTTTTCACAACTAGATGGCACTGATCGCACAGTGTTTAATTTGAATGACCTTGCAAATAATGCATCATAATTAAATATTCATAATCATAATTAAAAATATCAACGCTAGTAACCTTTTTGTAAACTACACAATATAATTGAAATCAAAATTAAACAATGGGTGAGTCACGTCATTCCTACTTAAATCAAACAGTGGCTGTAATGGGCACATTCACCGGAGCATGCAGAGACTTCTAGGGGTTAGAAATAAAAAAAAAAAATTTCACCTTGTCCTGTCCTGCTTAAAAGCCATCACATGGGAGAGTACATGCCTTGCTGAGTTGGACAGTTTTGCTTTCTCCAGGGGAGTAAAACACCTGGTGTGGTGTTTTCTCCTCTGGATTGGAACATTGAATGTACGTAAATATTTATTAGTTGTGGTTCCCGCGAGCCAGTTTATAATAGTTGTGTCAGGACAAGACGGTGTTGAACTGAAAGTGGGAGTGGTTAAAGGATTGGGGAAGGGTGAAGGTACACGAGTGAAAAAAGAAAGAAAGGAAGAGGAAAAGAAGAAGAAGAAGAAAAAATAATATAGAAGAGAAGAAAAAAATTTTGTAAATGAATAAAAATAAAATAAATAAATACCTACCTGAACATGACACATAAGTCCTAGTAACAGTTCGTTTTGTCCATGTCCGTTTGTTATAGTTCATGCAGAACAGTTCTTGCAGTTTGTATATTCAGGAGACCAGAAGACCAGAAGCGAAGAGAGGGAGACCGCACCAGGCGCAGTGGAGCCACCCCCCATTTACAACCCGGCCCCGCACCCACCACAACCAGCAGCCTCAGACCCCTCCCCCCTCCCCCAGTCATCCATCCATTCATCAATCATTCCATCCATACGCCCATTCATACTCGAAGGGCGGTCAGTCACCGTCCAGTGGACCCGCGCCCACCCGGGGATCCCACGAGCCCGCGCTGACGGAGAGCATATACCCACCCCGGACGGAAGACAGAGACGGCCGCCCACCCACTGCCCATCATCTGCCCCCAGTTGGAGTGTAGTGTATGTGTTTGTGTAAATGTTGAAGAGATAAGTTGCATTAAAACTGGGGAGTGATGTCCTGGAGCGTCACCGTTGGTTGACAGCTGACGTCCTGGCACCACCCCCCATTCCCTGCATGTCTAATATGTATGTAAAATAAGAGGGCAGTCTACTCCGCCCTAGAATTATGGGGGGGGGGGCACAAATCTGCAGCCCCACCCATCAGATCTGGACGGAGAGACTAGCCCTCCAATCCTAAATGTAGTGTGTCCTTGCAAGTGATCCGAAGCGGGTCAGTGCCAGATGTTATTGGTCCTCTGACCGCTCCAGGAGGCAGGCCCCTTTCCAGTGCCCTGGAGATGTTGAGTGTCTAATTTAATTAAAACTGGGGGTCCCCTGTCTTGGAGTAGGCCGGGGGGGGGGGCCCGATCAGTAATAGGCCGACCCCCCCAATCCCCCACAGAGATTGAGACCCCCGGGGTCCTATGTGTGGGGGTGAAGGAAATGTACCAGGAGCCAATGCGGGCACCACGCCAATGAGCCGACCGCCCCCCCCACCCAGGGGTGGCACCGCCCCCCGCCCCGGGGGACACGGTAGAGTCACCAAGGGGGGGGGGCGCGGGAAACCAGGCGGCAGCTAACATTTAAAAAGCACATTATCAATCATTTATCGCACCATTACTTTGACTGCAGATCAAATAGTAATCGTTAAACCAGAAAAAAAAACTGTTATGACTATTTCAGTGCTGCTAAGTAGTGCAAGCTTATTTTTATTACCCTTCCAAATATTAATTTCAAGAGAAACCTTTAATAAAACTGTTGTAAATGTTCAGAGGAGTCATTTATATGTTTTACCATGTACAACAGCATTGTGTGCTTACCGTTATCTCCAAACATGACAATACAACTCAACTTGAAAGATTTTATTGTGTTTTTTTTTTTGAGTGTTTGAAGTACGCCCTGCTTGTATCTGTGATTGTGACAGGAAGAGCAGCAACAGAACAGGAGCTCCGCTAGTGCAAATAATACACAGGAAATGGGCCATTGCTGCCACTGACCTTCCTGCGGATATCGCACAATTTAAGCTGTTTTAACTTCATTTGGTAGACAGTCATGTGACAAACTGACCAGGAATGAAAGAGCTGATCTGATATCAGGGCATTTTTCTAAAGCTAAGTGTGAATCAACACTTGTCTGTGTCTGTCACCCTTGTCTGCAAATCTTTGTGTTTATGGTTTGTTTGGGCCCTCGTGTGATGTATGGAACTAGCAAAAACATGACTTAATTTTAATCTTTTTTTAATGACAAACACTATTGAAAAATTCATGTTGATTGCATACATCAATGTATTAATCAATTAAGATGGTGCAATTAATAAAAAAAAGATCTTTTAAACCTTTTGCAAATTACTCTTTACTCATAAAGAGATTTTAAAAAATTCAACTTGAAAATGTAACTTTCATTAGTGAAAAGAAACATTATATGGGTCATGACATTCTTTTATTTTAAAAAAACATGTTTCTTTTACTCAAAAAGTCTCTATTTGTAATTAAAATCTCTTTCAATCTCTTAATTTTCTTCACTTTCGATCAATGTTTTATTAAAACAACATTGATAGACGCTGTAATGGCCTTTAGAGGAAACGTTATACAATCTTACCTCTATGAGCCAGAATCTGACCCTGAATCAGATGGAAATGCATCCAGAGATTTAGTTCTTCTTATTAGAGATTTAGTTCTTTCTTATTAGCCCCTGATAACTAAACTCCAGAAGAATTATTAAATAGAGCAAAACTGTTTATTAACGAGCCACTAAAGAAATGACTTCATTACGCCATGACCAGTCAGAGAGAAGGATTGTATGGAGTGTTGATTTTTATCAGAAATAATTGTAAAAATTGAGGCTACCCCTACCGTTATTCAAACCAGTGTCCAAAATGTAACAGTGTCATGACATCAGTGTTTTTAGGGTTGCAAATATTCTTACCCCTGAATCGACACTTTCTAATTTCTTATTATGGTCTGGCCTCAGCGCCGAATCTTTTCAGGCCCAAGTAACGACACTGTTCACCACAGTGATGGAGTCTGTTTCATAGTGGTATAGCAACTTCATTTATTGACGTTAAACGCCGTATTTGATCTTTGTTCGACAAAAAAAAGTCAATATTGACTGGTCATTAGCCGAAATGCGAACCTAACAGGCAAAACAGAAATACAGATATAAAATTGTAATTAAATATATATCACTATATGTTGAATGAAACATAGATGTCTTTTGGAAATGCGTCTGAATTAATCTGAAAATTACCCCAACAGTACATCTAAATATACGGTAATTCATTCAATTAAAACTATTTGTGTTCCTGTAAAGCGCTGGAGCTTCTTCAATAAACACTTGCGTTTAAAAGATCCTTTGTTACAAATAGCTTGTTGTTCTGTAAGTGTTGGTCTTGTCGATGAATAGAAGCATCTACTACATGCATTAAAATGTTAAATTGTATAGAAATTCTAAAGCTATCAAACTGATTGGAATAAAGACCAGGAAACGTATACAGTACACGCTTCTGTACACCTTGATTTCTACACAACAGATAAAAAAAAACAAACTTGCTTCTGACAATTAGGTTCGAGGTATTTGTTTTGTGCTCTCTGCCGAAACCACAAAAACAAAAGTTTTTACAACAAAGTCAATTAAAAAAAAATGGTTAAAAAAAGTAATTCATTTCTTTTTTTTCAGAGTTCAAAAAGAAATCAAGATGTTGATTTTTATTCAACATTAAGTTCTATACATTAAGTTCTTTTGATAAACCATCTCAACGTTTCTTCACCCTAAAAGCAGCGACCACACGTCTCCACGCCTCTTCATCAGACGAGAAGGGGTTAGCTTTGTGTAGATGGTGAGAAAACAGGGCACTTTCGCAGAATCAGTAGAAAGAACAGATCAGATTCTCTTTCGTTGGACACTGAAGTAAGTAAACACCTGAAGCTCCCCATCAGACTCTTATCAGAAACCAGAGGACTTGGAGAAACTGAGTTTGCAGGTGAGTCCCACACGCTGGGTCTGAAACTCATGACCACACTCTTACTAAAACAAAACCAAGCAGAACTACAAAAGTGAACAAGTGCCTTTAAGACAGAAAGCCAAAGCTTTCAAAGAAAAAGAAGAAGTACAGAATGCTTTTCACAAAGAACGAATGCTCTTCAGTCATCATCTCTTTCCTAAATCTTGCACTTGGTATAGAATGTTTGGCAAATAAAATACTTGAAGATGTTTCAACAAAGGAATTTATTTTTGCATTCTCACTATAATTTCTCGACGTTGAGCTGACATTAAAATGAATAAAATAAAAGATGGATTAAAATCGTACAAATTCTTCATTGTGGCTTATGAGATTTATGCTAAAATAAAAAGAATTACAAAACTGAACATAAGCTAATTTTAAATCGTATAACTTTTACAGAGATGGACCAAATGTGATTTCTAATAGGGGATAAAGGCTAAATGCTTGTTTCATTTTCATACTATGTGTCAGTTTCAGAGCGTGTTTTACTTTCTCTGGGTTTATCTCGTGTTATTGATCACAAAAAAAAAAAAACACATGAACAGTTCATCTCTCTCTTTGAGCACCTGGATTAGAGTTTATTGTTTTATTCAATTTTTATTATATAATTCAACATCCATGTTTTAGTATAATATAACATGATATATTCAACCGAAAAACTAAACATGCAATTGATCTGTTCATTCTACAATTTCATAATCTTCTCACCATCTCGTGAATGTTCTAGGGCGGTGAGAAGATTATGAAAAACTATACTCAAGCAAAAGCCAAAAAAGTTAAGAAATTAAAGCAAAAGAATCTGTGAATAATACACAAAGTATGCATGAAAAGCGCTTGCAAAAGTAGTCTGAGAGTATTTACACTTTTATTTATGAGAAGACTCATATATGCCCAATTTGTTTTGTTAAACTTGTTATATTAAATAAAATAAGAAACTGGTCACTTTAAAAATTACTATTATTACATACAAAATGAAAGATTTGTATAAAAAAAAACAATGGTAGTGTAAAAAATGTAAAAGAGTATTTAGAAAATTTGTCCTCAAGTGTACATATGCATGTTACATAGATAATATTTGGCCTATAAAAAGCTAACGGCAGGAATTAAATCTGTGCAACTTAGCGGGTAGGTTGTGAATATGTTGTGAACTTTAAACCCTGATTAAAAAGCTACAAGTCTGGAGCAGCTGGTGAATGGGCAGCACTGATAAAATATATACAGTTTGTATATGTTGTGACATTCCCACGTGCGATAACTTGTATTGTTTAGGGCAATTTGGCAATTTCTGTCAGAAAGTTGTCACACATCAGTGATCATGCAAATCAAGGAAGAGAAATAAAAAAAATAAAAAAATATTAATGCAGCAGCAGCGGCAGGTTGAAGGAAAAAGTACCAAGCAGCACTAAAAATGTACTAAAGTGCACATTTTTAAAATTCTAAATTACAACATCTGAAAAAAAAAACTACTCAATTTACAGTAGATGGGGTGTTTGTAATGTATTAGTTTACACCAAAATCTTTGTGAATTTTAAACTCTTTTATTAGGACTATGCCACAGAATTGAAGTTGATCACTTACATATACAACTATACACTTTCAATTTTTGACTATATATATTTTATTTTGACAAATTACAACCACTATGATTACCATTGTACACACTAAAATAAACCTCTTCTAGTTTATATGAAAAATAATTTAATAATTTAACTGTAAATATAACAAAAATGATAATATTTAATTATTATTTTATTAATTTAATTATTATTAGTAGTAGTAGTAGTAATAGAAAAGAATAAAAACAAGGAAAATAAAAATAATATATACACTAAGTAAAGTATCATTTCAACCTTTCTTCGTTTGTGTTTTGTAATAATTATGCAAATTCAATATTTTCTGACTAAAATAGTTTAGCTTTAGATTGTATTTTATATTAATGGTGCAATTTTAGAAAATTCTGACAAAAATGACAGACTGGGGTAATTTAAAAGCTCAAGTAAATCAAAAGAATGTTTTATTTAGCGAAACGATTGCTTACGTTTGTGGCGTGAAGAAGACACTTGCTTAAATTAAACAGCTGAGGTGTTAGAGCTTCCTCTTCGGGGCATCCTGTTTCTCCAAAGTTTTTGGGGGTACACAATTTTAGACCCCAAACATTTAACGCTATCTCACTACAGACTAATCTTCTCAGAGTCAGCAGAATTACAGTGATCCCCCTGAAGGACTTTTATAGCAGGTTGGCACGCTATGATGACTGAAAACACGCAGACCCGCCAACGACAGTCTGTCTGCGGCACGCACTGAGTAGAGGAATTGATACAATTTCTACTTTTAACTCTGATATTTCGTGCTTTCGTTTACCACAAAACACACCAGAAACTAAAGCTGACATTTCTGAAGTGACGCATCGAGCGTGAGTGAGGCGCGGGTCGCTATGGTTACAGTGTTTGTTGTGATTAACAACGTGGCGATTTACTGTCAATGGCAGGCGATTCTAAAATAAAAGTTTTACTTCATTAAACCCCATGAACATATAAGGAAGCTTACATGAAGAAATAGGCTTTATTTTGCGTTTAATATATAACCCTGTGCAAAAGTTTTAAAATGGAAAAAATTATTCATTAATTTTCATCAAAATCAAGTCATTAGTGGGTTTGATTGTAGCTTTCTCACATACCTCTGTCACTTCATGCAATACCGGAAACACTCAATAATGATGTTGAGATGTGTGATCTGTGGGGGCCATCCCATCACTTGCATACTTCTCGTTCTTCTATAAGATGAAGACAGTTCTTAATGACTTGGCTGTTTGTTTTGGATCATTGTAGAATAAATTTCCCTGAAGGTACTGCATGATGAGTAAATACCTCCCGGTATTTCTCAACCTTGAGAATACCGATAATCTTATACAAATATCCATATATTTATATAAATAGCTTGTTGTCCTGTAAGTGTTGTTCTTGTAGATGAATAAAAGCATCTACTACATGCATTAAAATGTTTAATTGTATAGAAATTCCAAATTGCCAAACTGTACCACTGCTTGATGTTTACTCCCAATGTAAGTTGCTTTGGATAAAAGCGTCTGCTAAATATATAAATGTAAATTGATTGGAATAAAGACAAGGAAACTTGTATTTTCTGTACACCTTGATTTCTAGACAACAGATATAAAAAAAACTTTCTTTTGGTGTGTTTTCCAGTCATGAAGACCTACATTTCACCTCCAGATGATGCAGCTTACAGTCTGACTGAGGATGACTACAATTACTCAATTGGAAACTTGAGTGACATTGTAGAGCTATGTGAAGCAAGCCAGAAACACGAGCTGATCATCACCGCCATCCAGACCACAGTTTTCATCATCGTCTTCTTTTTGGGTGTTATTGGGAATGGGCTGGTGATTGCCACGTTTGCATTGTATCGCCGTCTGCGGCTTCGATGCATGACCGACGTCTTCCTTTTCTACCTGGCTGTGTCGGATTTATTGCTTCTCATGACTCTTCCAATGGAAGCTGGAGAAACCTTCCATGGAAGCTGGGTTTTTGGAGAGGCCTTGTGCAAGCTCAATCGAGGGATGTACGCCATCAACACCTATGGAGGCTTGCTGTTGTTGGCGTGCATTAGCGTAGATCGCTATTTGGTTGTAGTTTGCTCACGGGCTGTGAGAAGAAGGCGCCGTTCTGGGGTGTTGTTGTACAGCATGTTTACTGCCCTGGGCATTATGGTGACCTCTGGCATCTTGAGCCTACCAGATTTAATTTTCAGCTCTGCAGACGAAGTGATGGGTGTCAGGCTGTGTGATATGAACATTTGGGCCGGCGAAGTGAGCAAATGGAAGCTGTGGACCCAAGCAGCAAAGATTACAGGGTTTTGTGTTCCTTGCGTGGCGATGGTGGTGTGCTACACTGCAATCGGACGGGTGCTCGTTCGTCGAAAATGTTGGCGCAGACAGAAGACTCTGCGTTTGATGTCACTTCTGGTGTTTCTCTTTTTGATTTTCCAGCTTCCCTACACTGTGGTGCTGCTGAATAAAATGGTGGGTCCAACCCCGAACCTCTGCGACGATTGGACGAAGTCTCTTGTTAAGGAAAATGTGACGCGCAGCTTGGCCTATGTGAGGTGCTGCCTGAACCCTCTGCTCTATGCATTGGTGGGAGTTCGCTTTCGAAATGACATTGTGCGATTTTTGACAGATGCTGGATGTTTATGTGCATGTTTGGCACGTTTTTCAACACCTCGTGAAAATGGGAGCTCTATTACACCATCTTCTCCTGCTCCAAACACACTTCCTGCCATTCATTCTACAAACCAGTTCACACCAGCTCCAAACAATACTCAAACATTTATCTTCTCCACACCCAAAGTGGGTCAAAAACATTCAGTCATAAGCTGGTGTCATGACTAAGATAATGTAATAGATGTAATACACCCTTTGTATTGTTGCTAGGGGTTTCTGTCCATTGGTGACCAGCACCAATCACCATGTGATTTTGAGAGCTTTACAGTAAGGGTTTAACAATATATCATAACGCAATATATCATGATACGAAACTGTCACAATACATGTCGTGGAGTTACTAGGAGGAATTGTCTAGGAGCTGAAGGGTATTTTCTTCTTGCAATGATTGTGATTCTAGTCACTTCTGAAACTTCTTTACCTTGTTTACATAATGTTTACTAGGAGATAATTATCCTTTACCCACATTTTAAACAAGAAAGATTCTAAAATGAAATTTTCTCCATTAATTAAGAGTAAAAAAAAGATGAATTAACGCAAATATTAACACTGCCCCCTAGTGGAAGGATGTATCAAACGCTGTCATACAAACTAGACCCTAGCATCCTTGGCTTTGTGGTCTGAAAATTTTCCATTCCATTTTTTCAAAAAAGTAAAGTATTGTGGTGCAAATCACATAGTAGACATAATATCGATGTATGTATCATAACCAGAGTAATGTACAGTGTTACGGCCTTTAAACTGACTAAAAATCAGCTGATCTGGATGTTATCTGCATTTATTTACTCAAGTTTTCAGGTAAATTCTGAAAACAGACATGAAGACTTTAAAATGATTCTGATTCTGGGCCGATTTCATTTAACCAGTTTACTCTTTTAGGAACATTTCTGTAGACAGCTTTTAATAAACATTTTTGTTAATAAACACAATTTATCTCTGAATTACCTATTTGCATTTTATGATGTTGTGGCTGAAACATATGGTGGACAAAATATAGGTTTTTGCTTGTAAGTTACTATCAATTAAATATTTTCAAAAACATTTTGTCTGGTCCTGCCTCATATTTGCAGGAGAATCACAAGCACACTTTTTTGAACGCTTTTAAACAGTCACTCAGCGCTCGGGCTAACCACAGCCCTACATTTCTAACACATCGAACAGTCAAAACACAGAAAACCACAGTTGACAAATTTGTTCCAAAGACTCACATCCTTTTTTCCCAAAATTGAACGGTTGCATTATCACACTTCTGCATTTTTTAAATAAAAACGTACACAAAAAATTATTCAGTCGTAAATTATTTTTCATTTCAAAACTACTTTAATTTTGTTAAGGCTTACAAAGAGTATATAGCTGCAATAACAATAATCCTGTTTATTTTGTACATTGCAGTGCCCATGATTTCACAATCTGACATTTGATCACCAGCATGAAATTAAAACATATACGCAAAATTACCTGTAAAGGTGAAAAAACTATAAAAAAAAATGTTGCATCACGTTAAGAGGGGGCAGTTTGAATCACATCCGCCTGTACTGAAGAAGCGAAACGAAGTTTTAGCGCAACCTTGTGGTGAACTCTGAATGATGCAACGGACCTTTTATTTTTAAATACGTATATGTAAACTAGGAATACCAAATAACAGCAGATTAACTTATTTGATTAACATAACGCTATTTTTGTTTGCATTGTAGCATTGTTTGAAGCGCTGTGCAAATGGATTTTGGTTAAACACATGTAAACCTTTTAGCTGGTTTCAAAACGTAACCCAAATGTTAAGTTCAGACATTTTAACAAGATTTTGGTCAATCCCTATCCTACAAAATTGATTAAAATTATTTTAAACCCGTGTTTCCTTTCACACTTATGTGAATTTTAGCAAAATACGCAAAAGCACTACCAGAACCTGAACACACCTGGTTGACGACTTCCGCTCAATATCGCAAGAAAGGTCACGTGTCTTTATTCGCTTAAGCGTTACATGCTCACGTGTCAAAAAACTAAGAAAAACAAAGATTTTTTTTTTTACCTGGAACATTTATATACAATCATTTGACGCTGTTGGTATTTTGTTTTTATATAAAAAAAATTGGTTGTGTGAAAATTGATGTAAATAAAAATGAAAACCTTAATCGTTTATTGGTGTGACTGCCCTTTGTCTTCGTAACATCAGCAACTCTTCTAGTTACACGTGTACAGTTTTTAAGGAACTCTGCTGGTAGGTTGTTCCAAGCATCTTGGAAAACAAACCAAAGATCCTCTGTGGAAATAGCCTTCTCAGTTTCTTCTTGAACTCCTAGAAACACTTAAAGTTGATAAACCATTTTCAGTGCGAAGAAGTTGCATTGAAAGTGATCGCCCTGATGGCGATCACTTTCAATGCAACTTCTTCGCACTGAAAATGGTTTATAATAACTTTGGCTGTGTGTTTGGGATCATTGTCTTGCTGTAGGATACATTTGGTGCCTCCCTTATAGATAAGTAGCTGCCTGAATTTCTTAGCATTGAGAACACCATTAATCAATCCTTAATCTACAACTTCATATGCAAAATGCAGCCATGAAGAAAGGAACCTCCACCATGTTTCACTGTTCAACCCTCCAACACAGCAATACCTATAGGAGTTGATGCTGGTTTGAAGGCACAAGGTAGTAGCACAAAATATTTATTTGAACTTGATCCCAAACATGGCTGGTGGAGTTTCATTTTTGTGGATTTTTTTTTTGGAAGTGCCACTGAATATTTGTTAGAATATTGAATTCTTCATTGTTAGCTTGTAATAATGTGAATATTAAACTGTATATTATTGCGCTTTCTATATTGAAGGGCAATTTTGTATTGTGGATATATGGATAAGATTAATGTTTATGAACAGTAAAGGTCCTAGAATTGATCCCGTTGGTTACGCCTGTGCCAACACTGACAATATTGGTTGGAAAATATAGGAGTCTCCTTAGCAGTTATGAATCCAATTTACAGTAAAGTTTGAGGAAATGGGACTTTTCCAGTGATACATGGTCAGCAGTGTCAGAAGCTTTTGAGAGTTTATAGAATACAGTACTGTTCATTAGTAGATGTGGAAATAACAAAAGTATATATTTTTATTGTAGCACACTGGTTGTTTTGATTACAGGTTTAAGTACAGATTACAGTTTTAGTACTGGGTTGTTGTAGACTGGTAGGAATACATACAACTTTATTACACAGATCCCAGACAATTCAATTGCAATGTCAAAATCCATTTCCAAAACGATTCTTGTTCAACAATAGGAGCACACAACCATAGGATGTGTCTTTCTTCATGGTTTTAGAAATGTCAATGCACCAGTTGGGGTGAAAAAAAACGTATTACCAAATAAAACGTCCAATAGCAGGCTCGTACCTATATGCCTATATATATATATATATGACATATATTGTGTTTATTATGACATTGGTGAATGTGAAAAGAACCCCCAATACCCTGGGGGCTCCCCTCACACAGTGTCCAAGCAGGGGTCCTGAGAAACCAATGATTCTTTGATTGAATCAAGGATCTAAGTAAACGGCCTGAAGCCCCACATGAGCTAGAAGCACGTGAATTATTGTTAAACAGTAGCATCTGTCTCGAGTTTTCCAACAAGATCTGAAGGAGACATTTCCATTATCTGGTCCCTCAAACATAGGCCCGCCCAGTTCTTCTGATTTACATTTTAACTGGAGCTCTAATGGGAAAAAACTCAGGTCTCAAAAATTTAAAATGTCCAGAGCCCTCTATTTAAAGCAGACTCTTAATATTTAGTAAAAAGTTAACTCAGGGGATACATAGGAAGCTTTTATATGTTTTTTTTTTTAATTGAGTTTTGGTACCACTTAAGAAATTTTGAAATATTGCTGCGAATTATGGGGAATTTTCTCAACCTTATTCCATTCTTGGGTATTTGATAGAGACATACGTTTAAATAACCTATAGTGACATAGGCAACATTATATTATGTTATTGACCTCTCCATAGCGACCATGCTGTTTACCATAGCAACCAATTTTTCTCAACCTTGTTCCATTCTTGGGTATTTCATAGAGACATAAGTTTAAATAACCTATAGTGACATAGGCAACATTATATTATGTTATTGACCTCTCCATAGCGACCATGCTGTTTACCATAGCAACCAATTTTTCTCAACCTTATTCCATTCTTGGGTATTTGATAGAGACATATTTAAATAACCTATAGTGACATAGGCAACATCCTCTCCATAGCGACCATGCTGTTTACCATAGCAACCAATTTTTCTCAACCTTGTTCCATTCTTGGGTATTTCATAGAGACATAAGTTTAAATAACCTATAGTGACATAGGCAACATTATATTATGTTATTGACCTCTCCATAGCGACCATGCTGTTTACCATAGCAACCATTTTTTCTCAACCTTATTCCATTCTTGGGTATTTCATAGAGACATAAGTTTAAATAACCTATAGTGACATAGGCAACATTATATTATGTCATTGACCTCTCCGTAGCGACCGTACTGTTTACCATAGCAACAAACTTGGCATATCTTTATCTCAGCTTAAGAAAATCATAAAGACATGGGGGTTTCTGTAGTTTACTGTATTTACATTGGGGAACATTGCATATACAAAAATGGACCTCCCCACACCTTTACGCGGAAGATGACCTTTTGTTCTTTCTGGCCATTGAACTTTTTGTCTTGAGCAGGGCGCTGAACTTAATAAAGTTATTGACGATGACAGGCACAGGAAGAATGATGAGCAGAACCCCCATCGCTGCACAGAGAACAGCCACACACTTGCCTTGAGGTCCCTGAGGAAGCATGTCTCCATAACCCACTGTAGTCAATGTGACCACTGCCCACCAGAAACCAGAAGGAATGTTATAGAAGGCCGTGTAATCATTATTGTGTTCTATATAATATATCGTGGTACCAAAGATGAGAGTGCAGCTGAAAAGCAGAAGAGGAACTGTGCAGAGGGTTGAAGAACTTGCACGAAGAGTGTGTTTAAGTACTCTTACATCAAAAAAAGTCTGCATTAACTTGAAGATACGCAACACACGAATGCAACGCATCACATGTGCAAAGCCCAAAAAGTGATCACAGAAGCTCTCTGAACACCAGCGGAACAACAAGGGGAACAGGGCTAGGAGATCTACGATGTTCATAATGTTCTTGAAGAACAGAAGTTTGCTAGGACAGCTAATTATACGGATCACAAACTCAAAGACAAACCATAATGAACAGATTATCTCCACAGCATCCAGGATCTGTGCTGGAAGGGCCTCTAAATAATTCACTGAAGAGTTATCAGAGGAAACCTGCTGGAAGATTACACTGGGGCAGGTCTGAAGAGAGAACCCGGTGATGGACAGTAAGATGAAGAACAGCGAAGTGATGGCGATGACCTGGAGAAATAAGAACAACAAGAATGAGCTCCAAACACATATGGTGAGGAACAGAAGCACGAAAAAAGGGGAAAATTGTCAAGATTGAACTAGTGGAGAAAAATAAAATAACTATGAAAAACACAGGAATGGACAGATAAATAGATGGGCAGACAGATTGATACAAGAATAGACAGATGGATGGACAGAATGATGAGGTTGGACAGACAAAGATGGGGGGATTACTGTAAGATAAAGATGGTGACTGATATGATCACAGATTGATGGACAAAAAGAATGATGGATGGACAAATTAATGAAAAGACAGATAGATGGATGGATACATGGATGGATGGACAGACTGATAGAAAGATAGATGGATGGATGGATGGATACATGGATGGATGGACAGACTGATAAAAAGACAGATGGATGGATAGATGGATACATGGATGGATGGACAGACTGATAAAAAGGCAGATGGATGGATGGATACATGGATGGATGGACAGACTGATAAAAAGGCAGATGGATGGATGGATACATGGATGGATGGACAGACTGATAAAAAGACAGATGGATGGATACATGGATGGATGGACACATGGATGGATGGACAGACTGATAAAAAGACAGATGGATGGATACATGGATGGATGGACAGACTGATAAAAAGACAGATGGATGGATACATGGATGGATGGACAGACTGATAAAAAGACAGATGGATGGATACATGGATGGATGGACAGACTGATAAAAAGACAGATGGATGGATACATGGATGGATGGACAGACTGATAAAAAGACAGATGGATGGATACATGGATGGATGGACACATGGATGGATGGACAGACTGATACATGGAACAGATGGATGAAGACATGGATGGATGGATGGACAGGCTGATATAAGAACAGATGGATGGATAAACAGATGGATGGACCAACACATGGACAGACCCAAGTGATGGATGGAGAAGATGGGTGGAGAAATGGATGGATGCTCAGAGATCAGTGGATGAACAGACTAATGGACACCCAGATGAAAGGAGATGTTTACAGGTGGATTCATGGCCAGACAGAAAGTCATTGTAATCCACTCACTGTGGCACTAATGGAGGATTGCGGGTTGTCAAAGAGTGCCCATATCTTTGCCCTCCAGTCTCCAGAAGCCCTCCGCTGCTCTTCTCTCTCCACCACAGAAGCCTCCATTTGAGCCAGGGCCTCCGCTGCGGCTCGGTTCTGTTGAAATGTAGCCCAGCAGCAGGGCTCCACATCTTCACCGCTGATCCCCCAGAAACTGAGCTCGTCCTCCAGCAAGACTCCGCACACGTTACTCGGGCAGTGCAGTTTCCCGCTCCTGTAATACTGCAGCACGTAAGCGAAGGTTTCAGGGTGACGATCAAAGAAAAGCTCAGATGGAGGCTTGTCGGTGTCCACCAGTCTGGCCAGACGGGACCCTGGGAAGCTCATCAGGGTGTTCCTGTAGGTCTCATGTTTCACCCCTCCCACATTTATAATGATTTTTTCACCACTGGACTCAGAGGCTTCCATTGAGAAAACACCCAAAGTACTCATACTGAAGCGGTTCACGAAGAGCTGGAGTGGTTTTTCTGAAAAGTAAAGGCAGAATGATTGACATAAACGTCTGTTAGAATGCTATTCCAAATATCAGCAATATCTCACCAACTATTTATAATAATGCTAACTATTTATAATAAAACAATAGAATTGTATGTCAGATTTTTCATTTAACAAAATGAAGGAGGAGGAACATAACGAAAAGCACTTACACCTTTTTCCAAAAAACGTTAGTCATCTGTTGAGCATTCAAATATAAACACTGCAATCACGAGGGAATTTGAAGGGATCTTACCTCGTCCTAAAACTTCCCAGTGCATCAGTTTGCAGCAAGGTTCTTGGATTTCTTGGGGAGCTTTGTGGGTTTTTATACAGTCTTGTAACTCAGCCCCCGGAAGCCCCAAGACAAACCCCCTTTCACTAAGGAATGTACCCCTTTTCATTCTGTCCGTGTGGAGAAAGCCAGCTGTTCTGGGATGTAACTTCCTGTCAACAATATCTTGTTTCTGGGGCTTTAAATGAAGATTCACTCCTGAACCACTGCTGGTTCTCAGAGTAACGGGAAAATAATCAAATTTTCTCTAATCAAATATTTTAAATGATGCAATAAATGCTCAAATGTGTGGAACTACTACTGAAATATGTAGAATTTATCAAACTTTGGGAGATTTAATACCACCTATTTATTAGGAACAAATTGTTTAGGGTTAGTTTGTTCACAATTTAAACCAAAGTAACTAAACCTGAAGCAATATTTTTGAAGCTGAAGATTTCTTGATATTTGGTGCATTTCATGCATGTTCAATTTAATGCTTGGAATGTCATTTGTGTTAAAACTCTTATTTTAGGCACACGCTACATCTCTTCATCTGTACGCTTCAACTAAACGCTTCCAGCCAAACAGTAGATGGAGCAATCGCTCCTGTCTTGTTTATGGCTCAGTTAAACGGACTGCATCATTAGAATATATCTAAAATGACCTGTAATTAATATATTCTGTGTGCATTATTTGATGAAGTCTAGGATTTAGAATTTCTATGCTGTACTGATATGAGGAATCTAATCCAGTAAAATGGATGTATTCTGTTTATGAATAGACATTCCCAGGAATTCCCAGCTGCAGACTGAAAGAAAAGCATTGTTCTGTTGTGTCCGAGTCTAATGCGTCGGTTACTGCAGGCCAATATTTGAGTTGCAAATGAACTGCAGAAAGACAAAAATAATAAAGAAAAAGAGCTTATTCTTAGAATTCAAGACATTTTTCACATTCAAAAGATAAAAATGTACAAATACTTATCATTTTCATAATAATCCTTTTTAACTTTATCAAACACAGGAATTTTTTTACGATAACATGAATTTTATTCCAATTTAAATTTCCTTCTTAATATGTTTGTTAGAAATTGCTCTGACAAATATTTTTGTTATTAATAAAAGCCTTCAATTAATAAACAATTTATTACACAAAAATTCTTAAACTTCTATTACTTCAGTTTTAAGTACAGCTAATTAACAATAAAAACCCAATAAAGTGTGAAATCAAATAACTTTGTTATTTTTTATTTCAGAATTATTTAGAAAATGGTGTATTTTCAGCTGACATTTCGTAAGTATAATTATAAGTAACTAATAAATGCCGATGAAATCCTTAAAATTATAATACTAATACTTCACATTTAAAATAATACCTTTTTAACAAAACTTAGAAATTATTTAAATACAAAGTTAAATTTCCAGCTGCATTTGTGTTTGTTATAAACTGTTTTGACAAACAAAACACATTTTATGTTTTAAAGAAGTACAGCAAAATAATAAATCAATTATTAAAATCATAATTATAATGCTCCACTTTGAATCTTCTTTTCAAACTTAAGAAACAATTTCTAAGTAAACTATATATATACAGCTAAGATTATGTTTGCCATTTTAATTTTTAAAAGTACAACTAAATGGCCAATAAACTGTTAATAATCCTTAGCTTTTAATATTAACATTTTTTAATACTAAGAAATGATTCCTGAGAAAACTGTATATTTCGAGCTGTCGTTTCATTTGGTATAAATTGTTATGGCAAACAAAACACATTTTTGTTTTAAAAAAGTGCAGCTTATTAATAGTTCAATTATTAAAATAAGAAGAATAATGCTTTTACATTTTTTTTTCAACTTAAGAAATAAACAAAACACATTTTCTTTTTTTAAAAAAAGTACAGCTAATTAAATAACAGCTTTGTGTTTAAATAACAATAATTAATTTTTACAAATAACAGTTTATTTTTCAAACTTTACAAATTCATTCATCTTCCAACTTGCTTATACCCTTTCAGGGTCACGGGGGTCTGCAGCACTCATGGCGGGTGTACACCCTGGACAGGTCGCCAGTCCATCCCAGGGCAACATTCACTCCTAAGGGGAATTTAGATTATTCAATAAACCTAACCGTATGATTCTGGGATTGTGGGGGAAACTGGAGTACCCAGAGGAAACCCACACAAGCACTGGGAGAACATGCAAACTCACTGGTGAGCCTCAAACCGACAACCTTCTAACTGGAAGGCCATAGTGCTACCCACTGCTCCACCGTGCCGCCCACTTTAGAAGTTTAAACTATAAACTAACTTTATTAACTTTAAACTATATTTCCAGATGACATTATCTTGAAAAAAAAACCCAACATTTTACTTGTAACAATAAATACCCATTAAATCCTTAAAATCCTATTAATAACACTTCACTTTTAATATTAGGATTTTTTTTCCAACAGTTCCAAAACTGTATATTTAAAGCTGGTGTTTTATTTGTTTTGGTTATATCTTAAAATGTACAATTAATTTAGAATAAATGTTGACGGAAAATATAATAATAATTAATACCTTTTCAAAATAACTTTAAAGGTGAACTTATTTCCAGCTGCATTTATGAGTTTTGACAAAAAAATATTTTTTATTTTTAAAAGTATTAAATTCTTAACATTATATTAACAAAACAGAATTTATATTTGTTATTATTAATATAAAAATTAAGCCCTTTTTTGCACGTTCACAGATAAAAAGTTTGGGTCTGTATGTCCTACTCTCTAGCATCCTAGCAACAAGCGCTGACAGGAAACACAAGACAGCAGTTGTAGATGGCCATCTGAGCGAGGATCAGGTGTTCATATGTCATACACACTCTCACACATGTCCAGCACTAGGACCCTGAGGCCTCTGCTCTCCTCTCACACATGCACCATAGAGTGCTCTACTCCAAACCTGAACTCCAGAGCACACTTATGATGGAGCAGAGAGGTGACAGAGAACAGAAACACTATAAAAGAGTCAAGACCGGACGAGACAAGGTGTGTTTTCAAGAACCTGCATAAACTCTTAATGTAAAAAAACACAGATGATAGTCTCAGCTTGATGGGTGTTACAAATGCTTTAGCAACTCTGTGGTCTCAGAAACAAGATGAGATGCAAGATTTTTATCTGATGCTCCAACATCTGATCAACAAGTCGAGTATTATGCAAGGAAATTCTTCAGGACTTGAGATGTGGATTAACTGCCAAAGAATTTCCTCACCACTTTGGAACAAGTTTGTGACAAGTACAGGAGCGTAAATCCACGCTTAAAGGATTTTATGGAATATTCTTTTGGGATTTTAGCTTCTGATGGATTATCTGAGCTCCAAAAAGTTACCTAACTTGAATTATTAGATAGAACTTCAGAACTTCAGCTGGTGTTGGATTTTATGTGGCCAGGACCTCAGTATTCCACTTCACAAGGACTTAAATAAACCAGAGATATTCATTAGTTTTATTCTAGAGGAACGCTTAAATTGCTTAAACGCTTAAAAACTCTTCTTTAACCAAATTCTTCAGTATTTATAAAACTTTAGTTGCACATCATTTCCGGAATCCCTCCGTTTCTGACATCAATCGGGGGGTGTCTTCCCTCATCAAGGATTGTTTGGACAGAGTATATGTACTTCTGTGTGGAACATGGGGAATGCCGCAGGGAGTTTGGATATGTCCACTGGACAGGATGTTAAACGTCCGCTCAGCACTTATGGGCAGAAACAACCACCAGCCCCGAAACTACCTCTACCACCGGAGGAGGAACTTCAAGAGAGATTCAATATGCTTTTGGTATGTACAGTAAGAATAAACACCTAATTTCTTTCAAGTGTTTGCTCAATGTGATTGAATCGCTGACTTTTTTTAGCCATTTGTTGTAGTTTTAATGTTTTTAATTTTAAGTATGCTTCTACAGCATTTTAATGGTAAACAGAGTCATTGTTTTGAAATTGAAGGAGTCAGATTAAAAAGTTAAAACAATGAAAGATTTACCTAAACAGAAACCTCCCACTCTGCCACGTAAGGCTTGATTGGAAGAGAACAAAGCTGCAATTCACTGACTGGCCACTTGAGGCTGTTTTGAGATCATTGACACCAGTGTTAATGGGGCTTTTCCATTTATTTTCAAAGCCATTACAGGTCAATGGTAAATATTTAGTCACTTTTAGATCCTTTTAGATCCTAGTGCTCTTGCACAGTCTGGAAACCTCCACAAGCGTGGCCTGTTTAAAGTTTCTATGAAGTTCTCAGTTTGACAGTTTCACAAAGTTTGACCCTATGATAAGTCATTGACAATTTTCCCAGAATTCTCAGTGATTTTCCAGAATTCCTTTAGTGATACCAGCCTGAAAAGATATAGCAATTCGAGTCAAACGACGGTCTCAGTATGTGAATGAAACTGCAATTCATCGCCTGGCCACTTGAGGCTGTTGTAAGAAGTGAGCAGCTTCCCATTGACACCCATTTTAAAAAAGCTCAACTTTACAGAAAATTTTACAATTCACATCTCAATTAACTGAGTTTATTAACTACTAAATTAGTTTAATCCATTGTCCATTTTTAAGATTATTAAAGGTTTCTGCAATTAAGATGCACTTCTGTGGTTGGATGCACATTAAGCTAAACAACATGGTTTTATGCAGTCTATGTTTCAGTCAAGAATCTTCTTTACACATTTTATTAGAGTCACAGGGGTCTGCTGGTGCAAATCCCATCTCGTATGAGTTGGTAAGCAAGGGTAAATCCCATCCAGTGCAACACATTTCAATCCACAGGAATCAACGATCTCGATGACAATAGCACTTTTGGACTGTGGGAGGAAACCAAAGCGGAAAGAAAGATGTTCTAAACCAGAAACCTCCACTTTGAAATGCAGCTCTACTAATCTCTATTTCTCTGTGCTGTAAATTCTGTTGTGTTATTTATTAACACAGCTTGCCAATATCTGAAATGCCATCCCTAAATCACAAGTTTACTTTATGTACATTCTCTCCATCTCTTACCAAGGGAAAGCCATTTAATCAAGTGCACACGCAAGCCCTCAATCACATGCCAACATGTGCATTCAACAACGAGAGGAACCAGTTTGTGGCATGCTCTTTGTATAATGGAAATAGAATGCAAATCGCACCAGCCGCACAGACTCGAAAAAGATGTGAAAGTTCAAAAGCAAACCCTCATGTACCAAATCCACTTTGTTTTTTTATCACAAAACAATCAGACGTTTAGGAAAAGAATAGACAGAAACTTGCATAGAAATGTGGCATGATAAAGTCTATGCATGCAAACTCATGCAAATGCACAAGCAAAAAAAATCCACAGCTTGTTTTCGTACTAATTGGTTCAGAAAACTGACACTTCCTGCTTCCTCGTGTTTTTGCTTCAAAAGTCTGTTGCTTGGGCAAAATTTGCAGGTTTATTCAAAGCATGTGTGAGGCTGGAGAACATACTGAATGGTGTAGCCATCAATCTTTAGCAGTGCTCCATTATTCCTCTGAAACCCCAAGGCAAAAATAAATGACTTTCAATTAATCAGCAATGAATACATTTGCATATTACAGCAGAATGGAGTCATGGAAGCCAGGCTATTGATTAACAATATATTTTTTTTGTTTCTGCCCGTTTTTGCCCTATATTTAGAATTTTTGATGACAGGAGAGTGGAGAGATTTGGAGATTCGAACCTGCATGTCCCAGGCTATTGATGATAGTAGAAAAATTAGTTTTTTTTTAAGTATCTATTTTACATGTTTAATAAATACATGTTTGTTCTATTTAAATATCAGTTCTCCATATAACAGATTCTGAAAAAGATTTTTACATTGCTATTCCATTTTCAATACATTTCTGCTCTTCAAAAATGTTACACATCCTTCAAAATTTGTGTAAATTTTAGTGTCAAACATATCTTTTGATAAATATGAAATTAAAGAAGTTTATTTTCGAAATGAACCCATCGTGTTGTGAGACAATGTCTATTTTACAAGCATTACTCCACCAGAGATTCTATTTCCTTGGTTAAAAGAAATTTAAAATTTCCAAGTTTCAGATTTTGACGTTTAAAAAGCAAACATATCTTTGAAGTATGTTAATGTTTCAATTGCCATTTTGTTGTTTTCTTCTAGCAATCTAGACTAGACATTTAAAGTAGAGATGCATGTGACAGCTTCATAGTTATTCAGGTTAATCCTTAGAAGTCCGGTATACTTTAGAGAATTTTTTCCCTTTAAAACGTTTTTGTTTTTCCAAATACTGTTGTCATTACATTACACAGTATTTCCACAACAAAAGTGAAGATCTACAAAAAATACAATAGTGAATAATAAATTGTGTCATTTTTTTTTCACTGCAAAAATTGAGAATGAACCGCTAACACTGTTCCAAGCCCTTATTGGTGCCTTTGTAATTTCTCTCAGGTCTTGTACTTCCAAGGGTTATCCCTTCTTTTCACCACTAAAGGCTCTGACGGCACCAATTTGGGGTCTGTAAAATGAAACAGAACGATGATTGCACATTTTCTTTATTTAATTTGATTTACGTTACTTATGTCTCTTTAAATGTCGCATACATATAGTTGTATATGGAGGAGAAATTGCGAAACTGAAGATTTCGTACAATGTTGTGTACTACTCCCTTCAGAGAACAGCACAAACAGGCTCTAACCAGAGTAAAAAGAGAAGTGGGAGGCTCCATCACTCCATTTTGCAAAGACATGCCATACCCTTGATTGGAGCCAATTTCACCCTAAAGCAGGACAATAACCCAAAGCACAGCTTCAAATTGTGCAAGAACTATTAATAGAAGAAGCAGCAGCTGGTTTTCTTTCTGCATTCTATCTGTCACCAGGTCTAAACCCCACTGAGCTGTTCTCGGAGCACCAAGAAGTGCCCATCCAGCCAATTCAACTTGTGTTTTTTAAATTTAAATTAACAGTTAGAATGGCAAAGGTCTGCAATGCTGTAATTGCTGCAAATGGAGGATTCTTTGACGAAAGCAAATTATTATTATTTCAAACAAATGTTATTTCTAACCATGACATCGTCTTGACTATATTTCCAATTGATTTTACAACTCATGTGGTTAATAAAAGTGTGACTTATTTTGGAAAACACAAACTTTGCTGGGTAGATAAATGGCTTACTAAGAATCTTTGTGCGGTCTACTGCTAAATGAGCCACGCTCAGGTAACTGCAAGAAAACCCTCGTTTAAAATTCACAGGAAACAGGAAAACACCTGACATCAGAAATACTACCATGACACCCCTACATCCACCTGATACGACAACCATTGATGGTTCAGTTTGTAAGTCTCCCTGGAGGTGGCTGGGGGTGAGCAGGAGGGGGGATTAAGGTTTATTTTATAAGGGATGAATACAATTCTTAATCCTTTATTCAAAATAAGCGAACTTTTGCCCAATAGATGCTGAATGTGCATTTGCTTTAAAGGGGTTGAGTGTTAAACATATATTCTTTACAGTTCTTGACTCTTTGATCAATCTTAGGTTCAGTTATGCAAGTTGAAGAAAGGTATGGTGTAATCGGGGAGTCCAACAACAAATGATAAGATTCCTGAGTTATCAGCTGAAAGATACACTCAAGACATTGAGCACCAGATAAATACTATGAATTCCAGGCATACTTTACAGGAAAACAGTCTGCTTCTAAAGCCACATCTTACAATCAAAAGAATTCCATCTAACGCATTCTGAAAGTAAAACTTCTTTAACTGGGCAACAGAACACCACAACAACAAACATCATTTTACAAAGCAACTTAGCTACTAGCAATCAGATATAAAGCAACTAGTAACTGGCCAGAAAAGTCTGCATTAAGGCAACCAGTCAACTCTCCCAATCAAGCACACAGCAATAGCCAAGTGTAACCTAGCAACAACAAACTTTTACCGACTCTTGGCAACCAATCAATCACATAGCAACCTACCAAGAATAACCCCATAAAAAACACTTAGCAATCAGTCACAAATAGAAACAAAACACAAATAACAACTAGTAACTGGCCAGAAAATTCACCCAATCAACCACATAGCAACAGCCAAGTGTAACCTATCAACAAAAACCACTGAGCAACCTGTTACAAATAGAACCTAAACTTGTCAGAAAGCGCTAAAATCAATATATTGTCTCTAGGCAACCAGTCAACTTACACAATCAACCACTAATCTAGCCTCTTTATATCCAACCGACCAATGGACTTACCAATTGCATAGCAACAGCAGAGTCTACCCTAACAACAATAGCACTGTAACAACCACATAGCAATTAGTCTCAAATAGCATATAAACAACTTCTAGGCAACCAGTCAACTTTCCCAATCAATCACATTACAGTCAAATAAACTGTAAACTAACAGCAGTAACACCGTGGCAACCACATAGCAACAGGTTTGTGAAACCGAACAGCAATACCACTAGCAGCCTATAAATATAAAACCAACAACTACCCACTACATACTAAAAGCAAAATAACTTTTCTAGCAACAGACAAAATAGTGTAATAGCCCAAAGTGAGACTTCAGGATGCCATAAAGACAACTTATTGCCATAAAGACGACAGTCTTCTGTGTATTGTACTCTGGTTCAGGCCGATGAGTCACTTAGTGCATTGAGTTTCTCACGGGAGGTTCATAATGTTTTGGCGGATTGACATGCGAGTCTGAGCGTGCACGTGTGTGCTGAGTATCATCCGATGCTCGAATGAGTCACTGATGAGGTAATTCTGTAAGCGCCATAACAGTCTGTGTGCAGCACAAATGCAAACACTCATGGTGTTCATAAATAAATTAGGAGATCGTCATGGTTACAGGACATTCACGCAACACTAATCTGCTGGTACAGAAAGGACATTCTTAGACTCTGCGCAGCTTAATATTCATGTGATCCGTCCAGAGTAAATTGTGAATGATCTCACAGGACTCGAGTGCTTAGTCATCAATGTAAAACTTTACACGTCGCAAACAAAAGGATGCTGTATTGCACATGTGTCAAACTCAAGGCCCGCAGGCCAGATGTGGCCCGCCATGCAATCTAATGTGGCCCGCGAGAGCTTAAAAGTTTTGAGAGTCTAAAAAAAAAAAGAAAAAAATTCCCACAATGCCTTTAGCCGCAACGGTGTTTCCGCATTCATACCCACGAGTGAAACTGCAGAGCTGCCGTTTCTCACACACTGAACGTAAGACTCACGCATTTGAGTGATCTCTCACGCCACACCTCCGATTTCTCATGCTAAAATATATTTGAAGATGTGAAATGGACGGAGCTAATAGTTTATCTGTGATCTGTTTCTTGAGCCTGACGATAAAAGATGATGATCGATATGCATCGTAACAAAAATGCTATTTTTCTTTATTCACTTGGACAGTTTGATCCTTCATTAATAGAGTTATGTGGGTTTTCATAAGCTGACAAAAATCAAAGGATTTATATTAGAACAATAAGCATACAATTGTTTCTATGCAACTGAATTGTCACTTGAATAAGTTATAAATAATGAGTTATTTAACATTAAGGAGTAGTTACATTTATTTTGCATTACATTCAATTACATTGTTTTACATTTATAAGTTACATCTGGCCCTTTGAGGACAGCCATTATGCTAATGTGGCCCTCGGTGAAAATGAGTTTGACAGCCCTGCTGTATTGACTACTGGGACGCCACAATACATTAAAGAAAACTTTCTTTAGCTTCCCACTGAGGATTGTTAGCTTTTGTGTGTACATTTAATCGAGAGTAGACAAAAGCTGCAAGAAAATATTAACCCTCATCCTCAACCCAGAATTTGGTTTCATGTCCTAGGCCAGCTTGGATTGAAACAAACACATTTGAATCAAATATTAAAAAGCAGAAAGTTGTTTTTTTTTAACCGTGTCATGTAATCTGTGTTTTTCATTAGTTGCAGAAACGAGTCGTTTGACATTTAAAACGAATAGTCCAATATATTCTTTCAATATTCATTTGGAAATGATTGGCTGCGGTGGACTGTGGACCTTGTCATCCGATGTGCACTGAAGTTACCAACAGACCCCTGTGACCCCAAAAAGGAATAAGCGGGTTAGAAGATGAATGGATGCTTTGGAAAATAATGGAATTTTTTTTCCTTGATCTGTCTCTATGACTTTAGGATTCCATGAATCTTCCGCCTGATAAAGTGAAGCTGCTTGGTCAGTATGACAATGAGAAGAAATGGGAGTTAGTTTGTGACCAGGTGAGTTTTTTTACTTCTTTGTTTGATAATCTCATCGTGGAAAAACAACATCGTTTTATAATCATTTTCAGTTGCATGTTGACTGAATCTCGTTCAAAATGGCTTTAAAAGGTGATTAAAAAGTCTATTGAAAGCTGTTCGCCTGGTAAGTCGTGGGGATCACAATCCATTCCAATGTGTGTAATGTAATAGAAAAAAGTATTTAGCGTCCTATTGTTCTGAGATAGAACAGGAAGTTACATCTCAAACAGGAAGTTACTTCTGAATCTGTACTGAATCTTGTAATAAATTAAAAAAAAGGGGGATTAAAAAGACATTCAAATGACTAGCGATGAATGATAACATGCAAGGAATGATGATTTAAACACACTCTATTCAAAACAGAAACGTATAAATGTCAGGAACTGCAATTTCTGGCTAAATGTCTATGTCTATTGGTCGTCTGGTAAGCCGTGGGGATCACGATCAAGTCCGATGCTTTTTAACTTAAGTGTGTAATGTTGAAGAAAAAGATTTTGAATCCTATTGTTCTGAGAAAAGGAAACAGAAAGATACTTCACAGCTAGGTTCTGTAAGTCAGGATGTTGTAACTCCCCCTCCCCCACATTTGTTCATTCAAAGGGCTTTAAAGCTAATAAAGCTGTATTTTGTGTTATACCTCCTTTAACATTGTTTCTAGTGTCTTCATTATAAAGAAATATCACAATATTTCAGTAACAGGATTCATCAGAATAACTCATAGTTCTGCACTTTTCTGTACTAAACCATGTCATTTTGCCACTTGTTTTGCCACTCAGTCTCAGTGAAGGGGGAGTAGCCTGGTGGGGAAGTGATAACACACACCCTTTATTTACAAACGTACTTTGCTGACTGCTTTAAATGTTGGATTTTGTATTTTCAGGGCTCTTGAACATTATCGTCGCTCTTACAATTATTCTAATTTATATTTATTTATATGATTATACACTACCTGCCCCCCCCCCCAAAAAAAAAACGCCTTAAGCTTTGATTATGACATGCATTCGATATGGCTTTGTTTCAATAAGCCTTTCTTTGTACCCTGATGCGCCCATCACTCAGGAACAGAAAAATCTGGAGTCATCAGACCACAAGACCTTCTTCCATTGCTCCAGACTCCAATCTTTATGTTCCCTAGCAAACTGGGGTAAAGAAAAATATTACCAGCTGAAAGATAATCGCCCATGCAGTAATTATTCAATGGGAGGCTTGTATCTATTTCCTCAGTTAAATCCTGTTTTTGCCCAGGCTTTCATCATTTTTAACGCTGTGTCTTAAATTCATATTTCAGGAGAGGTTTCAGGTGAAGAATCCTCCATCAGCTTACATTCAGAAACTAAAAAGCAGTCTGGAGCAGGGAGGAGGCAGAAAGGTATACACATACTGCTATTATAATATTGAATATTTCAATTATAGTCGATCACAAGAACGCTGATTTACTGAACCCTTTGTGTGTCTGATTGAATTTATAACGTGATTGATAGTTAAAACGGCGAGTTCAAGAATCCACTCAAGTTCTGAGAGAGTTGGAGATCTCCCTACGGACCAATCACATCGGGTGAGAGCAAACATGTGACAGGATAAGCATTTAATAGGATTTTACTTCTAATGGTTTAGGGTTGATCTCTTAATGAAAATCAGTAATGTTTCCCTGACCTCCTATCCAGTAGAGGGCGAAGTAAACACAGCTCATCCTTTAGATACTCCAATCGAAACAAAACCTTACCACTGACTGTAACAAAAACACGAGGAGTAGCCAAATTTATCAGATGAAATAGCTGGAATGAACGACACCAGAATATGACGAAACGGGCTGAAAGAACTGTCAATCATCTGCCCCTCGAGAAATCACGCCGTTTAATTATGCATAACTTTAAGGCGTAATAAATCTTAAACCAACAAATAAACAAAGCTAAGTGAGCCAGGGGTGGAAATGTGAGTTTTTCAGCTCTAAAGTTGGGCAATTTTATCATTGGAGTGAATGAGAACCTGCTCAATCTAGCCACAGGGGTTGCAAGCCAGTGACTTCTGTGCCGGTCCCAAGCCCGGATAAATAGAGAGGGTTGCGTCAGGAAGGGCATCCGGCGTAAAATATGCCAAAACCAAATATGCGAGTCACCAAATCGATTTCCATACCGGATCGGTCGAGGCCCGGGTTAACAACGACCGCCTCCGGTGCTGTTGACTTACAGGGTGCCGGTGGAAATTGGACTACTGTTTGTCGAAGAAGGAGAGGAGGGAGAAGGATTCATCGACAGAAAGAGAAGAGGAAAGGCAGGAGTATAGATCTGAGAATAGGGACTCTTAACGTTGGTACAATGACAGGGAAGGGTAGGGAGCTGGCGGACATGATGGAGAGAAGGAAGGTAGATATTCTGTGTGTGCAGGAGACCAGGTGGAAGGGTAGCAAAGCGCGTAGTATTGGAGGGGGATACAAACTGTTTTACTATGGTGTGGATAGGAAGAGAAATGGGGTAGGAGTGATCCTGAAGGAGGAGTTTGTGAGGAATGTTTTAGAGGTGAAAAGAGTGTCAGACAGGGTGATCAGTTTGAAGTTAGAAATTGAAGGGGTGATGTTGAATGTAGTGAGTGGTTATGCTCCACAAGTAGGCTGTAAGTTGGAAGAGAAGGAGAGATTTTGGAGTGAGTTGGATGAGGTGATTGAGAGTGTTCCCAGAGGAGAGAGAGTAGTAGTGGGAGCAGATTTCAATGGGCATGTTGGCGAGGACAACAGAGGTGATGAGGAGGTGATGGGCAGGTTCGGTGTTAAGGAAAGGAACCTAGAAGGACAGATAGTGGTGGACTTTGCCAAGAGGATGGAAATGGCTGTAGTTAATACTTATTTCCAGAAGAGGGAGGAACAAAGAGTTACCTACAAGAGTGGAGGTAGGAGTACGCAGGTAGACTACATCCTTTGTAGACGAGCCAATCTGAGAGAGGTCAGAGACTGTAAAGTAGTGGTAGGAGAGAGTGTAGCCAGACAGCATCGGATGGTGATGTGTAAGATGTTTCTGGTGGTCAGGAAGAAGAGGGGAAGAAAGATTGAAAAGAAGACCAAGTGGTGGAAGTTGAAAAAGGAAGAAGATTGTGAGGAATTCAGACAGAAGCTGAGACAGGCTTTGGGTGGTCAGGAAGAGCTTCCAGATGACTGGGAAACTACAGCACAATTGATCAGGGAGACAGGAAGAACGGTGCTAGGTGTGTCAGCTGGAAGGAGGAAAGAAGATAAAGAAACATGGTGGTGGAATGAGGAAGTACAGGACATCATCCAGAGGAAGAGGCTAGCTAAAAAGAAGTGGGACATTGAAAGGACTGAAGAAAGTAGACAGGACTACAAGGAATCGCAGCGCAGAGTGAAGAGGGAGGTGGCAAAGGCCAAACAGAAAGCATATGATGAGTTGTATGCCAGGTTAGACACGAGGGAAGGCGAGAAGGAATTGTATAGATTAGCGAGACAGAGAGACAGAGATGGGAAGGATGTGCAACAGATAAGGGTGATTAAAGATAGAGATGGAAAGGTGCTAACAAGTGAGGAGAGTGTGCTGAGAAGATGGAAGGAGTATTTTGAGGAGTTGATGAATGAGGAGAATGAAAGGGAAAAGGGGGGGAAGAGGTGAATATTGTAGAGCAGGAAGTTGAAAAGATTAGAAAGGATGAGGTGAGGAAGGCTCTGAGGAGAATGAAGAGTGGAAAGGCTGTTGGTCCAGATGACATACCAGTGGAGGTGTGGAAGTGTCTAGGAGAGACAGCAGTGGAGTTCCTGTCTAGGTTATTCAACAGGATTTTAGGGAGTGAGAAGATGCCTGAGGAATGGAGGAGAAGTGTCCTAGTACCAATCTTCAAGAACAAGGGTGATGTGCAGAGTTGTAACAACTACAGAGGCATAAAGTTGATGAGCCACACAATGAAACTTTGGGAAGAGTAGTGGAAGCTAGGTTAAGAAGGGAAGTGGATATTTGTGAACAGCAGTATGGCTTCATGCCCAGGAAGAGCACTACTGATGCAATTTTTGCTCTGAGATTGTTAATGGAGAAGTACAGAGATGGTCAGAAAGAGCTTCACTGCGTCTTTGTGGATTTAGAAAAAGCGTATGACAGGGTGCCGAGAGAGGAGCTATGGTCCTGTATGAGGAGGTCAGGAGTGGCAGAGAAGTACGTCAGAGTAGTTCAGGATATGTATGAGAGAAGTAAGACAGCAGTGAGATGTGCTGTAGGTCAGACAAAAGAGTTTAAAGTGGAGGTAGGGCTATATCAAGGATCAGCTTTGAGTCCCTTCTTATTTGCTATGGTGATGGACAGGTTGACAGATGAGGTCAGACAGGAATCTCCGTGGACAATGATGTTTGCAGATGACATTGTGATTTGTAGTGAGAGCAGAGAGCAGGTGGAGGAAAACCTGGAAGTTGGAGGTCAGCTCTAGAAAGAAGAGGAATGAAAGTCAGTCGCAGCAAGACAGAATACATGTGTTTGAACGAGAGGGAGGGAAATAGAACAGTGAGGTTACAGGGGGCTGAGGTCAAGAAGGTGCAGGAGTTTAGGTATTTGGGGTCAACAGTCCAGTGTGGTGGGGAGTGTGGAAAAGAGGTGAAGAGACGAGTGCAGGCAGGTTGGAGTGGGTGGAGAAGTGTCAGGGGTGTTGTGTGACAGAAGAGTGTCAGCAAGAATCAAAGGAAAGGTGTACAGAACAGTAGTGAGACCAGCTATGATGTATGGGTTGGAGACTGTAGCAGTAAAGAAGAGACAAGAGACAGAGATGGAAGTAGCAGAGATGAGGATGTTGAGGTTCAGTTTAGGAGTGACGAGGATGGACAAGATTAGGAACGAGCACATCAGAGGGACAGCTCAGGTTGGTTGTTTTGGAGACAAAGTCAGAGAGACCTTCAAGATTGAGATGGTTTGGACATGTGCAGAGGAGGGATAGTGGTTATACTGGTAGAAGGATGTTGGAGATGGAGATTCCAGGCAAGAGGTCAAGAGGAAGACCAAAGAGGAGATATATGGATGTGCTGAAAGAGGACATGAAGGTAGTTGGTGCAAGAGTAGAGGATACTGAGGACAGAGTTAGGTGGAAAAGGATGATTCGCTGTGGCGACCCCTAAACTGGGAACAGCCGAAAGTAAAAGAAGAAGAAGTCACAGTGAGTCATTACTCAACAGATATCCTAAGCTGAGATTGAGATATGTCAAGTTGGTTGCTATGGTAAACAGTCTGGTTGCTATGGAGCAGTTAGTGACAAATTATAATGTTGCCCAATGCCAATATGAGTAAAATAAACCAACCCCCCACACCTCTATGGTTTCCCTAAGCTCAGTAGAGACAATGCCAAGTTGGTTGCTATGTTAAACAGTCTGGTTGCTATGGAGGGGTCAGTGAAATAATGTAATGTTCCCTGTGTAAACATGAGTGTCAAACCAAACGCCATGTTTTTTAGGATTTTACTAAGCTAGGTAGAGATATGCCAGGTTGGTTGCTATGGTAAACAGTGTGGTTGCTATGGAGGAGTCAGTGACTTCATATAATGCTTCCTGTGTCACTGTGAGGTAAATCAACAAACCCTAAAATTTCTAAGGTTTTCTTGAGCTGAGATAGAGATATTCTAATTTGGTTGCTATGGTAAATAGCCTGGTTGCTATGGGGGGGTCAGTGACAATATAATGTCTCCGATGTCAATTTGTGTCAAATAAACCAACTCCAAGTCAGTTATATAATATTTTGTTGCCTTTTTCACATTATTTAAACCAACCTTCACATCTCTCTCATATACCAAAGCTAGGATAAACAGTTTTGGTTGCTAGGGAGCAAAATTACTTTAATAAAACAAAACAAAATCCACATGTCTCTATGATGTTTCATCTTGATGAGATGTTCTCCCTATCATCTACAGACTATAGTAGTAGCTTCTATGTTCTCAAGCAACTGAAAAGGTGCAGGAGTTCTCTCTCCCAAAGTCCACTCCACCATAGAAGTTCGACAAAATTTTTTGACAAAATAAAAAGGTCAAAATTGTGGCTTCTCTCTCTCTCTCTCTTTCTCTCTGTAACATGTGTATTTTTTAGAATAGATGAGAGAGATACGAGAGCAGAGTGATGAGAGAGACTACTCGTGTCGTGGGGTATCCCATCCTGAAGAGATCTGTAAAGTACTTTTCAGTCTGAATCCGTCGTTGAGTTCTGCAGATGTGTGCGTTTCCTCTCAGGCTTGGGGCCCATCCACATGAACGAGGTGCAGTGCAGCGGTCAGGAGCGTTCGCTGTGGAGCTGCCGTTATAAAAACATCACCGCGGAGGACTGCAAACACTCCGAGGACTCCTCCGTACGCTGCAACGTCCCCTACATGGGCTTCGAAAAGACGGTCAGAGCTACGTCCTTTATTTCCGCCAACCATTAAAAAGCATGCATTTCTATCTGTTCTTAGTTCGGATTTCTTTAGGTTCAACCTTTAGAGTTTGTTCTTCTCATGTTTCCAAACAGCAGCACATCCTCTTGCATCTATTGCTTCTGCAGCAATAATGCAATGATGTGCTCAAGCTTTTCATTTTGATTCAAAGGAATCATTCGTCGTTCTCAGGAGATGAACCTTTCTGATACGGATCACGTTTGATCGTAACAGAAGCAGAAGGTTTCCAGTATCATTCATTAACCTCTAGAACAACTTTCGGTCATTTTTCAGGGGCTTCCAGGGCAGTCACAATGCTCACGTCCCAGACGTTGACTCCATCTTTTTTCTCTGATTTAAATCACAATGATTCAAGATCAGGAAGCTAGCTGAAATCTGAGGAGTTGAATTAAGTAATTGCAAACGCTGTTGATGCAGATAGTTAACGGGATGGTCGATCAGAAAAAGGCTGCAACTTAGTCGAATGATTCCGATTATGTGTCTTCAGTTTGTTCAGATAATGTTGTTGATCTTTAAAGGGTCATAAGCCCCATCTGTTTCCGATTCAAATGAAATGGGTGTGTCCTGCTGTTCAGAGTACTGTGGGTGTGGCTAAATAGAATAGTGCTGCAAACAAATGTGTGCTCTACGCTCCTGACACAGTGATGCTAAATATGAACATCGATAGTGATTTCGATTAAGTATCTGCTGCAGAAGTTCACAGGGTTCTGCTGATCTGGAGGATTTCTCCCGAATCACCTGGACTAAACGGAGATATGCTTTGGGATGCAGGTTCTCTCTACGGAATGACAATACTGCCAAAAGTCTCTAAAAACAAAAAATTTCCAAAAATTTTTAAAATGCTTTTTAACACTTTTTTCAGTTTCAGTTTTGTCAGCTCTGCTATTACTTTTATCCGTCGCTAGGTGTCACTAGTGAGCAGATGACGACAACTCAATGGCAATAATCTTCCGCTGAAAACCGCATTGCGCAATCAAATCCGTGCAGAAAATAGATCTGTTTCACTCATATCTGAGAGCTAATAAAGTTTCATTTTTGTCCAAGACTGGCCGGTAAACTTGTCCAAGATGGGGCAATTGAAAACTGACAAAAAGGGAAAACTGGCAAAAAAAATTACTGAAACTGAAAAAAAAATCTGCGGGAACAAAAAGACAGTAAAAATCAGTTTAAAGTTATTTATTCACGTACAAATAGCTCTTGGTAGAAAATGTGTTTTATTAGGGTTAGAATTACTTGCTTTGTAGTAAGTTATGGTTACAATTATGATTGGGGTTGTGGTACACACCCACATGATGCAGGCATGGGATTATTACTGGTTATAGGGTTTACCACGGTTTGAAAAAGTTTTACTGTTCCTAAAATATGTGCATTTTTATTTTTTTTCGTCAAAGTGAAAGCACAGACGTGTCCTCATACACTTCAAACTTAGTCCAGAAACGGTGAACACGCTCACAGTCCTGCACCTTAACTTGGACTAAATAAAGAATTTATGTGTAACATGTAATAAAAAAATTGCGCATGTCTAGAAAAACTTTAATAATTTATTTATATATTTATTTTCACAACTCTGACAAAGGATCATGTTTTTTTGCATTTTTTCTATTGAGAAAGATTTGTTTCTGAAATGTTTATGTTGATTATTGTTGAGCTGCTGGTTTGGGCTCACACTGCAATTTTATTTAACTAGTAAGATTTAAATTTTAATTATAAAAAAAAAAAAAGAGTTGCTTTCGTACCCAGACATTTAAATATAACTGTAGAGCAGTAATTACAATACCGTGATATTTTTATCCATCGTCATCACACCGTCAGAATCTTATACTGGCCCATGCCTAACCTGATGTTCGTACTTTGCATCACTGTGCTACAGTTTGACTCCGCCCCGCCAGTGTCAGGCTGGTGTTCTCAGGATATGCCTCCTATTTTCTGTAGGATATGCCAGCTGCAGCAGGGTATGCTTTATTGATATATCAAGAGGGGAGG
The DNA here is from genome assembly GCA_007224835.1 of Danionella cerebrum. NCBI lineage: Eukaryota > Metazoa > Chordata > Actinopteri > Cypriniformes > Danionidae > Danionella > Danionella cerebrum. The sequence goes on along the minus strand of SRMA01026792.1, from coordinate 213,587 downwards.
TAAATCTAAGTGTATAGTCATCGCTTCCGGGAGAGCGCCAATATTCGGAACTGATGTAGATCTCGAACCTGAGAAAATTCATCCACAGTGGAAATAAAAAAAATCACAAATCTTTTGTATCTTGAAAATGTTCGGGGGAGCTTTAACGTCCCAGCAAACAATCAAACACTTTCTGTTTCTGAGATCTTTCAAAATCTGGATTTCAAATAAAATTAAAGGAATTTATTTTTGGTATTAAAAAGTGTGACTCTGCCCTGGTTTCCCCGTAACACCAGTCATCTTCCTCCCTTCCTTCGGGCCTCGGCTGTGTCCCGCTCAGGTGCGCATCTCGGGGGGCAGGACGCGCTATGAGGGCCGTGTGGAGGTGCTTCAGACTGAGGCTAACGGGACACTTCGCTGGGGCCTGGTTTGCGGAGAGTCCTGGGGAACTCCTGAAGCCATGGTGATCTGCAGGCAGCTGGGCCTCGGATATGCCAACCATGGCTTGCAAGTATGACGCTAACAGTAACACTCCTGCATGCTAACAGAGCTGCTAGCACTTTCACAAGCTACTAACACAGAGGCAGAAACTCTGATTGGTCGTTGCTCCAGGGTGTTGGACACAAAGGTTTGTGTTGTGTCGTGTTCAGAGTGTTTGACGTGGTGCAGGCGCTGTGTGCAGGTGCGTCTGTCGGGGGGGCGTTCGGTGTATGAGGGGCGAGTGGAGGTACGGGTGGGCCAGCGTTGGGGCAGTGTTTGCAGTGAGGGCTGGGGCACCACAGAGGCCATGGTGCTGTGCAGGCAGCTGGGCCTAGGTTTCAGCTTGCATGCTATTACAGTGAGTACTGCACTCTTAACAATCAATTATATGCAAAATCAACTTTTCTGACATTCCTCGCATCTTTTAGGAAGAAATTTCAGAGAAATCAGAACAATCAGAGAAAGTGTTTTCTGTCGATTATAATGTGTCCAATGGGAAACATCTCGAGTCCCAATCACTAACTTAGATTTGTTAACAAACAAATATTAGCGGTTATGCTAATCGTTTAATTATGTAAACAAAACACCATTAAAAAAGAATAAACACACTCCTGATTTCAAAGCCCTACAATATTTCCATGAAATAGATCCAAACTTTGTTTATTAACTTTATCTCACGCAAACATCACGAGAGATCGTTAGCATACACAGGCACTGAACTGCGTGAAGTGCCTGTGATTTCTGGCAATTGTTGCCGGCTTTTCAAAACGTGCCTGCTATAATGCTATCAGGGCTTTAACAGTGCACAACAATCCAAGCAGGGACGCCAAGACTTGCCTCTACACAGAAACCAGTGAACCCATTTTCTGCCGAAAGTGAGATGGGCACACCGGGTCATTCCCAGGCCAGCTGCCTCCTGGCTGGCTCGCCAAATGGTACAATTTCTGATATTCGAGTGGCTCGCCAATGAATAGTTAGTGGCTCTAATATATAAATTAAGAAAGTTTGACCAGAGATATTGCGAGGAGAAGATTTATTTAGTTAGTTTCAGTGTAGCAGATCACAGTCATACCGTGAAGTCCCAGAGCGATCCCCTTCGAATCCAAACCTAGTGTGTCTTGGTGTTTTGAGTGTCTTTAAATACAAAGGGGCTGTTAAAGAACCTTCCAACAAATAAAATGCACATGTACTAATATTTCTATAGAGCTTTTCTCCGGGAAATGCGGGCTTGCCAGTCTTAAAGGGATGGGGCACCTTCCTTATTGAATAGTAGGGAAAACACTGAAGTTCATAACCCTTTTAAGAGAGGGTTATTATGAAAATATTCTGTTTCTCTTGGTCTCTTTCGTCTTAATCTCGTTCCTAATATTACTTTGATAATAACAAAGTTCGGCGATGGACTGGTGACCTGTCCAGGGTGTAACCCCGCCTCTCACCAAATGTGCGCTGGAGATAGGCATCGGCAGACCCCCGTGACCCCTGAACGAGTTGGAAAATGAATGAATGAATGAATGAATAACAAAGTTGTCTCGGAATACTCCTGGTCTTCAAGAAAGCCACAAAACAGACCATTTTTGGGGGAGGTGCATGTCGTGTCATAGGGGTCTGAATCTATGCAGAGGTTTCTCCGTAAGTGCAGCCTCAATGCAGAAGTATAAATCCACTTCATTCTACTCCCAGTAACCCACTTGTGTGTTTGGATGCATGATTGCTAAGGAAACATGGTACTGGGACGGCAGTAACACGACTGAGATGGTGATGAGCGGAGTGAAGTGCACCGGAGAAGAGATGGCTCTCAGCCAATGTCAGCACCACAAGAACGTTCAATGCCAGAAAGCAGCTGCACGCTTCTCCGCCGGAGTCATCTGCTCTGAAAGTGAGGAACCTCACCATCAAACCTCCATCGTTTCTCTCAGTTGATGCCAAGACGTTAGTTTTTGGCAGTAAATATGCTTTGCAGAAATGTAGTTAATTAAAATCCAAAACTCAAGATTATTAATACCAGCGGAAAAGATCATTTTTGGTGCTCTCCATAAATTTTGTGAGGAATTATGAACAATCAAAGCGTTATGGATGAGACAGTTATGACACTTGCCCGACTCGGAAACGTCAGATCAACACATCAAAACTTGAATCAAGAACCGTTTGTGGGTCTTTGTTGGGAGTGTATGCCAACAAGCTTCAAGCACTCTTGAATATTTACATTTCAGCCGACGCTTTTATCTAAAGTGACTTACAATGTGAAAGAATGAACACAATTTTTTTGTCAGTTCTTGCTTTCCCCTATGATTTGAACACACAACCTTTGCGTTGTTAGCGCAATGCTCTACTGAGCCAAAGGAAAGCAAATTATAGTAGTAAATTATTATGAATAATATTTATTATTGAATAAAAGGCAGTTTTTTGTGATAATTAAAGCATAAACTAACTGTGTACAGAAAGCTGTAGACGTGATGTTAATATCACACTTTGAACCCTGTCCATCTCTAGAACCTCTGAACATTCTCTGACTGGTTTGTGTTCGTCAGCTGCATCAGATCTCGTGTTGAACGCTCCTCTGGTACAACAGACCTCCTACATCGAGGACCGGCCGCTCCACATGCTTTACTGCGCCGCCGAGGAAGACTGTCTGTCCCAGAGCGCCACCAAAGCCAACTGGCCGTATGGCCACCGCCGCCTGCTACGGTTCTCTTCGCAGATTCACAACATTGGAAGAGCTGACTTCAGGCCGAAAGCTGGACGCCACTCCTGGGTCTGGCACGCCTGTCATGGGTAAATATGCTCCCGACGAGTTAATGCTGTTAAAAATGATCAAAGAACAAAATGCGAAAAGTGAATAAACTGTGTTCTTCTTCTTAATTACTTAATTGTCCTGCTGCTGAAAAAAAATAGGCCTAATCATACCCCTCCCTTGTAGAGTTGCATGATGGATAGATGGATAGTGAAATCTCCAATTCCATGCAGCCCCAAATGCTGAATGAATCTCCACCATGCTTCACTCTTGCCTGTAGACACTCGTTATTTTAATGCCCTCCAGCCCTTCTTCGAACTGCCTTTTGATACAGAACATTAGCATCTTTTTGGTATAATTGGCAGCTCACACCCCTGACTATAATCCACAAAGTTTGCTGCTAAACTGCTTTTCGATCTGTGTTTCAGTTGTTTCTGTGATCTACTGAAATAGAATTACAAGCACTTCATACGTTTCCAGGGCTTTGATCGACAATTACTTGACATTTATGGAAAGAGTCAGTATTTTAGTCATTTCTTTATTCGTAATTCTTTAGATAAAGTTTATCATGTTTTAATTTTTTTACGTGAAGCACTTTGTTCAGATCTGTGTTTAAGTTCTATGTAAATAGAGCTGACTTGATGACAGCAATGTTTTTTCAGGATTAAGTTCATTTTCATGACAAAGAAGGACTAATCAACTAATCACCGTTCAGAACATTCTGGAGGATTATTATAAAAACTTGAGCAGAAACTTTTCCCATTTCAAATATTTATGTAATTCTCAAAACCTTTGGGCACAACTGTACAAAACTAAACAACTGCTTCTTATGTTTCTGAAAGCATTTTGTTTCCTTCCACCTAAACCTTTTGCACAGTTGTGATTATAATTCTTTCATCCCATCATCAGTCATTTATTTACCACGACATGTAAAGCGGATATAAAATATAGTCGAGACATTGACAAGGTTGGAAATAACATTTATTAGATGAAACATAACTTTGTTTCTGACAAAGAATCCTCCGTTTGCAGCAGTTGCAGACCTTTGGCTTCCAGCTGTTCATTTTTGAGGTAATTTGGAGAAATTTCACCCCACGCTACTAGAAGCTCCTCCCACAATTGTGATTGGCTGGATGGACACTTCTGCATAGCAGACGGTCAAGCTGCTCTCAGAACAGTTGAAAGGGGTTTAGATCTGGTGACTCCATTACAGATAGAAGAGCAGCTGCTGCTTCTTCTCTAGTTCTTGCACAGTTTGGACGTGTGCTTTGGGTCATTGTCCTGCTGTCTGATGAAATTGGCTCCAATCAAGCTCCGCCCACAGGGTACGGCATGCCTTTGGAAAATGGATTGATAGCCTTCCTTTGAACCTTGAACAAATCATCCACCTTACCAGCACCAAAGCACCCCCAGACCATCACGTTATGCCCACCTTGCTTGACAGATGGCTTCCGGCAGCATTCCGGCATCTTTTCAGTTGTTCTGCGTCTCACAAATGTCCTTCTGTATGGTCCAAACACCTCAAAAATCAATTTGTCAGTCCTTAACACCTTTCTAATCTTTCTCTGTCCCATGTCCGTGTTCTTTTGCTCGTATTAATCTTTCTCTTTTATTGGTCAGTCTCAGATTTGGCTTTTTCTTTGCCACTCTACCCTGAAGGCCAGAATCTCAGAGTCATCTCTTCACTGTAGATGTTGACACTGGGATCTATTTAATGAAACTGCAAGATGACGAACTGTGAGCCATTTACTTCTCAAGTTAGAGACTCTTATCTTCTTGCTCAGTTGTGCAGCGGAGCCTCCCACTTCTGTTTTTACTCTGGTCAGATGCTGTGTGTGCTGTTCTCTGAAGGGAATAGTACACACCGTTGTAGCCTTCATTTCTAAGAACAAGAATAGACGTCGAGTTTCACAGGAAAGTTCTCTTTTTCTGGAGAGTTTTATAGACCCCACAAATGTGAAGCTCCAGATACTCCACCCGTTCAGAGGAAGGTCAGTTTTATTGCTTCTCTAAGCAGCTAAACTCTTTTCAGCCGTGCTAACTCTATACACCGATGTAGATATTACACCAAATACCAGACATTTGCAGCTACAAGCGTCATCTACCACTTTAACACTGCATCGAGTGTATTTCTGATTATTTTAAGTTATCTTCTTTAGAAAAAAACTTTTGAATGGTAGTGTATGTGATGTTGAATTTATTAAATGACTGAAACTCCAAAAGAAATCCTGTCTACTTCAAGCATCTCAATCCGACTACGTTACGACAGTGTTTGTACAGATTTGTTTTGAAGCGAGTAACTGTGTAACCCTTCAGGCATTATCACAGCATGGACATCTTCACACACTACGACTTGATGACCTCCAACGGCACTAAAGTGGCAGAGGGCCACAAAGCCAGCTTCTGCCTGGAGGACACAGAGTGTGATGAGGGTATGTGCCCGTGAGCCTTCCACAAACACCCTTCTGAGACTCCAGATCCGAGTATCTTCACTGTGTTTGCTGCAGGTGTTTCTAAGCGGTACGAATGCGCTAACTTCGGGGAGCAGGGCATCACTGTGGGCTGCTGGGACTTGTACCGCCATGATATTGATTGCCAGTGGATCGATATTACTGACGTCAAGCCAGGAAATTACATCCTTCAGGTCAGAGATCTGGTCCAGATGATCATCTGTCTCCCGTGAACATGCTTCAATTTTTTTTCTTTTTGCAGGTGGTGATCAACCCGAATTATGAGGTTGCTGAGAGTGATTTCACAAACAATGCCATGAAATGTAACTGCAAGTACGACGGGCACAGGATCTGGGTCCATAACTGCCATATAGGTGAGACCTAAACATGTTTCTTACGACTCTGGAGCCGCGACGTGTATTACGAGATCTGAAGAGGTTTCAAATCTCGTGTCGAGTAATGTAATGATGGGGGGGGTTTCCACGCGGATCAGGGCTTGCTTCATTTAGAGGAGGAGCCAAAAATGACAAAATGCGATTCAGATTTTGTTGCAATGTTTTCAGATATTTAAACCCTAAAATTTAGCTCAAAGGGGTCATGACCTTGTTTTATTTTTTAATAAAATGTTGTTCACATTGGTCTAATTTTAAGGAAAATGTGATTATTAACTGAAAAATCTAGACATTACTAGAACAATCTTCGTTGCTAAGGACATGACGCTATTTAGTTCAGTGGATGGTGTGGGCTTTGGGAAAATGATCTCAGTCATCTCCTCGATTTATTGGAGTTTTATTTAATAATTTATTTCACTTTTCTTGTTTGTAAATGCTAAATACAAATAAGAGTGATCATAATTTTTTGTCCTGTTTTTATTTTTTATTTATTTTTAAAAGAGCCACGAGGTATTATAGACTTTGCAAATTCAGTTTGCAAAGTTTTTTTTTTCTGGCTTTCTAATATAGATATTGGAATTACATCGTATCAACCGAAATTAACAAAATATATTTTGATATATATTATTGTCATATTGTCCAGACTTAAACCAACATTAATGGCATTTGGAATAAACTTTATACAACCTTTACCTCTATGAGCCACAATCTGATCCTGAATCAGATCCAAACGTACCTTCATGACCTGGGCATGCGGGCTTTAGTCCTGAATATTTTCTCACTAGCCGCAGATAATTAAACACCAGAAGAGTTAATAAATACACTAGAAGTGTAGATTAATGAGCCTCAAAAGAAATGACTACATTACACAAAGACCAATCATAGAGAAGGATTGTGTGGAGCATTTGTTTTTATTGGCTGATCTGATCTGAAGTGTTTGCGCCGCCGCGACTGAGACAAGAGGCAGAAATAAGACGATTTTCATCTTAATAAAGGCTCACATTTCCAGGGAGCTGTCGATAGAAGCCAGTAAATGAATCATTTAAATTTAATTTTCTTAAACGTTTAAGTTGTGACCGTGTTCCGTTGTGCCCCAGATTTGAGTGTCGGCTGATTCTTCCGACCAGTGGCTGATCTTCCTGAGATTTTGCACAGTCTCTTAGAACTTTGAAATCATGGTGAGGTCTAGAAATTTCATTATAGGCGCATTACCACCGTGAGAGACAGATAAAAATACATGAAACACATTTTATATTTATTTACTATTTGTAAATTATTGGGTCAAATATGTATTTGATCACTCGCTTGATTTCTGACCATCAGAGACCTGCTTTTAAATAGTGTTAAGATCATACAAAGATAACCAGAAATGTTTCTCTTTCAGGAGACGCGTTCAGCGAGGAGGCTGAGAGGAAGTTTGAAAAGTACCCCGGACAACTCAACAACCAGATCTCATAACCCTTTCCACATTTCCCCGAAGCAGCAGGAAGGAAAACCTTCTGTGGTTACAGTGCAGTCAGGTGCTAGCGCTCGTGTCTAGTTCTAGTTCTTGAGCGTTTGAGGAGCTCTGTACTGTATGAAAACGATTAGAAAGTGTGAATGTACTGAATGTTGTGCTTTAAAGCTCTGAATCGTCCCGTTTTGCTTCCTAATGTTTAATCAGGGATGTTTTACACGCTGTCTTCAGTGTTTTCCTTCACCGCAATCTGTTACTGGTGGAGAATTGTCTTATTTAAAGTCTCCAAGACAAAGAGTTGCTTTTTAATTGTTTAATTGTTATTTTTGTTTCATTCCAGTAGTGCTTATGAAAGCTTGTTCCATCAGCGAATAAAGGAAATGTAAAAAATTATTTTCTTGAGGGTTTTTTGATGCACCATACAAAAAAAAAGAATCTAAAACTGTTTGCAAAAAAAAAAAGTCATATTCTTAAAAACATTTAAATATGCAGCACTGCGCATCATACAACTCTTACACACAGAGAAACCTGCAGCAAACAGAGAACCCCTCTGTAACCCTGAGGTAAAACCCCTCTAAAAAAAGTCTAAAGTCGGTCTAGAACGTAATTTTATTCACACGTACTTTACAATCTTATTAGTCATGAGCATTTCGTATTTTTCTGTATAAGTGACACATGCTGCTAATGAAAGAAACCCAATGCAAGAAATACAGAAACCAGCTGCACGGAGAAACGGCCGTGGACAGAGAACTGTCTCAAATAGAGACCCGCTGCTAATAGAGGAAGTGCTGCGCATATAGAAACATTCCGCCTACAGAAAAAAAAAACCCTGCAGTTAGAAAAATGGGCTATGAGTATTGAAACATACCCCGAACAGAGAAACCTGCTGCAAAAAGCAAAACACATTGCAAATAAAGAGACGCGCTGCAAATAGAACAGGCCACGATGGAAATATTTCAAGGGTAGGTAAAATGTGACAAACTCTTCGAGTCACTGTTTGCTCTTTTAAATGGAATTTTCCTGATCATGTCAGGATCATTGTCATTTTAGCAGAAAATTTGGCACCACTGCATGAATGCTAGAGAGCGATGTTTCACTATGTGACGTTTTGATTTCCTCACAAAGACCTTATAAGTTATCCTTCATCTGAATTTTGTTGTACCCCCCGAAAGAAAGCTTGTACAGCTGGTAGTAATTCTGCTGTGATTTGGTTTTGATCAACAAGGAGACGCTCGGATATGTATGACTTCACTCCAGAAACCAAAAACACAACGCTTGATATTTGCATCTATGCAGGGCAAAGTTGTATTATTTGGGAGGTGCGCGTCAGCCTATCCATAGGGATCTGTGTCTATGCAGGAGCTATGGCGTAGGATTGGTGCAAAAGTCTTGAGAAGCGCAGCTCTTGTGAATACAGCTTTATATTTAAAAATATAGCTGGTGCTTTTCAAAGCAAGAAGAAAAAAGGTTCGTTTTCATGTTTAACGTTTTTTTAATTTCAACTGTATGGAAGAAATCAAAATTAATTTCAAAAAGGAAGAAAATGATTCCATTCTTTGTGTGTGTGTGTGTGTGAAAGCACCCATTTTTATTAAAGTAAATGAGCTGCTCTCAGGACAACCATACTGTTCAAACGCAAACATTTCATGGTATTCCTTCAGAAACAAAAGGAATACACTATAGTTTGATACTCATCTAACAGTTTTCAAAGACGGATGAAATCGCTAGCATCTCTATCATTGATGGTGTCTTTGTTCAACTTCTCCATCACTTCGCTGACTCCGGGGTCAAGTGTAGCAGCAGGAGGTCTCTGCGTCGACGCACCAAGATGTTCAAACTCTCACTTTTGCTCACAGCACTAAAGACGTCTCCTGATGATGTCGTCTTTGTTCCGTTGATCTCAACGATCACATCCCCTGGTTTCATTCCAGCTCTGGGGAAAGATTAAACAGGAAGTCTGCAAGCTGAAGGGAAAAGAGCTTTCTGATGACCCTACAGACCAATACACACTGGTCCAAATTTTCGTGGGACAACGCGTCTACATCGAAAACTATGGACGCTTACATATCGGGCTGAACGCAAGAAGATCGACCAATGAAAAATGGCTCTTTTGATGACACAGTAGGTGGCGCCCATCTATGGAGCGAATTCATGCCATAAATGGTTTACAAATGTAAATTAGGCTTTGTGGACAGTAAAAATAAATAGTACAAAAAAGTACATGCACTAAATCTGAATTCAGTTTAGAAATTGGTTGCAGACAAAGACCTTTCAACTATAAAAACCTTTTTAAGTCCTTTTTACCATCCCAAACTAAAAAGGGAAAACAAACTCTAGTTCATAAGAGTCGAACTAAACGAGTCGGGGGTGAAGAGCAGCTTACCGAGAGGCTGGGGATCCAGCGACGATGTTGACTATGAGGACTCCATGAGAAACATCATGGAAGGAATCGTCACGCATGGACAGGTTTGCGATTATACTGAGGGGAGAAGAGAAGTGCTTTTAAAAGTGATTAATAAACTTCCGGCCCGTGGTATAGGGGACAGTGATACAGCTGTCTTAAAATTAGTCTTACTGCGTCACATCTCAGAAAACAGGCATCAGTATCGGCGAGTACCACAGAAAAATATTGGTATTTGTGCATCCCTGAATACGATACAAATGGACGGTTAGTAAAGATTTGCTTGTAAATAAAATGAGCAAGACCTTGTGGTTTGACCTTGTGGTTTGCTGGGATACTATGATGTTGACTTAACTTTATTCCCTGCAACCACATCATAAAAGATTTAAAAAGTCTAAAAGGATCTATATGGGCTTACATTAACTCTGAGAGAGAAAAAAATGCATGTGCATTAACTGCATTTCGTGAATATAATGTTTTTCTTGCAAAAAAAACGTATTTTGAGCAAATAAAAATCAATTTTGAGCATAAAATCTATGCGTGTGCGCAGACTTTCTTGTTTGCGTCCTCATCCATCTGCTTGCTCAAAACAAACACAATTTCAGCCAATCAGAGAGGAGTCTTCTATATTCTATATAAACCAATCACAACTTTTTATTCTGTTTTATTATCATTTATTACATTAACAATGTGTAGATTTAAGGATTGAAGAAACGTTACTTGATTTTTATCTGGTTTTGCATTTTTTTTTCATCTACTTATTTTGTTGTTTCTGATAGGTGTTTAACATGTAAAACTTGCTTCAAGATACGAAATGTTCGAGATCCGAACACCACCCTGGAACGGATTAATGTTGTATCACGGGGGATCACTGTAAACATTTATGTTATAAATTGAAATAACGCTCTTTAAGGTTCATCACCACCTCCTAAGACACTTCACTATTTAGCTTGATGACAAACAACCAAATTAGCTTGGTTTAAGAGTAAATTAGCTTGTTGTTGGTTTAAGAATAAACAAAACCGCACGTACTTGGCGCTTGAGGCGTGTTTCTTAGTTCTGGCTCACCTGGGGTTCAAACTCAGCATCATAACTCCAATGTAATATCTCTTCGGTTCCATCTCTCCAGACCTGGACCCTGAGGAGCACCAGAAGACATTACAGACAGAGCCTGTGATTGAAATCTTAGAACTATGACAAACATTTAGATACAGACAACCGAGTCTCTTCATTTCAGTCTTTTCCAATGCATTTAAAAGTATACAGGCCCAAGGTCAGGCTGATCGGAGTGTAAGAGTCTCTCACCCCCACCACTCTGATTCTGGAGTCAGCCTTTTTCCCTCCTTGTAAAAGCGGGACTTTGTTCAAACCCCCAGACACGTAATGTATAAATAACCTGAAGAAACTCCCAATAAACTGTGACTTGGTTGAAGCATGATCTCCGTGTCGTGTCTCCTTCCGTGTCACCCTGAGATCTCAGAACTTTGTCTCTCGGGAGGGGAGAGCAGAAAACCTTCCATTACAAGCCCCAGAATTAGCAATATCAATATATACCTCTCAAAAACATAAAAGAGAGCATTTAGGAAGATACTTCAGCAGGTGATGACCACCTTCTGACTGCTTTTGAGGACATTGGTTGAGCCTGGAGTGTGTTTTACTACTTAAATTATGAGTGTGACTCAAAATCCAGCACTCCCTGGGATATTTCTTTTGTGATTTTGTTGTACACACACTGAACCTCGTAAAGAACAAAGTATTTACGGTAATAACAATATTAAACTCCACCAGATTTAGGTTGTGTTATTTTACTGTTGATTCATTTGAGCTGTGTTACATTGGAAGAAGAAACATAGCATCTAAACAAAAACACAACGCTTTGGAGGCGATGCTTACGCTGTTTGCCTGCTACACTCTCGAGGAAGAGGCGTACTCGGTCTGAGGGAATCGCGAAGGAAATGCCTGCGGTCACTTTCATTGTGTTAATGCCTATCACCTCACCGTCCTGAAGATGAAACGAGTCATTAGTTCATCAGAGACTTCCTCCTTTCTGGGAACACAGACGTATAAATGCCACTGACTCACCAGGTTTATAAGAGGACCTCCTGAATTTCCAACCTGTGGGAGAGAAACACTACTGAATGATGCCCCACTTCAGCAAATGATGACACGGTTCAGGCTTACGTCGATGGTGGCGTCAGTCTGGATGTACTCCATGTCAGACTTGTTCAGACCCAGCTCCCTGCTGCCTCTATGGGCAGCGCTGACGATTCCAGATGTAATCGTGTTTTTGAGAGAGAAGGGGCTTCCCATGGCCACCACAAACTCCCCCTGACGCACGTCTGACGACTGGCCCAGACGAAGAGTTGGGAGAGGATGCTGGAGAAGAGGGAGAGTTCGATGAGAACTCATTCACACTGAATCCTCTTCCAGGGATCAAACTGGTCAATCATTTGATTATTGATAATATATTAATAATACACAATCATTACTGGTTTCTGTTATTTGTGTGCTTTTCTTGTCATTTTAGGGAAGAAGCGAGAGCCCCCAAAAAGGAGAAATCATGAAAAAGTAGACCATGACACTTTCTAGTGCGTAACACGACAATGATATCGATGATGTGTTTGTGATGGGCTTAAATTCACTGTTTTTCCAAGCTGGGCTCTTTGTCTGTGTCCGTCTGCAGAGACTCTCAAAATCCTGTTCTCCAAATAAAAAGAACTATGGATCTGATCAACTGGTCTCTGAATGCAATTGACACCATTTTCTCGAAGAGGAGCGTGGGTTCGCGGGTACCCACTTGTCCTGCAGGAACTCTCACTGCTGACTCCACGATGGACTCCTGGACGAAGTGGAGGATCGTGTGCCTGGCCACCCTGTCCGTGGAGGATGTTGAAGACATTTACATGATTGGAACTGTGATAACTGGGATTCTGCTATTCGGAATATGTGGAGCTCTCGGCTTTCGGCGATTATCAAAAGCGGTCAGTGCTCAAAGCCCCACTAAGCTGACTGACTGGAATGGAATGTTGACTGGACTTAAAACTGTCGGAACTCATGTAACTGTTTGTGACCGCAAACTGGATTTTATCGGGGAGAGGCTGGCAGCAATGCAATGGAAGTTAAATAAACAGGAGACCAGTGATGGACATAAAAAATCTGTTTTTGACCTAAATTTCCCTTATCTCCTCTGGCCTTGGAGGCCACGAATAGGAGACTAAACAATTCCCTCGAGTGCCTGATAAGGAGCGTCTCAAAGCACCCTCCCCCGCATTCACAACATCTCCTCCTGGTTTGTCTCCACCGCTGTAATCTGACGGGCCATGTGTACTGCGCCATCTTGGCTGTGGGAAAATGTCGGCTGCGGACTGCAGCGGTTACACCACTTCCTTGGACCCTTCCCCATCCTGCGATGTTCTCTTCCTGTATTTGTCTATGTGCTTGATTGCAATGGCTTTTTTTACCTGCTCCACACTCCCCTTTGAAGGACAGTGCGGAAAAGGCTCTTTTTTTAGCTACCTTACCTAATGTATATCCATTTCTGTTTCTCTCTTAAATACTACCTCTCAACACTGGCCTGTCCTCGCCCTGTCTGTGTGTGGCCAGAGGGGTCCAAATAAAGGTGATTTACTTTTTCTCTAGGTACAGACCTGATGCTCCCAGTCTCAAAAGGTGAGAAATAAGGAGCAGAGCAGATACTGATGATGTTACAAATGATGGAATGACTTCTAATTTATCAGTTGGTTATTACACCCTTTATTATGTCGGTCATAATATTATACAGTGAAGAAAGTACTTCCATTAAATACATTTTGGTGTAAAAAATAAATAAACAACAAAATGACAGATAAAATTTAAATGATATATAACTATAAACTAGGTGTCATTAAGCTACAAGAAATGCTGAGGTTATTATTATTTTTTTTTTAAACGGGGTCATGACATTCTTTTATTTTTAATATGTTGTTCACATTGGTGTAATTGTATGGGAAATGTGATTGTTTTACTCAAAAAGTCTACAGTATGTTTTATTACAATAACATCCAACTTCTTAATTTTTTAGTTCGGGTTTATTCCAGAAATGGGCTGAGATTTTCATAAAAAAAATTTGTAACTACACCCAAGTACCTCACCTATTGGGTACTGATTTGCATAATAACTACAATGAACTGTAGATTAATGAGCCACTAAAGAAATATCATTAAAAATATTTTTAGATCAATCATAACCACAGGTACGCTGAAATCTGCTCTGACTGCAGATGAATAATGAAGCAGAGGCCCGCTTGAGTTTGGAGGCTAGCATTGCATTGTGGGGAATGTAGTGTTGCTCTGTGCAAAACACCAGGGGGAGGCTGTGTCCTTGACTATGACATATTTGATATAAGTTACATTATCAAATCTCCATTGGTACCTCTGCATTGATTTTGATGGTGGCGATGTCTGCTACATGGTCGACATCCTGGACTATGGCACTGTAGATCTTTCCGTTGGTCAGTTTCACACGGACCCCACGCTTGTTAGCAACCACATGAGCATTAGTCACGATCAGGCCATCGCTACTAACAATGAAACCAGAGCCATTCGAGACGGGCACCTCTCTCCCGGTCAAAGGATGTCTGTGGAGGAAAATAAAATATCTGAGTTGCAATCAGAGCTTGAAAACCCTGCAAATGTAATGTACAAGTGTATATTGTGATCAGTTATACTATTAATTATTTAATTTGTAAAAAACACTGTTTTTGTAAGTGTGCTCATAAAGGATGCAGCATTAATCATGCTGAAATTATGGATCGTTCAATAGAAGGGGCGTAACAATACATTCTGCTCACAATATGTTACATATCTGATACGATATGCATTATAACAATATTTTTAACAGTTGAAACTGTTTATTAAGAACCATCGCTGGAAGAAATAGAATTTTAAAAGTTTTGAGACCACAAAGCAAAGAAGGATAGGGTCTAGTTTGATTTGTTTGAGAATTTAAAACCATAAATCCACACGGGGGCACTGTTAACATTTCCTTTTTTATATACTGTAAATCTTACATTAGACAAGGAACAAAGTTTCAGAAGTGACAAGAATCACAATCAATCCCAGAAGCAAATCTCCAGCTCCTAGACAATAGACAATTTTGAAATGCGATATTTTGTGCCACGACTTACTGTTACGCCCCTATTCAGTAGTAGAGTGACCACCCTGTTGGTCAAGGTTAGTGTTCATTATGATCATTTTGTGGTCTGTTACTTTAATTAATGATAAATTGTGTGCCGATATGCTTCAAATTTTTGTAAAATATATTGACCTTGTATTCTACAACTGCATTTTAAAGTCATCATCGCGATTTGTTAATTAATTTGTAGTCATTAATATATTTAAAGCGCCACTTACAGCTACACGCAGTATCCAATCACAACAGACTTGCGTCATATAGAGGCGGGTTTTCGTTCAAACGAGTCGCAAAACTAATAATTTTTGAGTCGGTTGTAAAAAATTATTTACTATTGGAACCCCCCAAATCCAAACAATGAAACTTTCACAATAGTAATAGGGGCTCTTTAAAATAAATAATCAATAGGGTCAAATTGGAGTCATACCACTGTGAAGGTTAGGATTCTCGTGTCATTTATGGGCTGAATAATGAGTTTTACCATCAACAAACAAACTCACAGTCCCACGATCTCGATGTAGACCACGGCAGGAGTGGACTTCTCCACCACGTCCGCGATGAAATTGTACTTGTATCGCGGGGTGTCAGGTTTGAACGGCTGGGCACAATGGACGGTTGGCAGTAGACTTTCAATCAGCAAGTTCCTCGGGTGGGCATCTTTATTGTCCAGGGAATATAATGCAGCGGCTCCACCGAGCGCCAGCCCGACCGCGACACCCAGACAGGGGGAGCTCGATCCGCGGCTGCCTGAACACCGCTCCTGCGACACGTGCTCCTGTTTACCTGTAGAAGAACTCGAAATGTGTCTTAAAGTCCTCACGGTTGCCACGTTCGGCTGTCGGAGACATCTCGTTATAGTCTTCACGAGACACCGGTTGACATGTGATGTTGCCATGTTGCATCAGATGTTTGGAGTGCTCTTTATCCTTGAGAAAGCGGTGTTTAACGTTTAACGTGTCACATCACAACTTCAGACACAAAGCTTAAATGCAAAAAAACTATCACATAAAATCCATTGTGTGTGTGTACTTTTGTAACGTTCCTGACCAGCGCTTGCCTTTGACCGGGGGAGATCCTATCCTCTGTGGCAGTACCGGAAGTGTTACTTGCTGGTGCAACTGCGCATGTGTGGCCATGATTTGTTTTTATTGTTCTTTCTAAAGCAATATCTCGACGAGGACAATTTAGCTATTTATTTATTTAGTTATTATTGCTAGAACACACAAAAGCGTCATACAATAAAATACATAGATCAGGAAAATCCAAAAACAACGTGTTGGAAAATAAATTAGTATAACTTAACAAAATGTTAACGTTTAATAGCTATTATGTTGTGAAAGTCGAGCTCGAATAAGTTTTGTAGTTTGGAAATTGAATCAGATTTTGTTTTAAGCCCTTTAATTGATTTGATAAACTGTTTGTGTTTTAATAAAGAAGGTTGGATTAGCACAAATTAGCCTCGAATTAGCTTAATTTAATTGTAGTATGGACTACCACGTATACCATTAGTACAATATCAACATGATTTGTCTTTTCATTAGCATGAAGGGTGGCACAGTGGCCTTCCAGTTGCAAGGTTGTATTGCGTGGGATTCCCCCACAATCCCCCCAAGAAAGCGGTTAGGTTAATTGAATAATCTAAATTCCCCTTAGGTGTGAATGTTGCCTTGCAACGGACTGGGGACTTGTTGGGTGTACCCCTGCCTCTGGCCCAATGTGAGCTGGAGGTAGGCCTCGGTGACCCCGAAAGGGGTTAAGCGGGTGGGAAAATGAATGAATGAAGCTATTAGCACAATACCAGCATAAATTAGCCTCTCATTAGCTTAGAGCTCTGCCTTCATGGAACACTGACTCTACTAATTAAGTTGTCCATGGTTTGTGTAAAGCTCCCAGTGTTTGTACTGATCTAGCAGGGCTAGATCAAAAACCAGGAGGGACTGCAGCCCTCGAGGAATGACTTCGCCCACAAATCAAAAGGTTGGAGAAGGATGTCAGGAAGGCTTAAACCTTTAGCCAATCAGAAACAAAAGACAGCAAACGTAGTCACCTATTGCTTGAAGCTGAGTGAAGGATTTAACAGCCAGAATTTTTTTTTTAATTTGTTATAAAAATACATAAATTGTACAAAGTAAAACACATCCAGTTAATAACACAGAGATAGTACAGCAGTTCTCTACTCAAAATGTTTTAGCTCACATTATTGAGCCATACCAAGATTTAATGTGCTAAAAAAAGAGCCACGTCCTTTGAATAAATCAACACACTAAGAGCAAGAGAGTAAATAAGGGGAATTTTAATTTGTAGTTTCCCAACATCAATAACACACAGGAGAACTCTGTTTTTCGCACAAGTAATACAAACCTTCCACAGACTCCTGGTTTTACTCACAGAGGGTCAGAAGAACTCACACTGGCGCATCTTGTAAAAAAACATGTTTTGTTCCTACAATGCTGACTAACATTTCATACACCTCACTGAAATGCAGTCCGTTTTGTAATTTGTCCCGTTTTATCAATGGCATAATTGTAGCTCTTCGGATTGTTGAGAGCCTCTTCGATCCGCTCATCAAGATTTTGTTGTGTGATGAAGTTCTTCACTTCCTCCTGAGAAAGAGGTGAGATCATCAGCACTCTAAAACACTCATTCAAGAACATACTTAACTTTACCAAACTTTGGACCTATTTAACTTGAATAAGTTCGATAGATTCACCTGCAGCTGAAGAATCAACATCTCCTTCTCTTTAATGTAAATCTCCTGCTCTTTTTGATGTAAGAGGACCTCTTCTCGCAACTTCAGCTCTTTAGCTTCGGTTATTTTCTTGAGACGCTCCTCTCTGAAGAAGGAGCAGAGGATGCACAACTTAGAACTTTGCAAACAGAATACAGGAAGTGGAAAATACTGCCTGACGTGGAATCAAAGATGTGGTGAATCCGCATCGGTGGTACTTTTATCCACAACTGTTGCATGGCTACCGTAATGCTCTACTGACTGAGCCACAGGAAACCATACAGATGTTCTGGTTCTCTGAACATGAGGTTCAGTCTGCCCCCAGCTGGCATACGGTCAACCTGTGACACCTTCTGTGCCCGGGTCAACAGCCAGGGTTTTGCAAGTTGTAAACAAAATGTTGTATTAAGAATTTTTGAAGGTAGAAAAAAATGATTGTTCGAAACCAGCGATTATTTTTGAATAGTTAGTATAACTCCGGTTAAACATCATAATGTAACACGTTCACTGTTGTGTGTCTCCTGTTCTATAACATCAAAAATGTGCAATTCTCTTTCAGTAGTTAATATAACAGACAGATATCTGGAGATTAATAATGCATTAATCACAAAAATTTACTTATTTAATGGCTTGATTTGCTGTAATAGAGATGTAGAGTGTGTTCTAACCATATATCTCTATGGGAAAACCCATGAGGGGAGGAGTAAGACCTTGATGGACAGTTGAGATCCAGGACAGCTATAAATCAAGATGTTTCAGAGAGGTAACCAGCAGCCATGACTGCTCTGAGCTTACACTGATACCAGATGACCATAAATGGTCTGTAGCGAGTTTACAAGAGTTTGCAAAGAGTTCATGGCTCCAACTGGGACTTTTTCGAGGGATTTACAAGAAGACACAGAACCAGTGACGTAATCATGGTATAAATAATGCGCTTCAGACCACCTGACCAGCGGAGTCTCCAGCATTTGGGATTCCAGAGAAGGGGTAACTTGAACGCAAACCAAAAAACACTTCACAATACTATTTATTCTTTAGGTGTCGTAACAAAATAACGTTTATAACATGGAAAGTTTTGTTCTGTCAGAGAAACCCTGTGACGCGTTCTCAGAAGCGTCTCTCCGTCTGTCTGCGCTCGTGCTTGAAACCGTGTTGGTGTCAGTAATTCGTGAAATATCTCGAGAAAGTTAACTTTCATACGTGGTGCCGTAATGTTTTCTGCATCCGTTCCTCCTCCTCTGACACATCGATTTGTGAACATATTACGTATTTTGCTTGTGTTTTATTCTGTTTTATTATCATTTATTACTAGGGGTGTAACGGTTCATGGTATGTATTGAACCGTTTCGGTACGGCCTGTTCGGTTCGGGACACTTGCGTACCGTT
The DNA here is from genome assembly GCA_007224835.1 of Danionella cerebrum. Lineage (NCBI taxonomy): Eukaryota > Metazoa > Chordata > Actinopteri > Cypriniformes > Danionidae > Danionella > Danionella cerebrum. Next base: position 194,415 of record SRMA01026792.1, on the reverse strand, counting down.
TCGGTATTCGGTATTTGTATTAAATAATATAAATGTATTATTAGCGCGATATTAAGCGCAGCGGAACCATGTTCCTAGGCGAGTTTCTGCACGGACGCTATTGAGTGACGTGCAGCTCTACTGTGCGACACTCAATAGCGTCCGTGCGGAAACTCGCCTTTGGCTTCTCTGTTAAAAGACATAACGGGGATAGACGAGTGGATACATTTAAAGTTGTATGCCGACATTGTTTCCGCACGGATGCTATTGAGTCACGAGCACGAGAAGGAAAATTACATGGCAAAAGCGAAAGAGAAGCCAGAGCTTGAAGACCCTCTCACCTCACTACGGTCTCGTGTTTGAGAACACTTTGGCTTCTCTGTTAAAATACATAACGGGGATAGACGAGTGGATAAATGTAAAGTTGTATGCCAACATTGTTCCACGGAGATCGGGCAGGCAACACATCTAACATTTTCTACTGCTGGAGATATTATAACCAGATATATGCTCTCTTCAGAAAATGTGGATAGGTAATCTATCCTATCTATCCTAACTAGTTGCAGTATTTCATTTTATTTAAAAAAATGTGTTTTTCTTAATAAAGAGTGCAATTTATTTAAAATATCACCCAAATTTGTCACTTTTATTTATTTTATGCAAGAATTCTACTGTGTATTGGCAGCTTTTCAAAATAAAGAATATGTAAGTTCTTATTATTTTGTACCGAACCGAATGAACCGAACCGAACTCTCCAAGACACTGTACCGAACCGAATACGATTTTAGCGTACCGTTACACCCCTATTTATTACATTAACAATGTGTAGATTTAAGGATTGAAGAAACATTACTTGATTTTTCTCTGGTTTTCTATTTTTTTCATCTACTTATTCTGTTGTTTCTGAGAGCCGTTGCATGGATTAGATGTTTTACATGGAAAACTTGTTCGAGAAACGAAATGTTCGAGATACGAACGTCACTCTGGAACTGTTTATATTCGTATCTCGGGGTATCACTGTATTTTTCATCCTCAAAAATGACAAATACAATAAATTAAACTTAGCTCAGTTTAGTGTGGTCAAAAAAAAAAAAACAAAAACACCATATTTCCAACCTACTCTACCCACCTCGCCTATATGGGTGTGGATAGTTTCCAAAATTAAATGGTAAATATCCAAAATTGAAACAAACAAAAATATAAACACTCAATAATAATAATAAATCAAAACAACCTGTACCATTTAAAAGGCTATGTGTTTCTTTCTTAAATGTTATATTATATAAATGTTCTATATTAGAACTTTGATTATTGGCAAACATTGTTTTTTAAAGAGGTCATGACATGTTGAACCGTTTAGTGGCTTTATTATTGATTTATAAGAGTAGAATTATTTAAAAGAATTAATTTCTTTTAAAAAAACTGGTTTTATTCACACCATCAATGCCACGGATTTACATGAGTCAAATGGCTACGTCAAGGCTGGACATGAAAGGCCTGGTTTCCCTCCCCCGAGCAAGTGTATTTGGCACAGGCTGTAAAAACACCGATGTCATGACGGTTACATTAGTGATGACTGTTTGACGACCTTTTAGTAATTTCGTCTCTCAAAACGTCTCTGACTATCCAGGCACCGCGGCGCAAACACTTCACATAAGACCAGACCAGACAATAAAAACAGACACTTGGTCAGAAAAAAACATATTGGTCCTGGCGTAATAAAGTCATTTCTTTAGTGGCTCATTAATCTACAGTTCTAGTATTCATTCTTCTGGTGTTTACTTATCTGCGGCTAATGAGAAAACTTTCAGGACTAAAGCCCGGGATGCCCAAGGTACATTTGCATCTGATTCGGGATTAGAATCTGGCACATAGAGGTAAAGAGGTTGTATAACGGTTTCTCCAAACAGCGTCTATCAATGTTGCTTTAAAAAAAAGTCGCTCAGTATTGAAGTTTCAATACCGTCAGACAGCCACTTCACATAAACGTCATGAATATGCAAATCTCAGCCCCATTCTGGAATAAGGCTGGGCTAGGAAATGAAGAGGTTATGTGTGACTTTAATTTAAAATAAGAAATGTTTAAAGTAAAAGGAATCATGGTCCTATACAATTAGACAACTTATTATTAAAAACAAAACAATGTCATGACCCTCTTTAAATATTTACACCGTTTATATAATTGCAATATTTGAAACTTAAGGAAGAATCATAAATAATAGTTAACAGTGTCAATGTTAGAGATGCACTGTAAAGGGCTGGCGATTCAGAACAAGAGACTTCCCCAGGCTCACTTGATTTTTTTTTGTGTGTTGACCCTGGTTAAACTCTGCTAGAATGCCCCTCGACAGGGAACTCGTGACTAATGCCTCACCGTATTATCCTCTGTTTGAGGTTTTCCGCATCGTTCCAAGCCATGAGAGCCCTGTGCTCCTCTTTCTCTTTTCTAACCCGCTCCTCTGCCAACGTGCCCTTCTCCTCTTCGTATTTTCTCTTCTTTCTTTTCTCGGTAAACATAAACCTAGAAACATACACGGCATTCCTTTAGATTTTGTCATCACCTTAATTACCATATAGCTGACGTCAAAGTTAAAAATGAACCAAAGCGTAACTAACTGCCACAAATTTTAAAGGGGTACAATTATTGAACTTATAAATAAATGTTTTAACATTATTATTTTTTTTACATTTCTTGTAATAAATTAATTTTTAGAATAAATAAAACCCACTGTAGTCTAATGGCTTGCTTATTTAACAAAATCTGCATTATCTTCTTAATTAAGCATTTACTTTGCACTTAAAATAGCAGGAAAGTATCTTGCAAAACTATTCTAATAACACTGTCATAATGGCAAAGAAAAAAAGAGTAGTTTGGAGAGGAACAGGGAGAAGGATGCACTCCTTTATCAAAGTGGTTGTGCAGTGAGAAGCATCATCAAGAAGTTTAAAGAGACCAACACAGTGGAGAAAACAAGCTGAAGGCAGGAAACTAAGGATTTAAAAACCTTGGACGGAAAACTAGTGAGCAAGGTTTCGAAAGACCCAAGAACAACCTCCAAGACACGGGTGAGGAACTGAGCCAAGTGTAAAACGGATGTCTCAAGAAAGAGCCCTGCACCGCGAGGTACCAAACTAGAAGTTTGCTGAGGGCAACACGGTGAACAGTGATGTAACCTGGAACAAACTAGAGCTTTTGGCCATAGAGATATTTGGAGAAAGCCCCAAAATGGCGTTCCTAGAGTGAAGCATAGCGTTGGGAGTCTGATGCTGTGGGTATGTTTCAGTTTGGTATAGGGAATCTCAACACGGATGAAGGAAACATAAAAAAAGAACACTTTAAAGGGCCATGAGCCCCAACTCTTTCAGTTCTCTTCTGCCACAGATCATCTCAAGAAATGCAAACGAAATGGGAGGGTGTGGGTGTTGCTAGAGGCATGAGAAAACGTGAAGTTTTAGGTTCATGACGCAGCCCGCAACAACATGAACATTAGCAAGAGAGAGTGATTTGGAATTAAGACGCCGCTGCAGACATCCTCAGGGTTCTGCCCAAGGACTGTGAAAAGATGTGCTTAGCAATACAGGTCGTCTTCCTTAGCACCCAGAATGTGAGCCAGCGAGCAGGACAAGTGTCAGAATGGTAAAACTAAAAACAGAGGATTTGAATATTTAAGTCTTTCCACTTGAAAGGACGTGTTGGGAGACATCATTCGGTCCTGTGGTATAGTGGACAGTGCACCGGTTGTGTTCTGAACGCGGATCCATGCACCAAGCTTTTAAGAAATTACTTTATACATTTTGGAAACACTACTGGATAAGCGTAGATTTAAAATATAAAATATCTGGTAAACATCACACGGGAAATGGTAAAAAAACGCTTATGTTACGCAGCGCTAAAAGTGACATTTAACCAACTTAAAGCACGGTCCGTATCTTGAAAAGAGAACGATTATCTCACCGAATGGCTCTTACAAGTAGCTGGTACTCGCTAAAACGCACATTCAGCCTAAACATATCCTTTGCGTTCGAGTAAGAAGGGACCTTGATCCGGTCAGCTTTGGATTTAGCTTTAGGATCGAAGCGCGACTTTCTTCCACGGACGGTTTCCACTAAAACCGCAGCGCGAGGTGCCAGAATGCGAACCGCGGCAGCGTGAGACTTCGATAAAGCTCGCAACATCTTGAAAGTTCTAATTATAAAGTATACGACACGTCTATACAAAAAAACACAGTTATGCTGGAAAGGAATAAACAACTAATTCCTGGATGTCTTCATAACATTGAGCATCGTATTCACTGAAGTCGCCATGCTCTTGAACTGTAACCGCGGAAGAAGATACATTCACTCGCTGAAAAGTGAAGGATGTGTTAAGTCAAGTTGCTCTCTGCTGCCCCAGCTGGCGTGGTGGTAGAATTACATCTACAATTTCTAACGGACACTAAATAGGGATGATCTTTAAGCCAAGCCTTTTAACATTTAAACCTTTGCCCTTTGACAAGTGATACATATATTTTGACTAGGACTAAAGACATTTAGAGATGTCTTCAGTTTTTGGGCATTCGTAAGAAAGTGAATTATCGCTATATCCAATTATATTTTAATTAGTCAAAGCTCATTTGAAGTTATCAGCAATATAATCAGAGATATCTCTAAATGAAAAGTCAAATAACAATTATGGATATCTGCAATTAGATTCTGGGCTAGTCGTAAATCATTTAGAGATATCTCTAATGATATATTCGATTTCCTTTAAAGAGTTATGACTAGTAAAATGATAATTGTAGATATCACTAATTAGATTTGGGATATTTAAAGATATCTCAAAAAACATTTGTGACTAGTCAATATTGAATATAGTCAAAAGTCTATTGAAGATATCTGCAAAAAATTTTCAATCTTTAAATCACTTTCTTACTAGTGCAGTTAGAATGAAGATATCTGTAAATCTATTCATCACTAGTCGGAATACATTTGATCCTTTCTTGAAATATATTTATAACTTGTCAGGTCAATCTTTAGAGCAAAAGCAAACAGTATCATGTGATAACTCGAATTGCAAACATAATTGTCTTTTATTAGTTCAAACCATGTGAAAATACTATATGAAAAGCAGCCAAACAAATAACAACGAACACAAAAGTGGGGTCGAGATACAGAATTTAAAAGGTAAGAGGTAAATTAAAAAGTAATTCATGGTTGGTTTTATTAAACTCTTATCAACCATCTGAAATATATTTACCGGTAATCATTTTCCAACCCGTTTATTCCCTTTTTGGGGTCATGGGCGGACTGCCGGTGCATCTCCAGTGCACATTGGGCGAGAGGTGGGGGTTCACCCTGGATAGGTTGCCAGTCCATTGCAGGGCAACATTCACTCACACATTCACACCTAAGAGGAATTTAGTTTTTCAGTTAACCTAACCGCATGTTTTTGGGATTGTAGTACACAGGGAGAACATGCAAACTCCTTCCAAGAAAGTAATGCTATTGTTATTATGATTCTATTTATTTAGTGTTTTTGATTAACTGTAGTTAAATTCAAGAGTGAACATTTTAATCCATGAAGGATTTATGTGACACATCTGACATATAATTATCTCATTTTTATGTTGTCCCTTCCGTGTTTTGTTAAGCTCACAGCAACAGGAACCACAAATCTACAAATCGTTTGTGCTTTGTGCTGTGTACCAGTTCTTGCTGGGCAATTTACACTCTTACAAAACTGACTCAGCACATCTTTCTATAAAAATAATACAAATAATATTATCAGCTTAATTTGAATTAATTTTGAATGGCTGATAAACTGACCTTTTTTAATAAAGACAAAAGTGAAGTCATTGCATTTGGAAATAACGGGGTGAGGTTCTCAAGGTGAATGCTTACCTCACCACTAAAGGTCTAATAACTACAAACTTGGTCAGCAATCTCGTGGTGATCCTGAACATCGATCTTCGTTGCAATAGTCATGACCAAACAATGATTAAATCAGCTTTTTCCCATCTCTGAAGCTTTGTTTTCGGACAAGATTTAGAGAAACATCTCTCCACTGGCTGCCCGTAACTCTCAGAAGAGATTTTAAATTTCTACTGATCAAGTTACAGAATAACTCAGATCACTGGGATCAAACCAGTTAGAGCTACAACTAGTTCACTCCACACAGTGAGGATCCTTTTTTGATTACCATGCTACCCGCAGATGGAACCAGCTTCCAGAAGAGATCAAGGGGCCAACACTTTGAATTACCAAAGGACAAATGTGCTGTAGGAATAAACTTGCATTGTAACCTTTGAATATATCCCTCAGTAGATCATGCACATAGACTCAAACACACACCCACTTCAGAGGAGGTGCTGCTACTTTATTCATCACACTCGCAGATGAAAACACGCAGCACCATTGTGTTCGGTTCTGAATTACAGGAGATGTCACAACGACAGCAGATGGAAGCAAAACAGCTGCATTTTATCCTCAAGTCTGCAAGCTTTGTTCGTTTATAACACGCTTATCAACACAATTTGCTAAAGCAACATAGATAAACATAGTCAACGAAACAAACACGTCATACACAACACAGACAATAAAATCTAAATGTTACAATATTCTGTTTGTCTAACATAGTAAAACTGCTGCAAAGCTCTAACCCACAGAGCAATTTATCTTCACTCTTCTTCTAACATGTACCGGTATCTGAGGTAGGGACGCGGGGGGAGCAGTCTAATCGAGGAAGAACCAGCTTTTGCCGGGGCAAACATGAATGAATTAGGTTCATGACTGGAAAATTTCTAGCGTAAAGAAAAATGTCTATAGGTTGTTAACCTAGCCCAAGTAGAAGCTACATTTGATATCGGACCCACGACTTGTGTGCCGCAATAAAAGCAATGCCAGACAAGGAAGCCATGTTTGGCCCAGAGTGCCAGATGTTCCAGACAAATGCCAATCTTGGCCAAATTGTTTTGCTGAATTGGAAATAGCTAGTGGTGAGGAACAGAGACCTTTTGGATTATTCTTGGACTTATGTAGTTTATTATACTGGACTTAACACCCAAATTAACACCCAAGGCAATGGTTCTCCTTAACAAACAATTGGTTGAGAGTTTGCACGGGGCATCATTGCCTATTAAACCAAAACCTTCTTAAATTTGGGAAACCGTACAACAAAGATGCTGGTTTGGAAAGAAATTGTGAACTGAGGTTCCTTCTGGAAGAAAGAAATGCCACAAACCCATGGCAATGACAAGATTCTGTCTTAGGCTGACCAAAATTGGAGTTTTTGTCTAGCGCTACCAATAGGCTGAAGTTGCACTCACATTTATGCTAATACCTTTTGAACTATAAGTTGTTTAAAAAAATATTCCTTAGCTCAAGCCGAGTTGACCTGACATTTTCCACCATGAAAAAATTTCAGCTATTTTGAATTGTTTTAATTTTCCACTAACCATGCCAAATAAAAGATATTTCCATTTAGAATTTGACTCGTCAACTTGTTATCAAAGAACTAGCTATTGATCCTTATGCACAACTTGCAAAAATGGTCATAAGGTTATAACTGTGGCACTTTAGCCTATTTACACCAAATTTGGTCTGTGCTGTAGCACCCATGATCTAAAGTTGCACGGAGTGTGCATAGCGGCTTGTACCTCCCAAGCCATTTGTCCCAGAATGATAAAATTAGTCTCACCACTTTGGAGCATCAAGCTGAGCTGAGCCATTTTGTATTATGTAAAAAAAATGCTGTATTACAAAAATGCTTTACCATACAATTCTGAAAGTTGGCATGGATGTTTGGCACCATTTCCTGAAGGAACTCAACAAATTTAACGTCAGCGTCAACAAATTTAGAAAAATGCTAATAACGTTTTCTAGCTTTAGCTTATTGTGAATAATCCCATCTTGCTTTTTTCCAAAAACATAGATATCAAATTCATCAAATTCATTTGAATCAGAACATCCTTATCCCTTGCTGGTGTAAAGTTTTTTTTTGTTGTTGATTAGAGGTACGGTTTTTGATAAGAGCCATGAGGATTTCGATGCATTGTTCCAAGTCGAGTCCGAAGCTGTATCTCTACAATCTTTTGACATATTAGCACCAAACTTTGTGTGAGTCACAAAACATAAACATAAGTTACAGAGAGCAAAAATTTAAACAGTGTTCAATTGTTTGTTTTTTTCAGTATGCCTCGACGACAATCTCAACGATATGTCTTTGTTTTTTTTCCTTTTAGTTGCCTTTTCAGCTCACGTTTTCACTTTTGGATACTTGACCCCATATAACTGATTGCAGTTACATTTGTTCTTATTCTTAAGCAATTGCCAAGCAAATGCAATTACATTTATTTTAAGTGCAATTGATGTATATTGAATGACAATAAACGTAAAGTCTAGAGTTCTTGTGTGCGTTTACTCTAAAGCAGAGCATTAACACTATAAAATTCTCATTTATATTATGCCAATCGGTTACCAACTGGGAAAGGAAGTGAAAACAGCATTAGACCCCAGCTGATCACAATGAAAATGAAGCAACTCAATGATTTGACATACAACGATATGTTTCTAGCAGCCCCTGTTAGACCCAACCTCAACGAACCTAAAGGCATTAAACTTCTCCACATGAGAGAAGAAGAGGAATCAGGATACTTGCAGTGAAATGTAGTCTAAGATGCTCCATAAGAATTTGCCACATGTTACATGGGGCTCTGTATTTTCATTTCTTATTCTTTTTTTTTTTTTTCATTTTTGAGTGTAAAGAAGAAGGGGGACCTCTTTGTGTGTACCTCTTGCATGTCACAAGGGCTCGTCTGACTTTGAAGCATTCAAAATACCAGGATCAGAAGCAAATGATGGGCTTAAGTTGGGTATTTGGAGAAATAAAAACAAGGTTTTATAGTTGTGTGTTTGTTAATGTTGAGCGATGTTGAGAGCATGTGTTTGTGGTTGGAGTTCAGGCGAGGATGGGGAGGCTGGAACTTGGAAATCGAGTTTCTTCGCTCTCCAGGAGTTTCCTGCAAGAGAAAACAAAGGTGAATCAATTCAAAAACAAAAAAAGTACAGTTGAGCAGTCGTCAACTGTACTTAAAGTTCTTGTATTAATTATGCCATAATGTTTTGTAATGTACATCATTTATTAGACATGAAACCAATTTGGTAATCCCGGAGAAATACAGCGTCCATATCGTTACGCCGTCTTATATTTGGATAGTAAGCTGCTACTCACTGTTCCAAAAACTCGATATAAGCATCATATTTTGTATTATTGCTACTTAAACTCTCTTCCCTTTTAATTCTGTCTTGCAAATCCATCTTTTTAAGAAGCATTAAGGCATTAGTTATCGTGATGGACTCTTTCGTTTGTGTTATATTTTAATGCTTTGTGTTGGTGTATGTGGTGCTACGACGGGGAGCACTGTTGAGCATTTTACCTGTAAGCTGCTATTTCGATATCCAGAGCCATCTTCACATTCAGGAGGTCTTGATACTCCCTCAGATACTGGGACATTTCCTCTTTGGCATCAGTGATGTCCTTCTCTAAGACACTTATCCTCTCCTGGAAGTCATTTTTACAAAACAAAAGTGGTTGAAACGGAAAAAAACTGTTGAAGATGCCAATACTATAAAGTTATTTATCGTTTCAGGGTTTTATTGAATACACGTCTGTAAAAGATGCTGAAAGTGACTCTGGGTCAGTACAGACTGTTACTGATCTCTACCTGACACTTGTTGACCTCTGCGTTCTGGGTCCCTTCCAGTTCCATCAGTTGTTGATTCAGGGAATTGATGACGTTCCTCAATGCTTCAACCTCCCCAGAGCAGGACTGCAGCATCCAACGATACTCTGCGGTTTCCTCACGTACCAACCGCACAGCCTCTTCTTGCTTGTCTGTACTCTCCAGTGCACTCCTGACCTTCCCCTGAAACCAGCCTTCTGCTGTCTGCATATTGTGGCCAGCCAGACTCTCATACTGCTCTCGGATCTCCCTCAGAGCAGCTGACAAGTCTGGTTGGCTGGTGTCCTGCCCAACACTGAGAGTAGCAACCTGCAGCTGGACCCTCAGTCCTTCCCGCTCTTCAGTAAACACATGCTTGAGGAAAGCAAGCTCCTCCTCCAGGGAACTCACACAAGCCTCTGCATCACAGCAGCCCAGAACTGCCTGGTCTACCTCCACTTGCAACCTCTGAAGATCCACTTCTGCTTGACAGTGTCTCTGTGCCTCTTCCTCACAGCGCGCCTGCAGCTGAGAGTGAACATCCCTTAACTTGTCCAACTGCTCCTCCATGTGGGCTTTATCCTGGGTCTCCAAATGCAGCTGCTCCCTGAGGCTACGCACCTCCATCAAGTAGAGCAGCTGCACTCGGGACGGTTGGTTCTGTCTGCGCCTCATTGCATCCAGTTGCAGGAGCAGCATCTGGTTTTGCTGTTCAAGGTGTCGGACCTTCTCAATGTAGGAGGCAAAGCGGTTGTTCAGCCCTACCAGCTGCTCTCGCTCTTGACCCCGCAGCTCCAGGAGTTCTGCATTTCCGTGACTTAGCTGATGCAGGGGCTCCATATGCATTGGCCACAGGGAGAACCCTACAATCCCACGCGACATGCGGTATGACGAGGTGGTGCTGCTGGAAGGGTGGTCATTCCAGCGCCAGGAGAGGGAGGAGGTGCTAAAAGAATTAAAGGTCATGATGAAAAAAAAGTAGCTTTTTGGTTAGCTTTTGAAGTGATGTTAATGCTTTATTAGCTGGAGAAGTTTCTTTCTAAGTCCCCCTTGTTCTGCACACCATGAGTGGAGATGCACCGGCACTGCACCAGCTCAGAAATGCTGCAGAGCACCCGGCTTTATAGAAGACACACATTCACTCTCCTTCCACACACACTCAGTCTCAGCCAATCAAATTCTCCCAGAGCAGCCATGCCCTGATTGGTTTTTCTGTTTCTTTTCGAGCTCAAGCTTTAAATAGGGAGCAAGGGCAGAATTCTATGCACATATTGCTATTTTATTCTTTTATCTAATCATCTATGTTTACTTAAAGGGATCTCACAATTCAGAATTTGACTTCTGTCAGGCTTAGTCTGTACACCTGTCCAACTGCTTGTCCAATCAGCATTTTAATGCAGTTCAAAAAGGGCATCAAAATGGGTAAGAAAGTCATTTAAGTGACTTTGAACATGCCATGGTTGTTAGTGCCAGGCAGGCTAGTACGCATATTTCAGAAAGTGAAAATCTACTGGGATTTTCACACATTTTTTAATGCACATTTTAACACATTTTTTTTAAATATCCATTAAGTGGAATTGCTGTGATAGTAAATGCCAGAGGTCAGAGGAGATTAGCAGGACTAGTTCAAGCTGAGAGAAAGGCAGCAGTAACTCTAATAACCACAGGTTACAATCGAGGTCTGCAGAAGAGCAGCTCTGAATGCACAACACATCAAACCTAGAGGCGGATGGGCTCCAGCAGCAGGGGACCGCACCACCAGGTGCCACTCCTGCAGATAAGACCAGGAAACTGAGGCTAAAATTTAGAGGGAGCAGCAGTAAAATTTTTACCTTTTCCCAACCAGAATGACCACCAACAATCAGGAATGCAGGAATATTTGGTGTCATGGCTTTGCAATCAAAAAAAAGTTGTTATAATGGAAGACAATGGGGTACAAACAATAGGGGAGAAAAAATAAAAATCTGGTGGTACACAAATATGTTGTCACTACTGTTTGGCCACAATCGTTTTTCATACTGAAAAGAAGCCATTTCATATTTAATTAATTTATATATTTAATATTCCCCCAACAAAATCAGTGACTTCAGGTAAGATCTTGGCAATTAGAAAAAAGGAGAGTTTTTATAAATGAAGGGGGGAAAACCCCACGAACACCACGAGGGGGCAGTAAATTTGTCCAGAGAGCGCTGTTTTTTTACTATTTGAAAATCTTAAAAATGTGTAAAAAAAAAAAAAAAAAAATATATATATATATATATATATAACCAAAAATCCTACATCTTGATGAAACAGAGAAACAATTGTGGCCAAATTTAGACTCAAAATCACCCCGAAATGGCAGAAAACACCCATCATGAGGGTTTTATCTGGCGGGATAGCATAGTTAGCTTAGCATGAATCATTGAATTCGATCACACCTTAAACCAGCTATGTTTAAGCGTAAATGATCGAATTCTCCATATAAATACATTTTGTATTTAAAAGTCACACAGTAGAAGTACACACTTTACAGCGTCTAAAGGTGTGTGGGAAATTGTGATAGGCTGCATTAATGTATACGTATTTTTTTCAAGTCAGTATAATGAGCATTGAAAACACGCTAGGTTAAGAATTCTTTGGTGAAAGATTGTAAATACCCAATTCAACGTTGTCTAGATATCCATGAGAGCCTGGCAGCCTTCACTGCTTAAAATCAACTTAAAAAAAGCCAAAACCGTTGTATTTTGCCTTTAATTTACTGATATTCTATCTATACACTTCTTGAGATGCACCACAGCAAATCTGATCATCCCAGTCATAATTTGACGAAAGGCAGTTTTTTTTGGTTTCTTTTACAGGACAAACCTTTTTTGTTTTTAAATTCTATTAGTATTAACCAAATAATGTTTTTGAATCAATATAGTTCTGCACCTTTTCTTGAATTTAAACCTTTTTAAAAGGAGTAAAATAATATTTAAAAAGCTTGAAAATATAAATCTAGAACTTTAACAAAGTTCATGAAAAGTACACATCTGAATACATGTTTCTAATTCTGAAGTAGCACAGAAAAAAATTGTAAATATAAATAAAATAGACAAGAATATTTGGCATGTTGCATGATTTTTTTTATTGCGTAGCTTGCAAGTCTTTTCACACATCAATTAGAAATTAGATCTCCCCCTTTCACCAATACTGATCAATTCTACAACTGAAGTGGCAACTCCATTTCTCAGGTCAGCTTATACAGAATCAGGATAAAGGCCATGGATAACTCCAAATAAAACTAATGCAAAAACTGCAGGTAGCAACATATTAAAAGCAATTATTTTTGTTGACAAATCTTCCTTTTAGTGAATTAAACAAATACCAAATAATTTCGATTTGTCATCAACAAACCATCATTTTAAAGATTCGCAAAGCAAGCAACTAAAACAGATTTAAAATGGAATGTACAGTTCTGCTAGAAAAGACCTAGAATCGTTAGAGCCCTTTGGCGTTGTGTAAACACAACTTAGGATACTCTTTAAAAAGAAAAACAATAAGATGAAGAACCAAATATAAAGAACCGGATTAATGCATGTTTTTTGTTCACTTCTTCAAAAGGTTATAATCTTAGAATGCTTTTCGATCTCTGAGGATTAGAACGATGCTTTGACTTTATTCAGGTCGATGCCCTTGTTTTCCGGAATATGTTTGTAAGTACAGCGCTCGTTCTTGATACAACCATGGGTCCTCCAAAAGAAACACTCATCGGGTTGTTTGCTGAGAAAAAGAAACAAGGGTAAATAATCAAAGTACACTGGAGCTTTATCAGAATAAAAAGCTCAACAAATCCTCAGTTGTGATCAGGACCTACTCCAATCGAGATTTAATCTCGCCGTCTACTCACGTGTTCTTCGGCGCAGACTCTGTGGAAGCATCTCTGGACACACCGAGACGAGTATGAATCCTGTCTGGATAACGAACCACTAGAACAGTTCCATCGATGGCATAATTCTGAAATCGACAACGTACAGGGAATTTTTACAATTCTGAGAGGTCTAGATTGAAATGAGAGATTTTTTGTTTTCACCACAATGAGCCCTTTGGTGTAACCTTCATGTTCAATATGAGCAACTGAACGCCATTGTTTTTAAAAATAGAACTCCTCATGGATTCTTGAAAAGTACCTGAAGAACATCCAGTTTGAGTTTTTCATGTGCAAGTGCAGCTGCAAACTATGAGGAACGTGTTTGTGTTAATCCTATTGTCTGAAATCAAACATTTTCCAAGGGTAATAAAACCTATGAGCTGAATGTGCAGTGCCACTGTTCACGTAACCACAGGAGGGACTTTGTAGGATTTTTTTTAAAGATTAATTTTTGCAGGCCTATAAAAAAACCCCACATTTTTCTCTCAAGGAAAAATACTTACGTGGAATTTCTGGATGGCTTTCTCACAGTCCGCTTTACTGGTGTAGTTAACAAATGCGCAGTATCTCATGTGTAACACTCTTACATTATGCACATGGCCAACACTATAGAAGAAAAAACCAAGACAGAACTTAAAATCATTCTGGCCAAATCAACAGATTAACAAAGGTGTGCAAAGGGCACTTACGTTCTGAATAAGTCGTAAAGCTTAGCCTCCGTTAGAGAGGACACCAAATCTCCGACCCAGATGGGAAACAGCTCTCTATTTGGAAATAAAACATTGTTTATCCATTGAATTCAAACAGTACAATGTGTTTTTGTGTGCCTCTCTTACGGGGTGTGTTGAACTGGGGCCACACTAGGCACAACTGCACGAGACCGGTTCTGGGAAAACGCAGCTGGAGGATGAGGATGTCTTTGTACAGACACAAACTCTTTTTCTTTGGTCAATGGGATTGAGGCAAGACCTGCAAAGTTTGAGATCAAACGATTTTTTACAATATTCAAACATCTGAATTACTAAATTGGTTAATAACAGGTTGATTGAAAGTGGTGGAGCTAAAAAGCCCCTAATATGGATTTTTGTGCTCCATGATGCTTGGTTCACAGACTTCCAGTATATGCTCTATGGCAGGGGTTCTCAAGCTTTCTCAAGCTTTTTCAAGCTTAGGCCCAGTTATTCATTATATAAATATCTCCTACACTGGGAGGTCCTGGAGCACCATGAGGGTGCTGTTCCAGCAGTGCCAATGGGAGAGAAAAATTCCTGGGTCAGGAATTTTTTTTCACTAGTTTGCACAAGGTCATGATTTCAACTGTTTTGGAATACTTTTCCTGTGAAAGTTTCAGAAATTTCAGGGTTTAAGAATTTTATTTGGTGCATTCTATTAATTAAAAAAAAAAAAACCCTGAACTTTTTTTTTATCTGGTTAAGTTACTCAATGAACTTAATTAAATTACTAAATTCCTGGAGCCTTGTGTGAATTTTCAAGTTAGATACATTAATTTGGATTGGTTTTGGTAACATTTTGGTAGCAAGTTTTTTGGGGGAAAAAAAAAACTTTTTAGGTTTTTGAACCGAAGTTGGGGTTAATATACAGCGTTTATGCCAAGTGATCCGGGGTTTTTTTTTAATAATCAAAAAACTTATTGTATTTTACAGGTGAGCAGTGGTGGTATGTGGCTCCATTTTGGTCATAATGGAGCATTTTAAAATTAAGTTATTAACCATTTTCTGGTCAAAACATACTTTTGGTTTGGCACTTTGCAGACCATCCCTAAGCGATCCTCTCAGATTGATTCGAATACACAGCGGAAAACTTATGATTAAAAAAATAACATTGCTTTGTCTACTACGAAACACAGATTAAACCGAAGTCTAGTAAGGGTCTCGGGCTATTGAACTATTTAACCATGTTTCCGTTTGCTTCTTGAATGATGGCCAAATTATTCACCATGCAGTTGCCTAGTTATGTGACGATGTGTTAAGTCCATCCCAAATGGGCCAGTCGTTAGGTTTTCTCTTCAGAAAGTGATCCATTTTTCAATGGACTAACAGTAAACACATCTGACTGAACTAATTTAAACTTGACTGTGACACGATTGGTCTATTCAAATTTTAATCTATATTATTACATAAATAATTACTGAAATTTCACTTTTGTGATGCTGATCCTAAGAAAAAAAAAGTTGCCTCCATGGTCGACCAGATGGCGTCCCACAGCCCACTGGTTGAGAATCGCTGCTCTAAGGGGGCTTTGTTTTATTAATGCAAGACATCACCCCACTATTCCTCCAAAGTTTGGATTAGAGATGTTCCAATACCATTTTTCCCCTCCCGATACCGATCTCGATACTTGGGGTCAGGGTATCGGCCGATACTGAGTACCGATCTGATACCTGGGTGTGTAAACTTGTTAGCCTGCAGCACTGCACTTTGAAGAGTTAAAGGTGACGGCGTCACTTGTGTCCAGCTCCAGATGTCAGTGGTGAAGTTGATAAATCGCACGTCCTTTAGTTCACATGAAATGTGTTCACGCACTTCCTCATATAATTTAGGGAGCGCTGTTTCTGAGATATATTTGCAACCAGCCAAACTGTACTGGGGCTCCAAATGTTCAATAACGCGGCGAAAGCCCACGTTTTCGACCACTGACAGTGGCTGGTCATCTCGTACAATAAACTCAATAATCCTGTCGGTTATGTTTATTGCTCGTTGGCTGTCTTGTGTAAACTTTTCTCTTTGTTTGAATGAAGCTTCCAATGTTTGTTGCATCTGGCGGGGCTTGTCCATCTCCTTGGTTGCTTGTGGCAACATGACACAACTTCCTGTGTTTACATTCTGAGCAGCGAAGAAGAATTGATTTCCGCTTTGCAGCGATAAGCAAAGCTAGCGGGCATAACTAGGTTATGTTTATGAAAATGGTATCGGATCGGTACGTGGACTCAAATACTCACCGATACCGATGCCAGATTTGTTTGGTATCTGCAGCATTTTCGATACTGGTATCGGAATCTGAACAACTCTAGTTTAGATCAAAACTTTGCTGTCATTCGATACTACAGCCCTCCTACCATCAACATATGACCCGGTCATGGCTTAAAACAAAGCTCCTCCTACTCCAAGTGCCAAGCTACTGATATTGTGCAGTTTCCAAGACAGTAACCCTTTTGAACATTTCTGGAAAGATCTAAAAAAAACCTCCCCTTATTTCACTTTCCTTCTTTCTCCAATACAAACAAACAGTGCCAAGCATGATTTATTTACTGATTTATAATGAAGTAAGTATAGCCATACCTGACAGACCAGAGAGACTTTCTAAGGCTCTTTCTACAGTTCCGTGAATAATAAGAGCGTTTGAACTCTGTTCTTTAGTGAATCCCATTTCCTGTTAAAGAAAAAGAAGTTAGGACATGTTTAAAACTAACAAAATCTGGAGCTCGTCATGCACGCTTACCATCAGCTGCATGAGCTGCACCCTCATGATCTCCTCAGCTGCATCTTTACAAGTACGGTCCAGTTTCAACACTTCATCATAAGTACGTCTGGCATCATAGTACCTCTGACAAAAAAATGCACTGAATGTAAAACAAGAAATACCAGCTGCACACCAAGGCCTCGAGAACAATTACTGAGATTCTGTTTACTAATGTGGACACTAGGGCTGAGCAGTTTGACAGTATGCATCACTAATGCGAAATGAAATGTGCACCGTAAAAAAAAAAAATAACTATTTTATTCTGTGTACACACAAAATGTAAATAAGTGGACGTGAGGCTAAGATTAGTCAAACGGTTGAATGCAAGACTGAAGGATAAGCTGCGCGGTTGTAAAATCTCGAGAAACAAAATAGGGCTCAAAAGAAAATCCTGAGCAGTAGGAACTCCTCATTTATTTTTTTATTATAAGGTAATATATGCAAAACAATAAAATACCAGGTCCTTTTCTTTAAATATTCAAGCTTATTAATAACGCCTATTAAAAACATTTTCTGCAATAACTACCTACATAAAAAAAAGATATCGTAATCCAAAACTGACCAAACATTTCAATCAAATATGATGACTGTGACATCCAGGTTATTATAGTTAAAGAAAATGAAATATTTTCATGAAATGAAATTAATAATATGTAGATAACGAAAAGTAAATAAATGAAACTAGCTGAAAGTTTTAAAAATGTGAAAAAAAAAAAAAAAAAACTGAAATAATAA